>OX393552.1:52935427-53365427 GCA_947650365.1 Chamaelirium japonicum | reverse complement strand
ATGCACCGCTGCGTGCATGCGATGCACGTAGCGCGTGCATTAGACGGATGCGGTGTGGTGCCGCATGCACCGCATGCCGCAGCATAGCATGCCCCTATATATATATATATATATATATATATATATATATATATATATATATATATATATATATATATATATATATATATAGGATCCCGATCAAGTGTGAAACCTCTTATATGCGAAACATTGTGCGAAACCAGCCTAGAGGTTTCAGAATTTGATAAAACTTGGTGGGCATGCTACCTATGCCTAGTTGATCATCCTCACCAAAAAACATCAAATTCTAAAGTCTCTAGGGACATCAAATATGCTATTCAAATTAACAGCTTTTATGGATGGTTAATAAGCCTTCTAACATTTGATGTCCATAGAGGTTTTAAATTTTGATGATTTTTGGTGAGAATGATATACTTGGCATAGGTAGCATTCCTACCAAGTTTCATCAAATTCTGAAACCTCTAGGTTGGTTTCGCATGTAAGAGGTTTCTCACCCGATCGGGACCCTATATATATATATATATATATATATATATATATATATATATATATATATATATATATATATATATATATATATATATATATATATATATATATATATATATAATTTCATTCAGAGATCCAGTCTTTATTATGGTAATGTCGAAGGTAGTCAAAACTTCCTCTTGATCACAAAGTAGAACTTCCCTTTATAATCTTCATTTATTTATCTCATTTCTCCATCCATCGGGCAGACTGAATCATATGTAGCGTCTTTCCTAGCGAGTCTTTATTTGTTAATTTTCATTGCTTGCTATACCTGCAGGTTCCCTGTTCCGCTGTCCCTTGATGTGATCAAGAGGAGATTGGAGAACAACTACTACCGAAATCTGGAGTCAGTCAAGCACGACGCCTCGGTGGTGCTCTCGAATGCCGAATCCTACTTCGGCAGGAGCGCTGAGATGGCAACGAAGATGCGCCGACTGTCGGACTGGATCACACGCACATTCTCATCGTTATAGGGATCAAGACAAGTTTTGTAGGAGGGTGTCCCTCTCTGATGAGTGTTAAAAGCCTGCTGCTTTGTTGTAGATAGCTCTCTCTTTTTTTTTAACTTATAATTTTCCTTGTTGAAAGTCTTCTGCCCATTGATTTTTTTCTCTCTTTCTAAGGGGTTGGGTAAAGGTTGTTTTCCTTTTAAAGGATTGTTTTTGAGGGCCGGATTGAAAGGCGGATGTTCAAGGAGAGAGAGAGGAGATGATAGTGGGAAACTGACCCACCACAAATTTATTCATGTATACACCCATTTCCATCATCGATATAATTAATAAGAAAAAGGAAAGAAAGCTTGTTCTCTCTCTCTCTCTCTCTCTCTCTCTCTCTCTCTCTCTCTGTGTGTGTGTGTGTGTGTGTGTGTGTGTGTGTGAATGAAAGCTTTGTTATCTTGAGTTTTTCTGAGTAGCAGGTCTAAGGGGCTTAGACCACTTATGATATCATTGTTGGGTACTGTACCTATCTCTTGGCCCATGTTCAAAGTGGGCTAGGATCTGGATTTTGATAAATTGGTTCATGAGAGTCATGAGACAAGATTTGATATATGGAGTTCTATCAAATTTGTTCTATAAATTTTGAGCCAAAGTTTTTGGGAGATTTAGTGAACGGTCCAAAACAAGTGATCCGTTTAAGCCAAAGGATAGAGGACGAACATACCTCTCAATGTGCTTCAAATTTTCATTTGCAAGCCACTCATTTTTAAACAAAGTCGAATCTTAAAACTTAAGATCTACAGGGCATGGGGTGAATCCTAGACCTAATCATAAACCTAGTCCGAATCCTAAAATCTATGATCTACAGATCATGGGGATGAATCCTAAACCGAATCCTAAAATCTAAGATCTATAAGCCTTGGGATGAACCCTACATCAAATCCTAAACCTAATCCGTACTTGTTGCCCCTCTCGTCTTTGTTGTTTGCCGCCGTTGCTGTTGCTCATACCGTTGAGGAGGGAGGAGGCGACGGGGGATGGGAGGAGACGGAGGCCGAGGTCGCCCCCGTTGCTGTTGCTTGCTAGTGCCGCTAGAGAGAGAACAGGGGAAGGGAGAGAACGTGGGAGCACTTTCGGGTTTAAGAAATGAATTTGGGACCTTTCATTAAAGGGATCTTATGAGTGTCATGTTCATTGACCCGATCTCCCATTTCCACAATATTTTTAATGAAATATTGTTTTCAAAATAAAATTTTATCTAAATGGAATCGATTAGAAAGTTTTTTCAAAAGTGGCTCATTGGCAACTTGGTGGCGAGGTGCTGCCACATAGCACCCCGCCACGTTGAATGTAAACTTTGGGAAAATTATACCCACACCCCACACTTCCCTCTTGGCACCATAGGAATTTTTTCTTCTTTCCCCAAATACTGATGTCGCCCGCCGCCACCTCCTCTCTCCTCAGTCACCTGCTCCTTGTTGTTCCTTCCACTCGACGCCACCGCAATAACTTCGGTGGCTCCCCCCAGTTGGCTGCCTCGTACTCTTTCTCGCTTCTCATCCTCCTTCGTCTTCCCCGCCACCAACATATGTTTTGCAGGGTACGGTGGCGGGTTGCGATAAGCAGGAAGAGCGGCAATTGAGGTGGAGGTGGTGGTTTGGGGGGTGTTCATGCGTAAATAGGGGTGGGAGGAGCTGGAGGGCGTGCTGTCGAGGAGGGGGAAAATAATTTGTGGGGTACCAAGAGAGAAGTGAGGGGTGCCGGCAAAGTTTCTAAAAATTTGTGACACGAGTTTTGTGGTATTTAAAGAACTATACTAAGAAACAGATTTCTGGAATATCGAGTTCGCTAGACATGATAGGAAAAAGAGAGAGAAAAGGGTAACTAGGCGTAGGTCCAGTAGAATAGTATGTACTTACATTGAGTCCAGCAAAGCTTCGGTTAATATCTAGTCCACATAATGGATTTAGTTTAAGAGTTGATCATGTACAATTGTTTTAATGCATAAAATGTATTCTTCCAACCGCTAGACGTTTTTTTGCAATTCCAAATATGGCTTTGAGAATCTCTCCCAAGTGAATTCAATGCAGCGCTATAGTAGATTGTCTCTACAGTGATTTGACTGTAGCAACTACAATGATTTAGGAGTGCTATAATATTTTTGGACTGCTAAAGTATTTCAGAGTGCTACAATATATTTGGCTTGCTATAATGATTTCGGAGTGCTACAATATTTTTGGAGTGCGATAGTGTTAAGAGTTCACTATTAGGAGTATAGAATTAGGTTTAGGGTTCGCTATTAAGGGTATAGAAGTAGGGTTAGGGTTAGACCACTATTTAGGATTTAGAAGTAGGGTTAGGATTCACAATTTGGGTTCTGTAATTGAGGTTAGGGTTTCACAACATGACAAAAAACATTCAGAATTCTTAAACGTTTTTGTCGTGTTGTGAAACCGGTTTAACTAGATGATTAATGGAAGGGCTTTCTCTTAATAATAAAGTTTTGTCGGGAGCTACAATTAATGGGGTGTTATTAAATTGACCTAATGCAAACTTTCGGCCGCAACTTTGCCATGCCGTTTCGAACATATTTTCTGATCGGTGCCACTTAAATTATTTACTTAGCGGAACAATATCTAGAAAAATCTAAATTTTAAATAGATGATTTAAATGATACATGTGAGGTAATAAATAATAATGGCTGGCTTATAAGGGCCCTTTCCATGGTAGATGCACTTTTCTTGATTTCGCTTCTTTATAACTGATGGTGCCAAAATTGTCACTAGCTCGTTGTCCACATGGCAGCAACGGAAGGCGACGCTCGGAGACATCAGGGTCCCCCTGGGGGTCATCCTCACCTTTGGATGCACCTTGAGTGGCCTCGGTTGACCGAAGGGGCGACCTTGGGTAGTCAAAGAAAAAACCCCCCCGGATGAGCTCGGGAATCAAGGCCAATCCCGATTTTTGGGTAAGCAGCATTGTGACCAAAATAGGTCTTGGAGTTCAAAGAACACTCCCAAATAAGCCGGACTCTGCCTTCACAAACACCTCGCACGCAATCAGCTGCTCGAACGTGGAAGAGGTCGCCCCTGGCTAACGCCCACAGCTCGCCCTGACCGCACGTGATCGGCTCGCACGTGGAAAAGGTTGTCCCTGGCTAATGCCCACAGCTCGCCTCGGAGCTCACCCTGATTGCACCAATCGGCTTGCACGCCGAAGAAGTCGCCCTTGGCTAACGCCCACAGCTCGCCTGAGAGCTCGCCCTGGCCGCATACGACCGGCTCGCACGCGGAAGAGGTCAACCCTGACTAACGCCCATAGCTCGCTTGGGAGCTCGCTCAGACCGCACACGATCGACTCACACGCGGAAGAGGTCTCCCCTGGCTAACGCTCACAGCTTGCCTGGGAGCTCGCCCTGACCGCACACGATCAGTTCGAACGCGGAAGAGCTCGCGCCTGGCTAACGCCCAAAGCTCGCCTGGGAGCTTGCCCTAACCGCATGGGATCGGCTAGCGCGCAGAAGAGGTCATCCCTGGCGTAGTTTAAAGAACTCCTCAGAAAATTCAAAACCCACAGCTCGCCCAGTTAGCTCACAATTGGCTCGCCTAGGAGCTCGCCCGATCGCATAACAGTAAAGGAGTTCGCTTTCTTGCCCGTGGAGGTCGCCTACAGTATGACGTTAACAAATCGACAGATGTCACCGCCCCTGTGGAACTACGTGGACGATTGCGAGCCACATTCGCCGGCCAAGGTCGGTCTAGAGCGCCCCAGACTAGAGCCTTCTAGAACACCCACCTGAACTAGACTGCCACCGCCTGGCAGGCTAAAAGACAAAGGCCATTAAGGGCCCATGTGGGGCACGTGAAGGTGTAGAAGGTACGAAAAAGAGCGGCCATATGTCAAACTCTGGTAGCCTGCAAAAGGCTATAAAGGTACGATCCTTGGCTCCCAAGTACTGGTTCGAAACTCAGAAACCCAGATATTTTCTTCTTCTAAGCCTCCTCCCTTTTGAGCCATTACCGACTTGAGCATCGGAGGGTCTGTGCTCCTCACGGAGCTAGCCGCTCTCATATTTTTCTTGCCTTACAGGTCGAGCACCCGAGCCAGCAAAATATTCCCTCGATATTTGGCGCCGTCTGTGGGAACTCGTCTGATTCCTTTGGGAACGCCCACGACCACACGGTTGGAAACCTGACAGTGGGGCAACATCTAATGGCTCCCACTGGACGCGGGCGACGGCGAGGAAAGGTACCGGCTCTGTCCACAACGGTGGAGCGGCCCTAGTGACCCCAACCCCTATTTCGCTCAGTGACCAGTTCCTCAGGGAGATGTTAGTTACTCAACGGGCCATCGTGGGCGAATTGGCGCATCTGCACCGGGCTTCGATGGGGAACCAAGGACCGGACCTTTCTTCCAACCCCGAGAGCCGGAAGGGAAGGTTACCAGAGAGATCTCGATGGCTGGAAGTCTCAAGAAAGTTACCTGTTCTTCCGTCCCCAGCTCACATATATCGTTCCAGTCTGATCAAGGGCAGCTGCAATAATCATCCCGGCGAGCCCCGTCACCAGAGAAGGGGGTTCCCGTTGAGGAGACGGGAGGCCCATGTCACCCACTAGCTCTGCAACCCGCCACGTTGCGCTCCAGCAACAAGCTGGGACCATCAACACTTCCTCGTTGGCGGAGTCGAAGCGCGGATTCGGACGAGCCTGAGGCAAGATCACGTGGAGGCGACCGCAATCCGCATCTTTATCGCAGTCGAGATCGTCAAGCAGGAACGATGGAATTCCGAGGTGTTAGCAACGAAGCAATGGCCTCGCATCGGCCATCTCACCCGCCTCGACTACAGCCCGTGAGATGGTTGATTGATCGCCAATGTGAAATCCTCGCCCCTCGCCATGCCGTGAGCACGGTTCGACCTCGAGAAAACATGCAAGATCGCTTGGGGCTTGCGCAGCCGCTCTTAGGGGATCACCATGGGTACTGATAGTTACTCGGCATCCCCGTCGACCTCTTGGAAGACCTGGTCGCTCGGGGAGAGAGCTTGTCCTTCACGAGAGAGGTGCATCGAAAAGACTTCCCCCAGTTTTGGACTCCTTTGAAGTTCATCCTGTTCGACGGATCGCAAGATCCAGTCGACCATATGCTGGCTTACCGGAAGTTGCTGTTTTTCCAAGACCAGGACCATGTTCTGTGCCGTGCCTTCCCGTGTAGCTTAACGGGTTCAGCCTTGGACTAGTTTTATAAGTTTCCTCCGGTCTTGATCCCGAGCTTCACTACTCAGTCCGGGCTATTCCTGGAACAGTACCGGTGCAATTGAAAACCTCCAAAGCGAATAGAATCACTGTTTGATCTCACCATGGGCCCACGAGAGGCCTTCCGGTGCTTTTTGATGCGATTCCGGAATACCTACCTTGCCCTCGAGGACTCAGCCGGGTGAGAACAGACAACCATGAGTGCCTTTCGAAGCGCGCTCCCCGAAGGAGGTGAACTTCATGATGCTATTGTTATTTCCGATCCCCGCACTATGGTCGAGCTCTTCGCCTTGGTCCAGCAACACATTAAGCTTGACGATATGGTGTTAGATCGCCGAGGGAAGATTGCCGAACAACGGCCTCCTCCTACTTTGCGCGTAGTCGCCCTCTTGTAGACTATTTTGTGAAATAAAAGATGTTTGGACTAAATCTGTGCTCGATAGTGATCCACAAAGAATAGCTCGCATGCAGCTCCCTCAAAAAACAGCTCGCACACAGCTCCCTCAAAGAACAGCTTGCACACGATCAGCTCGCACGCAGCTCCTTCAAAGAACAGCTCGCAAGCAATCAGCTCGCATGCTGCTTCCTTAAATAACAGTCCGTCGTCGTGCAGACTTAAAGCAAGACCGGGGTTCTCAGTGGCCATCCCGAACAACATGACCGGGGTCTTTCGCATTCACATGCTATGATAGGTAGCACCCTGGGGTGATCTAAGGGGACCTGAATGGGTGACCACCCATTTAGGCGACCCAAAAAATCTCTTGGTAACCCCTCGAAACTCGAGATTGGTGAGATCGCAAAGAGAAGTGCGAAAGCCGCCAATGGCCGAGCTGAGGGCATGTCCAGTAATCAGGGTTGTAGAGGGAACTTAACCGGGCAGGGGGCAGCTAGTACTTAATTTATTTTGCAAAATAGAAATATTGACTCCTTGGGCCCTGGAAGTTTTAAATTATTAGATTTATGTTTCATTGATTTTTCGAGCTCAAAGATCAGATTGTATTTTATCGAGCATGTCGTGTTTCCCGCTTGCATAACATTTTTTAAAAAACAAGTGGAACTTTTAAAGCGATTTAGCTGCCTCGCCTGGGGTAGGACCCTTAAGACCGCTGAACAACCTCATAAGCAAGCACGTAGACAGACAAAAAGAGAGAACAAAGACGAACATAAGAGGATTTACTATCGAAAAGCCATTACAAGGATAAGGACAATGAGATTATGGTTTGCTCGCCTGGTGCCACTCAGTTTTGCTCGTTGAGTGATCTGGTGACATCACGGGCATACGCAATGGAGACACCTTACGCGGCTCGATGCCACGCAGTTTTGCTCGTTGAGCGATCTGGTGACATCACGGGTATATATGATAAAGACACCTTACGTGGCCCGATGCCACGTAGCTTAGCTTGTTGAGCGACTTGGTGACATCACGGGTAGACACAGTAGAGACACCTTATGCGGTCTGATGCCATGCAGTTTTGCTCGTTGAGCGACTTGGTGACATCACAGGTAGACGTGATGGAGATGCCTTACGCGGCCTGATGCCACGCAGCTTAGCTTGTTGAGCGACCTGGTGACATCATAGGTAGACGCAATGGAGCGGCCTGGTGCCATGCAGTTTCGCTCATTGAGCGAGCTGGTGACATCACGGGCAGACACGACGGAGGCACCTTACCCGGCCTGATGCCATGCAACTTAGCTCGTTGAGCGACCTGGTGACATCACAGACAAACACTGTGGAGATACCTTACGCGGCCTGAAGCCATGCAGTTTTGCTCATTGAGCGACCTGGTAACATAACGGGCAGACACGGCGGAGACACCTTATGCGGCCACATGTCACACCTAATCGACTTCACATAATAGAATGCAGTTTAGCTAGAGTTGGTTAGTAGACAGAAGGATCGAACTGGTCTATGTGGACAATCATGTTGGGCTTTTGAGCGGACATAGCTTTATCCAACTGCTCCCTCAGGAGGGGGTAATGATGGTGCCAAAATTGTCACCAGCTCGTTGTCCACATGGCAGCAACGGAAAGCGATGCTTGGAGACATCAGGGTCCCCCTGGGGGACGTCCTCACCTTTGGATGCACCTTGAGTGGCCTTGGTCGACCGAAGGGGCAACCTTGGATAGCCAAAGAAAAAGCCCCCCGGATGAGCTCAGGATTCAAGGCCAATCCTGATTTTTAGGTAAGCAGTATTGTGACCAAAATAGGTCTTGGAGTTCAAATAACACTCCCAAAGAAGTCGGACTCTACCTTCACAAACACTTCGCACGCGATTAGCTCGCACACGGAAGAGGTCGCCCTTGGCTAACACCCACAGCTCGCCTGGGAGCTCGCCCTGACCGCATGCGATCGACTGACATGCGAAAGCTAGTAGCCGCCCCTGGCTAACGCCCACAGCTAGCCTGGCAGCTCGGCCTGACAGCACGCGAAAGAGGTCACCTTGGCTAACGCCCACAGCTCATCTGGGAACTCACCTTAACCACACACGATCAGCTCGCATGCGGAAGAGGTCTCCCCTGGCTAACACCCATAGCTAGACCTGACCGCACACAAATGGCTCGCACGTAGAAGAAGTCACCCCTGGCTAACTCCCACAGCTCGCTTGGGAGCTCGCCCTGACCGCACACAATCGGCTCACACGCGAAAGCGATCTACCCTAGCTAACGCCCATAGCTCTTCTGAGAGCTCTTCCTGATCGCACGTGATTGGCTCACACGCGGAAGAGGTCTCCCCTGGCTATCATCCATAGTTCGCCTGAGAGCTCACCCTGACTGCACGTGGAAGAGGTTGCCCTGGCTAACACCCACAGCTCGCCTGGGAGCTTGCCCTGACCACACGCGATCGGCTCACGCATGGAAGAGGTCGCCCATGGCGTAGTTTAAAGAACCCCTCAGATGATTCAACACCCATAGCTTGCCCAGTTAGCTCGCAATTGGCTTGCCCGTTCGCGTAACAGCAAAGGAGTTCGCCTCCTTGCTCGTAGAGGTCGACTACAGTAAGGCGGCAACAAATCGATAGATGTCACCGCCCCTGTGGAACTACGTGAAAGATTGCCAGCCACATTTGCTAGCCAAGGTCAGTTTAGAGCGCCCCAGACTAGAGCCTTCCTGAACACCCACCTGGACTAGACCGCCACCGCCTGGCAGGCTAAAAGACAAAGGCCATTAAGGGCCCATGTGGACTGGCACGTGAAGGTGTAGAAGGTGCGGGAAAGAGTGGCCACATGTTGAACTCTAGCAGCCTGGAAAAGCTATAATGGTACGATCCCCTGCTCCAAGTATAGGTTCGAAACTTAGAAACCCAGACATTTTCTACTTCTCTCCATTTCGAGCGATCACTGACTTGAGCGTCTGGAGGGTCTGCGCTCCTCACAGAGCCAGCCGCTCTCACGTTTTTCTTGCCTTGCAGGTCGAGCACCCGAGCTAGCAAAATTTTCCCCTTATATTTGGCGTCGTCTGTGGGATCTCGTCTGGTTCCTTTGAGAACGCCCATGACCACACAGTTGGAAGCCCAACGGTGGGGCAACATCTGATAGCTCCTGCCGAACATGAGCGACAGCGGGGAAAGGTACCAGCTCTGTCCATGACGAGTGGAGCGACCCCAGTGTCCCGACCCCTGTTTCGCTCAGTAACCAGCTCCTCAAGGAGATGTTGGTCACTCAGTGGGCCATCATGGATGAATTGGCACATCTGCACTGGGCTTTGACGAGGAACGAAGGACCGGACCTTTCTTCCAGCCTCAAGAACCAGAGGGGAAGGTCCCCGAAGAGATCTCGATGGTCGGAATCCTCGAGAAAGTCGCTTGTTCTTTCGTCCTTGGCTCAAATATCATGCCAGTCTGATCGAGCGTAGCTGTGACAACCATCCCGATGAGCCCCCTCACCAGAGAAGGGGGTTCCTGCTGCGGTGACAGGAGGCCCAACTTGCCTACTAGTAGGGGTGGCAATGGGTCGTGTCGGGTTTGTGTCGTGTCTAGTTTCGTGTTGTGTCCAAAACCCCTAGACCCGGACTCGACCTGTTTAACTAATCGTGTCTTGATCCTAAACTTGTACCCAACCCGCTAATAAACAGGTAGACTCGATAAGACCCGTTTACCACCTGGGTCTATTCAGTTGACCCAATCCGACCCAATCTGACTTGACCCGACCTGACCCGAAAGACCCGCTGGTATTATATATTATAGTATCGGATTGCGGGTAGAACCGACTCGACCCGATTCGTTGAATACTAAATGGGTCTTCCCGGGTCTACCGTGTCCAGACCCTAAACCCGGACCCGACCCGTTTATTAAATGGGTCTATCGTGTCGACCTGTTTACAACCCAAACCCGTTTAGCCCTGACCCAGACCTGCTAACTTCGTGTCGGGTCTGCCGTGCCGGGTCCGAAATTGCCAGCCCTACCCACTAGCTCCATAACCCGCCACGTTGAGCTCCAGCAACAAGCTGGCACCATCAGCTCTTCCTAGTCGGCGGAGTCAAAGTGCGGATTCGGACGAACCTGAGGCAAGGTCACGTGGAGGCGACCGTAATCCGCATCATTATCGCAGTCGAGATCGTCAAGTAGGAACGGTGACATTCCGAGGTTTTAGCAATGAAGCAATGACCTCACATCGATCGTCTTACCCGCCTCGACTACAGCCCGCGAATGGCGGATTGACTACCAAGGTGAAGTCCCTGCCCCTCGTCATGCCGCGAGCACGATCTGACCTCGAGGAAACGTGCAAGATCGCTTGGGCCTGCGAAGCCGCTCTTAGGGGATCACCCTGTGTACTGGCAGTTACGCGGCATTCCCGTTGACCTATTGAAACACCTGGTCCTCGGGGAGGGAGGGAGCCCTTCATGAGGATGCACTCATCCCTAAAACATCCCCTAAGAGCTTTGCAATATGCCCATCAATTTTTGGGATTGCTACTAGACTCCATATATTTAGAGAGACAAAACCGCTTCATATTTTTTTTGAACCCCCACCCGACAACCTTAAGTAAATTATATACAATCGAGCACTCCTCTCTAAAACACCCTCTAAGAGCCTCGCAATATGCTCTCTATTTTTGGATTGCTACTAGACTCCCAATATTTAGGGAGCCAAAATAACTCCATATTTTTTTTGAACCCCCACCCGACAACCATAAATAAATTATATACAATCGAGCATTACTTCCAAAAATACCTCTAAGAGCCTTGCCATTGCTTCCCAAAAACACCCTAAAATCATAAGTAAATTATATATAAATTAAGCACTCATCCCTAAAATACCCTCAAAGAGCCTTGCAATATGCCTTTCTATTTTTGGGATTGCTACTAGACTCCCTATATTTAGGGAGTCAAAACCGCTCTATATTTTTTTTAACCCCCACCAGACAACCTTAAGTTAATTATATACAATCGAGTACTCCTCCCCAAAACACCCTCTAAGAGCCTTACAATATGCTCTCTATTTTTGGGATTGCTACTAGACTCTTTATATTTTAGGAGACAAAAATGCTCCATATATTTTTTTAACCCCACCTGAAAACCTTAAGTAAATTATATATAATCAAGCATTCCTCCCAAAAACACTCTCTAAGAGCCTCGCCATTGCCTCCCAAAAACACCTTAAAATCATAAGTAAATTATATATAAATCAAGCACTCCTCCCTAAAACACCCTCTAAGAGCCACGCAATATGCCTCTCTATTTTTTGGATTGCTACTAGACTCCCTATATTTAGGGAGCCAAAACCTCTCCATATTTTTTTTAAACCCCCACAGGACAACCTTAAGTAAATTATATACAATCGAGCACTCCTTCCTATAACACCCTCTAAGAGCCTTGCAATATGCTATCTATTTTGGGATATTAACTAGACATCCTATATTTAGGGAGACAAAATCGCTCCATATTTTTTGTGAACCCCCACCCGATAGCCTTATATAAATTATATATAATTGAGTATTCCTCCCAACAACACCCTCTAAGAGCCTCGCCATTTCCTCCCAAAAATACCCTAAAATCATAAGTAAATTATATATAAATCAAACACACCTCCTTAAAACACTCTCTAAGAGCCTCACAATATGCTCTCTATTTTTTGGATTACTGCTAGACTCCCTATATTTTAGGAACCAAAATCGCTCCATATTTTTTTTTAACACCCACCCAACAACCTTATGAAAATTATATACGATCGAGCACTCCTCCCTAAAATACCCTCTAAGAGCCTCGCAATATGCTTTCTATTTTTGGGATTGCTACTAGACTCTCTATATATAGGGAGGCAAAACCGCTCCATAATTTTTTTGAACCCCCACCCGACAACCTTAAGTAATATATAAACAATTGAGCATTCCTCCCAAAATCACCCTCTAAAAGACTCGCCTTTGCCTCTCCAAAACATCCTAAAATCATAAGTAAATTATATATAAATCAAGCACTCATCCCTAAAACACCCTCTAAGAACCTTGCAATATGTCTCTTTATTTTTGGGATTGCTACTAGACTCCCTATATTTAAGGTGCCAAAACTGCTCCATATTTTTTTTGAACCCCCACCTGACAACCTTAAGTAAATTATATACAATCGAGTTCCTCCCTACAATACCCACTAAGAGCCTCATAATATGCTATTTATTTTTGGGATTGCTACTAGAGTCCTTATATTTAGGGAGCCAAAACTGCTCTATATTTTTTTTGAACGCCCACCGGACAACCTTAAGTAAATTATATACAATTTAGCATTTCACCTAAAAATACCCTCTTAGAGCCGCGCCATTGCCTCCCAAAAACACCCTAAAATTATAAGTAAATTATATATAAACCAAGCAATTCTTCCTAAAATACCCTCTAAGAACCTCGCCATATGCTGCTATTTTTTGGATTGCTACTAGACTCCCTATATTAAGGGAGCCAAAATCGCTCCAAATTTTTTTTAAACCCCCACTCATCAACCTTAAATAAATTATATACAATCGAGCATTCCTCCCAAAAATATCCCCTAGGAGCCTCGCTATTGCCTCCTTCTTTTTGGGAACGCTACTAGACTCCCTATATTTGGGGAGCCAAAATCGCTCCTAATTTCTCAAGGCTCTAACCCGATAATCATAACTAGATTATATACAAATCGAGCAGTTCTTCCATAAACACCCTCCAAGAGTCTCGTCATGTGTTTCCCTACTTTCTTAAGACCCCCCATCCGATAATCAAATTTTAATTATATACAAATCGAGCACTCTTTCTCAAAATATACTACAAATAGGCTCGAAATGTGCCAACCTATTTTAATATCGCTACCAGACTCTTTATATTTGGGGAACCAAAATCCTTTCCTATTTTTTTAGGACACTCACATGACAACTATAAGTAAATTATATACAAATCGAGCACTCTTTCCCAAAATAACCTTTAAGATCATCACTATGTGTCTTCGTACTTTTGGGATCGTTACCAGACTCCTTATATTTGGGTTGCCAAAATCGATCTCGTTTTTTTTAGGACCCTCACCTAAAAATTGTACGTAAAATAATTTATAAATCGAGTAGTTATCCCTAAAACTCCCTCCAAAAGCCTCGTAATGTGCCTATATATTTTTAGGATAGCTACTTGACTCCCTACATTTGGAGTCCCAAAATGGTTCTATATTTTCTTAGGATCCCTACCCATTAATCATAATTAAATTAAATACAAATCAAACATCCTCCCAAAAATATCCTCAAAGGGACTTGCAATGTGCTTTCCTATTTTTAAGATCGCTACCAGACTTTCTACAATTGAGGCACCAAAACCGCTCCTTATTTTATCAAGACCCCCACCGGACAACCTAAAATAAATTATATACAAATCGAGCACTCTCCTAATCACCCTTCAAATGCCTTATCATATGCCTCCCTATTTTGGGATTTCTAACAAACTCCTAATATTTAGGAAGCCAAAATTACTCCCTAATTTCTCAGGACACCTCCAGATAAGTATTAGTAAATTATATACAAATTATGCACTCCTCCCCAAAACACCTACCAGGATCCTCACTAAGTGCTTCCCTATATATGGGGAGCCAAAATTGCTCTCTAAAACATCTTCCATATTTTTATTGAAACCCACCCGACAACCTTAAGTAAATTATATACAATCGAGCATTCCTCCCAAAAATACCCTCTAAGAGCCTCACCATTGCCTCCTAAAAAAACCCTAAAATCATAAGTAAATTATATATAAATTAAGTATCCCTCCCTAAAACACCCTCTAAGAGCCTCGCAATATGCCTCTCTATTTTTGGGATTGCTACTAGACTCCCTATATTTAGGAAGCCAAAATCGCTCTATATTTTTTTGAACCACCACCCGACATCCTTAAGTAAATTATATCCAATCAAGCACTTTTCCCTAAAATACCCTCTAAGAGCCTCACAATGTGCTATTTATTTTTGGGATTGCAACTAGACTCCATATATTTAGGTAGCCAAAATCGCTCCATATATAATCAAGCATTCCTCTCAAAAACACCCTCTAAGAGCCACGCTATTGACTCCCGAAAACACCTTAATCATAAGTAAATTACATATAAATCAAGCACTCCTCCCTAAAACACCCTCTAAGAGCCTTACAATATGCCTCTCTATTTTTGGGATTGCTACTGGACTCCCTATATTTAAGGAGCCAAAATCGCTCTATATTTTTTTGAACCCCCACCCGACAACCTTAAGTAAATTATATACAATCGAGTATTTTATCTAAAACACCCTCTAAGAGCCTCACCATTACCTCCCAAAAACACCCTAAAGTCATAAGTAAATTATATGCAAATCAAGTACTCCTCCCTAAAACACCCTCTAAGAGCCTCGCAATATGCCTCTCTATTTTTGGGATTGCTACTAGACTCCCTATATTTAGGGAGCCAAAACCACTCCATATTTTTTTTAAATCCCCGCCCGACAACCTTAAGTAAATTATATACAATCAAGCACTCCTTCCTAAAACACCCTTTAAGAGCCTCGTAATATGCTCTCTATTCTTGGGATTGGTACTAGACTCCCCATATTTAGGGAGCCAAAATAGCTCTATATTTTTTTTGAACCCCCACCCGATAACCTTAAGTAAATTATGTATTATCGAGCATTCCTTTCAAAAACACCCTTTAAGAGCCTCGCCATTGCCTCCCAAAAATATCCTAAAATTATAAGTAAATTATATATAAATCAAGCACTCCTACCTAAAACACCCTTGTAGCGCTGGAAAAGGTACGGGTCGTCTTTATTGTGCAAAACCAGATTACAAGTGTGGCCGGGACCCGGGTGGCTCGGGTGTAGCGAGTCCGGGTTGCGGCGAGTTTTGATCAGGGGATTGTGGGAAAGATCTTCTGGAGGATCCCTTTGATCCGCGTCTCCACGTGGTGTTCATGCGAGAGCTTTGAAGGGGTTGCCCAGGACAGGGGTCTTTACAGGGTGAGGGTTTTGGAGAGGCTAAGGAATATCCACCGTTGCTTTGTCCCTTCCGTGCTTCGCGCTTTCTCGGCTAGGGGGTTTTTCGGCTTCGTTCCTCGGTCTTCGTGTCTTCCTCGCTCCTTGCTTGACCTCGGCGTCCTTGATCGTCGGTTCGTGACGTCGATCGTGCGCTTGGACGTAGCCGGGAGAGACTTGCGATGCTTTGGCTTCGGCTTTTTGGCTTTGGCTTGGCTCCGGCGTGGCTCTGGCTTTTGCTTTGCTTCGGTGCTTGCGCTTGGACGTAGCCGGGAGAGATTTGCGATGCTTTCGTTCTTCCGGACTTCGCGTCGTATCGGCTAGAATGTGCGGTGCTTTTGCTCATAGCCAGCGTAGTCGCTTGGCTTTGGCACTTGCGTTGCTTTGGCGCGAGCTTTACTGGGGCTTTGCTTTGGCTTCTTGCTTTGGCTTTAGCTTCAACGTCAACTCGGTCTTCTTCTTCGAACGACGTGGGCTACTTCTCCGGCGCTTCGACGGTTTGGGTGTCGACTGGACTTCTCTTCTTCTCCGGGCTTCCTTGGCGTGAGCGGGGTCGAAGAAGGCTTTCGAAGATAGTGGGGGTAGCACCGATCTCCGTGCGACGGTTGTAGCGTCGGCTTTTATTGATGAAGACGGCTTTTCTTTCCTTTTCTTTTCTTTTCTTTCCTTTCTTTTCTTTTTCCTTGCAGGGCCGGCTGGCCCCCCATGGGGTTCGGGTCCTAGTAGGGCCGGCCCCCCATGGGGTTCGGGTCCTAGTTGGGCCGGCCCCATAGGGTTCGAACCCTAGTAGGGGCCGACCCCCCCCTTTAAGCGTGGGGTCCACTCCTCTTTTGCTGGGTGCGAATCGGGTTCGGGTCTGCACTGGTGCGTGCAAGTCGGGTCCGAGTCGAAGCGCGCGTCGGGTTCGCATCTGTGTTGGCACACGCAAGTCGGGTCCGGGTCATACGAAATTCGTGTGTCTACAAATACCCCCTCAAGGACGAGTGCGCCGGTGAGAACGTGTAGGGTTTGGACACGTAGGAATCATAGAGCGCTTGCCCTTGATTCCTTTTGTGGGCGAGGTTGGGAGTCTATTTAAGGACCCCTACCCCCTTCATCCGCCATTGTGCTTCTTTGTGAAGGTTATGTCGGCTTCTGGAGACCGCCGTCGGAAGAGAGCTACTTGGGGTTGCACGCGACTTGCTCCGTCTTCCCGGTGTCGCCTCTTTTATTGGTGGTGATGGTGCGCGATTTGGAGGTCGTTGCGAAGGCGGGCTCGAAGCGACGATGCGGCGAGGACCGAGGCGGGGAGGATGGAGGAGCGCGGCTGAGGTGCGGGCCACCTTCGCCGCCTCTCTCTTCCTCCTTCTTCTTCTTCTTCTTTTTCCTTTTCTTTCTTTTCTTTTCTTTTTTCTTTTTATTTTTCCTTTTCTTTTTCTTTCTTCTCTTTCTTCCTTGGCTCCGGCCCGTGGAAGCGGCAGTGGCAGCAGCGGGGGTCGGCGCGCGGGGCTGCGGTGGCGCACGGGAGTCGGCGGCGGTGCGCAGGGTGCGCGCGGGGACGGCGTGTGAGGCGTCGGGCACGGACGGGTCGGGCGCGGGGGGCTGAGTCCGGCGGCTGCGGGCGCGGGCGTGGACGGGTCGTGCGCAGGGGCCGGGTCCGGCGGCTGCGGGGCCGGACCGGTCGGGCTCGGGGCCGAGAAGGGCGGCGGAGCGTGCGGGTCGGGCGCGGGGGCCGGGTCCGGCGGCCGCGGTACGGCGGCGGTTTCGTCGGGGCCCGGTCCCGATCGGCTCGGAGAAGAGAAGAGGAGAGGCAATGGCCCCCCCCTCTCTTTCTTTGCTGTCCGTCTTTGAATGGAGAGGGGGCTGCGGGCCCCCCTTTTTCCGTTCTCTTCCTTTTTTTTTTTGAGGCTTTCACTTTCTTTCTTTTCTTTCTCCCCTCTTTCTTCTGGACTCCGAAGGAGTCGGTGGTAGCAGAGCCGGTCTGTGGCACACGGGTGCGCAGGTGGCTGCGGCCCTGGCTGGGTGGCGCAAATGGTGGCGTGACCATGAGTCGAGCAGTCCTCTTGACAGGGGATGCGGCCCTTTTTTTTTTTTTTGGATACGCACTTGTCTTGACTTGTTTCCCTTCATGGTTCTCCAGGGCTCGCGTCTTCGAGAGTTTGACTTCTCCGGGGTGGATAGCCGAGGACCTCTCCGATTGGAGGAAGTGCCTTCGCTTCCCCCATACTCGTGTGCACCGTTATCGCAACTCGAGGCGGGAAGACCTTTTGTCGTTGCTCCGTGTCTTTGTCCACGAGCGCATCACGGAAGATGGAGTCACAGATGCGACTTGCAGGATGCCGAAATTGAGCGAGAAGATCTATACTGACGAAGGGATCTCCATGAAGCTTCTCCGGCCGAGTTTGAGTATTCTGTTCCACCATTGTGATGAAGACTTCGTGCCTACGCCGGTTGTTGCCTCGAAGATCTGTGCCCGACTGACGCGATAGGGTACCGATTCTTGGCCTCGGGGAGACGTCCAATACCTTTGCGGCTTTCATGAATGGATGGGCGAGCTCTATGAGGTCTTTGGCGTGGAACCCGAGATGAACTTATTAGCCAAGGTTCTGGTGCCGGCTCGTCGAGAGTACAACCATCCTGAGGGGATGTATCACGCACTTTGTGAGCTCTGGTGTCCGGACACCAACACTTTCCTTACTAGAGCTGGGGAGATAGGAATCTCGCTTCGCGACGTCCACATCATTTTCGGGTGCCCCGAAGTACGAAATTACTACCAGGAGGAGTTGCCAGCCTTGAAGGATCTGTTGGACAGTAGCTTCGCTCCGAGTTCTTGCCTTCTTTTGTTTAAGGCATATGCTATCATCGCGACGCGGGATCAGTCGGATCGAGTGCGTCCTTCTTCTTGGGTTGACTTTTGGTTCAGAGGCGAGTATAGGTCTCCGGCATCTTCGGCCCATCCGATGTGGAAGATCGCTCAAATGCAAAGACCCCCGCTTCGTTCCTTCGTGAGGCCCATCGACTCTTTAGCTCGAGAGAAGCATTCAATGGAGGGAAAGCAGTGTCCCTGGGAAATTCTCGGCTTGAGGCGTGACAGCGAGGAGTGGCGAGCGGTTTACCGAGCTGCCGGGCTGGTCATCTTCCTTTGTCGGTTCGTGCTTCCGTGTTCTGGCGAGGTTATCCGTCCGAGGACCTTCCTTGCAGCTTCCAGGATGGAGAGGGGCGAGCTTTTCAATCTAGCCCCGGCCATATTATGCGCCTTGTACCGGGCTCTCAGCGGGACTTACTGGGACTTGTCCAGCTCGGATAAGGCTAAGGAGGAGCTTGGCCGGTCCGCTGCGTTCGGACCCTTACACTACTTGTATGGCTGGATAGCTCTGCATTTTCCAAAGGGGATTTTCACCAGACGCGGGCATCCAACCGATCTGCCGTTCCTGCTCGGGATAGGGGGGATTTTAAACGCCTTTATCAGTTGGGAGCATCCGAGGGAGTGTGCTCGCACCCTTTTGAGGAAGATGGGAAGCGCCGATTTTTAATTCCTGTCGGAGCATTCAGTATTGCCTTTGGAGAGGTCGACTGTTTACGACAACGAGGAGCTCCCGGACCACCTATACTGGAACATGGTCAGTTGCCGCCCTGGCTACTTGGTTTGGCAAAAGGGGGACATGGTGGAGGTGGAGCAGTACTCTCCCCACCGCTTCGCTCGCCAGCAGGGATTTTGACAGGAAGTTCCTGGGATGCCTCAGCAGTTGCAGGGGCGCATCAGTCCGCAGGAGGGTTACCGCCTCTGGGCTTCTCTCTATGCTCGATCGACTGGCAGCAGCTTCTTTCCCGGGACCAAATCTGGGTTTCGGGATGCCGCTACTCCGGAGTACTGCAAGTGGATTAAAGGGCGAGTTTCCCCTTTGCTTGCGAGTTTCCCGGTCGACGTCTTGGCGAGCAGCGAGTTCAGGAAATTCTGCTTTAACCATTCTACGGGAGTGGAGGACCGCCGCCTCCGACTGGGGCTTCAGAGGGCGCAGAGGAGCTGTAGCCGTCTCTCCAGTGCTCGTCGTGTCCCTTCTTCAACTCCGGCGTTAGACGCCGAGCTTACTAGCGCCCCAGGGGCATCTTGTTTCTCGAAGGCCGCCGTTGAGGGTGCCCCTCCCAAAAGAAGAAAGGTTTGCATTCCTCGTGGGATGGTTCCAAGGGTCCCTTGTCTGGTGAAGGATACCGAGGAGCCTGGACTTCTGAAAAATGAGGTGATTCCCCTGTCTAGGGCTGCTTCATCTGACCACACGGGTATGGAGTTCTCTTTATTTTATTTGTCTTCTACGTTCAGGAAGTTTTCATCATGCTGAGTATTGTATCTTCTTTTAGACCAGACTTCGTTGTAGTGGTAGAGCGCGGGGCGAACTTTCCGAAGGCGTCTCTCGGGCACTCATCTACTGGCACTGCGCAGGAAGTGCCTGGGGCACGCGGGCTAGATATCCCTCCGGACGATCTAGATCTCCTCGGACTTTGCGGGGAGAACTTCCCTAGTAGCGATATCGACCTGGACGGCATCGATGTTGACACTTTATCTTTCCACGAGGAGGCTGAAGTTTCGAGCGTCGACAAGCGGCACTCCCTAGTTACTGTACGCTCGTGCCCGTTGGAGGAGACGGTTGTTGCAGCGGTAGCGGCGGTTTCTCCGATTCTGCCACCCTTGTTGGCGCAGGCGGCTCCTGTCGCGGCTGCAGTGGGAGGGAAGGTCTTGCCTACCTACTCCGAGGCACCTCGCCCGGATTTAAGACCGAGGAGCAGAGTCTCAGAGTTCCTTCTTGCGAGCTGCCGGCAGTATATCAAGTCGACGTTGGAGCCTTTCCAAAATGCTGGCTTTGGCGCTCTCCAGGACTGGTGGTCGACGGACGGTGCGGAGTTTTGCGCAAGCCTGGAGGAGTTCAAAGTCGACAGCTCTTCTTTCGTCGCTTAGATGACCCTGCTTGTGACTGATGGCGAGGTTTATCGATCCCGACGAGCTTTGCTAGAGGGGAGCTCCCCTTCTGAGTTGGAGGCTGCTGAGGCGAGTCTAAGTCAGTCAGAGCTCCAACTTGCGGAGGCGACTTTCAGCCTGTCGAAGGCTCAGAGGAAGATAGATTCTGTGCGCGCCTCGCTTCGAAAGGCGGAGTCTCGTCTGGAGCGAGCTGAGGCCGCGGAGAGTGCTTTGAAGGCGAGTTGCTCGAAGCAGCAGTCGGACTTGGCGACCCGTCGTGAGCTTTTGGCCACTCGCCCCGTGGAACTTCAACGAGTGGAGGCGACTAAAGAGGAGTTACTACGCCGTCTTCGAGCTATGGACACCTTCGTCTAGTTGTTCCTTGTTTCATTGTAGCTTTCTTTTCGGGACTTATGCCATGTATCGCCTTTTCTTCATTATATAATAATATCGCCTCGTTTTGCCACATCTTTTGTATGGACCATTGTTGACTTTTTATTTTGGTCAGAATGAATCTGAAGTAACTTCTCAGGCTGCCTACGTACCCCCTAAGGGGGATCAAGTCGCACATAGTTCTTTTTTTTTTTTGACACAAGGGGTGTGGCCTTGCTTTAGGCATAGTACCTTTTGAGGTACTTGCCGTTGATAGGGCCGAGTGTCAGCCCTTCTGGCGTGGTGAGGAGATAGGTGCCGTTGGAGTAGACTTCCTTGACGGAGTGTGGGCCATCCCATTTGGCATCAAATTTCTTCCCTCCTCGATGCGAGAGGATGATGGGGCGTTTGACTGCCAGCACCAGTTCCCCTATCTGGAATGATCGAGGACGGATCTTCTTGTTGAAGGCGCGAGAGAGCCTGGCCTGATAACACTCCAGACGTTGTTGAGCTTCGAGGCGTCTTTCGTCCAATGCTTCCAATTCTGCCAGGCGGAGCTGGGCGTTGTCGTCGCTGGTGAGGCCTTCCTGGAGTGCTATCCTGAGCGATGGGATCTGGAGCTCGAGTGGAAGAACAGCTTCTACACCATAGACGAGGGAGTATGGTGTTGCTTGCGTTGGCGTGCGGAAGGACGTCCGGTAAGCCCATAGTGCTTCGCCCATGCGTTCGTGCCAATCTTTCTTTGTCTTTGAGACGGTTTTCTCTAGCAGCTTGCACAGAGTCTTGTTGAAGGCTTCTGCTAGACCGTTGGCCGGAGCGTTGTACATCATCGAACAATTCTGCTTAATGTTGTACAATGCGCAGAACTGGCTGACGGCAGCATTCTTGAACTGCTTCCCGTTATCTGTTACGATATAGCGGGGGACCCCATAGCGGAAGATGATGTCATTCTGGATAAAGCTGATGACGCAGTGCTTTGTAACTTCCCGCAGAGGTGTTGCTTCAGCCCACTTGGAGAAGTAGTCCGTTGCTGCCAAATTGTAGAGATGTTGCTTGGATGATTTGGGCAGGGGACCGACGATATCGAGTCCCCACCCGTCGAAGGGCCAAGACGCGATTGTCGGGTGCAAAGGCTCCGGAGGTTGACGGATGTAGTCCCCGTGCATCTGGCAAGCTTGACATCTCCTCGCGTACTCCAAGCTGTCATTGATCATGGTAGGCCAGTAGTATCCCATTCTCCTGACGCGGAAGTGAAGTTTCGGACCGGACTGGTACGATCCGCAGATTCTCGCGTGTACTTCTTCCAGTGCGGCTTCTGCTTCTTCTTTCGCGAGGCACCTCAGGAGTGTGCCATCGTTGCTTCGTCGGTACAGCTCGCCGTTGAAGTGGTAGAACCTTAGAGATCGTCGACGGATGTCACCTTTGCGCTTCGGATCTTCGGGGAGTTTACCATGAACGAGATACTCCACAAACGGTTGCCTCCAGTCTTGTTCTTTAATCTCGAGGACATGCACCGCGTTGGTTTGAACTGGTACTTCGGGCGGACCTTCTTCTTCGGTGATCACGAATCTCCTACAGACGGGGACGACGAGCGAACGTTCATCTGGAAACGGGAGTGTAGCCGCCAGATTTGCGAGTGCGTCAGCTTGCTGGTTGAGGTTCCTGGAGACGTGCTGAATGGAAGTAGCCTTGAGTTTGCCGAGGAGCTCCACAGCCCGCGCATGCAACGGCACCAGGTCTTCTTTGTTGACTTCGTATGCCCCTAGGACTTGCTAGATCACGAGTTGGGAGTCTCCAAAAATCTCTAGTCCTCGAAGCTTCATTTCGTCGGCCAGCTCGAGACCGATGAGCAGGGCTTGATATTCTGCCACGTTGTTGGAACATGATTCCGATAGTAGGAATGAGAAGGGGAGTATTTCGTTGTCCGGAGTGTCGAAGATGACTCCGGCTCCCGCTATGTCTTGCCTTGCTGCGCCGTCGAAAAACATTTTCCATGTTGGGGCGACGTCGACGGAGAACACTTCTTCATCTGGAAGATCTTCTGATAACTCCCATTCCGCCGGGAGAGGGTATTCTGCGAGGAAGTCCGCGAGGGCCTGCCCTTTAACCGCTTTCTGTGGCATGAAGGTGATGTCGAATTCAAGTAGCAGCAAGGCCCACTTGGCCAGACGTCCGAAAAGCACTGGTCTCGACATGATGTACTTGAGGGGGTCGGCCTTTGAGACGAGTCTGATGGTGTGAGCGAGCATGTAGTGTCGCAACTTTTTTGTGGCGAAGATAAGCGCTAAGCAGACCTTCTCGATTGGGGAGTAATTCAGCTCTGCGCCGACGAGAGTGCGACTGAGGTAGTAGCAAGCTGTCTCCATACCAATTTCATTGTTCTGAGCCAGGAGTGCCCCCAAGGACTGCTCCTGGGCAGCAATGTAGAGGATGAGCGGCCTCCCTTGAACCGGTGCTGATAGGACTGGCGGCTTCAGTAGATATGCTTTGATGTTTTGGAGTGCCTCTTGGCAAGCTTCATCCCATTTGAACGACGCTCCTTTCTTCATGAGGCGACTAAAAAGGTGGCACTTTTCGGCCAGGTTGGCGATGAATCTTCGGATATAGGCCAAGTGCCCTTGGAGGCCTCTGAGGTCTCGTACTGTCTTTGGTGCGGGCATATTGACGATAGCATCAATCTTGGATTGATCTATCTCAATGCCACGATGTCGGACGACGAAGCCGAGGAACTTGCCTGAGGAGACTCCGAACGCGCACTTGAGTGGATTTAAGCAGAGTTGGTACCTTCGAAGCCGTTTGAAGATTAGCTCAAGATCTTGTAGATGTGCCGACTTCTTCTTGGATTTCACCACGAGGTCGTCGACATAACACTCCACGTTTTGATGAAGCATGTCGTCGAAGATTTTCTGCATGGCTCGCTGGTAGGTGGCTCCCGTATTCTTCAAGCCGAACGACATTACCTTATAGCAGTAGATTCCTTTCGGTGTGCAGAATACCGTGAGCTCTTTGTCCTTGGGTGCCATCCGAATCTGATTGTAGCCCGATGATCCGTCCATGAAAGTGAGCACCTCGTGACCTATCGTCGCGTCGACCATTAGCTTCGTGATTGGCAAGGGGAAGTCGTCCTTTGGACATGCGTTGTTCAAGTCTCTGAAGTCCACGCACACTCGGATTTGGCCATTCTTCTTTTTGACTGGGACGACACTAGAGATCCATGTCGGGTACTTGACCTCTCGAATGAAGCCGGCTTCGATCAACTTGTTGATTTCGCCTTCTATTTGGGGTACTAGTTCTGGCCGATAGCGTCTTTGTCCTTGCTTTATAGCGCTGGCTCCGTGTTTGACGCTGAGCTGGTGCACTGCGATTTTGGGATCGAGGCTCGGCATCTCCCTATAGGACCATGCGAAGACGTCTCTGTATTCTTTAAGCAGTTTGATGTATGCGGCTTCTTCCTCAAGGGTCAAGAGTGTGCTGACGAATGTAGGCCGAGGCTCCGTCTCTGTGCCCAAGTTGATATCCTTCAAGTCATCAACGGTGGACTGCCCCCCTTCTTCGAGGACTGGCGGGGTGTCGGGCAACTCGTCATCCGAAGTAGAAGTATCACCGATGTCGAGATCCGTAATGGAGATATGATTGACGGCAGCCATGGGTGGGTGGGTGGGTATTGAAACGAAGTCCTCGATTGGCATTCCCAGACGATCGAATACTGACTTCTTCTTTGATTGCTTAGCTGGCCCGAGTCTTTTGAACATAGACGTGCGTCTTCGATTCGACCGGTTTTTACCACCTCTGATTTGCTTCTGGAGCAAGGCTTGGCATCGAGCTCGCCGTCGTCTTCTTCTGCTGTCGGGACGGCTGGGGTGGGTAGAGCGTGCATCGGAGATTGTCGATCCTTCAGCTGCTTCGTCTACCATCTTCGCCCCGATATAGTTCGAGGTGAAGGTCTTCTTTGTTGCGGTTCTGATGACCAACGGAGCTTGACTGGAGCCGATGCCTCGCGCGGTTCGGGAGAATTTGTTCTCCGCTTTGAAATAGCCGAGCTTGAGTTCTCGTCATCCCATATGGAGTTGCTGTTGGTGGAAGTGTGCCCATGGCGCTTTCTTTGTTGTAGCCGGCTCTGAACAGCAACTTGGCAGTGTTTTGCCCCCAACTCCCTTTTGGCTTGAATCCGAGTTGATTTGGGTTGACTGATTCGATAGGTCTGCTCGGGTTTGGAGCTTGCGTCAGACTGGGTAATGGCAACGTCATTTCTTGAAGGGTGATGACATTGGCCTGTGATAACGACGGGGCCAGCTTCCTTATCGGAGTAGAAGGCGATCGCTCGGATTTACGGAGCCACTGAGGCGCGAGACGCAGGACTGGCGTCGCTTGGGCGGGCAACGGGGTATGTTGAACGGCTCTTGACTCGGGGCCGATGCGCATCCTTTGCCCAGGTTTCGGTGTTCCTTGGACCTTGAGTCTTGCCTCGTCAGAAGGTGGCATCGGATTTGCGGGAAGAGGAGTCTTATCCTGCTTCACTTCTTCAATCTTCTGGGCTCGAGGGGCTTTCGCTGGAAGAACTTCCGCGACTAGGCCCTTTGCTTGGTAGAACTTAGCGTCGGCCAAATGTGCCTCGGCCTCGTTGAATGGTTTGTCGTCCGCAACTATACACCTCTCCATGCCTTCTTCGTAGTACTTGAGGCACTGGTGCCAGGTGGATACCACGATGCCATTCTCATGCAGCCATGGTCTTCCCAACAGGAGGCGGTATGACGTCTGGCAATCGATGATATGGAAGAGGACCATTGTATCCAGCGGGCTGATTGACAGCTTCAGGCGGATGATTCCGATAGTGGACTGTCCGCCCTGGTTGAACCCTTGAATGACCAACTGACTCGGCGAGAGCTGGTCGTTGGTGATGCCGAGTTGCCGTATTGTCTGGATAGGCATGATATTGACGGCGGAGCCACAGTCCAACATGATTCGGTTCACTGGCTTCTCCTTGATGTATCCCGAAACGTAACGAGGTCGGTTATGCAATCGCGGCCCGAGTTGCAGGTCCTCATCCGAAAAGGTTATCGTCGCATCACATGAGGCCACAGCTTTACGCTTCTGGTCATCCTTCCTTTTCCTCTTATAGCTGTCTGGATCGGCTAAGGCCGCGACCATTGTCAGGCGAGACTTTTTTGGGAGATGCAAAGCTTCTACGAGTGGCATGTGCAGGATTGCTTCGTCGTGAGAGGCGGTGCCCCCTTTGTCAGAATCGTCTCCCTCATCGGTGGAGTCGCCTTCTTCAGAAGTCTCGCTTTTGTCTTTTCCTTCCGACGTCTTATGAACTTCGACTATGCAACAAGACACCTTGATGTGTTGGTCCACTGGGAGGAAGTGATCTGGGAAGAACTCTTGCAGGGTTGTCGGCTCTGTAAGGCTCTGCTGAAGGAGATCGTCTTTGCTTGCTGGCGGCACTTTGAACGCCTTCCTCCCTGGAGTCTTGGTTTTCTTCTTGTAGGTCTTCCGCTTGGTGAACCCCCTCATCACACGGTCTTGTTTGAGCTTCTTTTCTTGCCACGGCTTTCGCCGCCGCGGTAGCATGACCCATGCTTCTTCGTCGGTGGATTCCCCTCCGCTAGGATGATGGTCGACAACAGCAACTGGTTCCCTCGAAGGCACTTGTTCTTCCGGAGGCTCTACTGACTCGTCTTCTGATCCCCAGCCGGTGGGCTTGATTTCGTCGATTGAAACGGACGGAGGCCTTGAGTAGAGGACGTAATAGTCAAACTTCCCCGAAGGCTGGCCTAGCAGACCGACTTTCGGATCTCCTTGCTCGTATCTTTCCCGAAGAGCGCATTGGGATATAGCTTGACTGGAAGGGACTTGCTCTTCTTGAGGCTCCACTGGCTCGTCTTCCGATCCCCAACCGGTGGGCTTGATTTCGTCGATTGAAACGGACGGAGGCCTTGAGTAGAGGACGTAATAGTCGAACTTCCTCGAAGGCTGGCCTAGCAGACCGACTTCCGGATCTCCTTGCTCGTATCTTTACCGAAGAGCGCGTTGGGACATAGCTTGACTGGAAGGGACTTGCTCTTCTTGAGGCTCCACTGGCTCGTCTTCCGATCCCCATCCGGTGGGCTTGATTTCGTCGATTGAAACGGACGGAGGCCTTGAGTAGAGGACGTAATAGTCGAACTTCCCCCGAAGGCTGGCCCAGCAGACCGACTTCTGGATCTCCTTGCTCGTATCTCCTTTGGAGCGCTCGTTGGGATGCAGCATTGCTTGGAAGAGGTGCTGGCGTGAGCGATGGTTGCCCCCAGGGCAACGGTGCTTCTTCCTCGGTGAGCGCAGGAGTACGTTGATATCGCTTTGAGACTTTTGGCTGAGAAATTGACTTAGCGGTTGGCGCTTGACGGTTGATGCGCAATTTGGGCATGCTTCGCCGAGCAGCAACGAGTACCGGCGAGAAGGAGCCGAAGGTGATGGACGTCATGTTGGCCGTAGCAACTTCTCCGGAGTCGATCTCTATCTTCCCTTGCATTGCGAGCACCATGATTCTTTCCTTGAAGACGAAGTATCTTTCGATGGGATGACTCACCACCCAGTAGTATTTGCAGAAGAGAGGGTCGTCGACGCGATGCATCTGCTTGGGCCTCTTCGAAGGAGGGAGCTCTATCATCTTCTCTTGCAGCAGTTGGTCGAACATGGAGGAGACTTCCGAGTCTGGGAAGGGGTACTCCTTGGCTTCGAGCTCCTCGAGAGTCATCCTTTGTCTTGGCGGCAGAGGCGGTGGTATGGCAACTCCCTTCTTCTGATCCGGCTTGCCACCGATCTTAAGCGGTTTGGAGGTTGAAGCAACATCCGCAACATTGGCTTGTTTCGATTTCAGTGCCGATGGCTTGTCCTTCTTCTCCACCTTCAAGAAGTCTTTGTTCTTCGAGTCCCCGCGGCTTGCTAGGCTGAGTTCCATGTCGTGAGCCCGAGTCGCGAGTTCTTCGAAAGACCGAGGCTTGATACCTTTGAGGATGTAGAGCAGGCCCCAGTGCATGCCTTGGGTGCACATCTCGATGGCCGAGTCTTCAGACAAGCGATCTCGTGAATTCAGCACGAGGTTCCTCCATCTATCGATGTAGTCGATCACCGGCTCGTCCTTCCTTTGCTTGACTGCAGTAAGCTCGGTCATACTGACGGTTCGTCTGGTGCTGTAGAAGCGATTGAGGAACTCCCTCTCCATCTGATCCTAGCTGTCGATGGTCCCTGGAGGAAGATCAACGTACCAGTCGAATGCGTTGCCTTTGAGGGTGCGAACGAATTGCTTCACCATCTCGTCGCCATATGTGTCAGCATTATTGTAGGTCTCGATGAAGTGGGCGACGTGCTGTCTTGGATTTCCCTTTCCGTCGAAGTGCTGGAATTTTGGGGGCTGGAATCCGACTGGGAAGCGTAGCTGCTGGATCCTCGCAGTGTAGGGCTTCGAGTATGCCGTCGTGATCGGAGGAAGGCCACTGCCATGGGAACGCATCATATCGGCTATCAACGCTTGGACTTGCTGAGCATTCATCGTTGCCGTTGTCGGAGGTTGTGTGGCCACCGAGGCTGGTGCTGGGGAGACGACTTCCACTGGGACGGGAGCCGAGAAGAGCGCTGGAGTAACTGCTTGAATTGTCGGAATAACTTCTGCAGGAGCGGGAGTTGAAGACGGAGCTGGAGCGGCTACTGGAGAAGCGACGGGTTGGCCAACTGCTGCAGCGTCCTTCGCGCTTAGCTTTTGGAGCAGAGTGTTGATGTGACGATCCTTCTCCTCCATCAGCCGAGTAATTTGTGCCATATGCTCGCTCATCTGCATGACTTGGAGCTGAAGAGCGGACGGAGGATGTTGACGGAGAACGTCTCGGTGTTGCATGTTCGCATCCTCGCCGTCATCATCGGAGACGTAGTTATGCCGACTTGCTTCTGGCTGATGATTGATGTTTGCCCCCTGCAAAGGAGGTGCAACATCCGCTGGAGAACCCGAACAGGCTCGGGGCTGGGGCTGGCCCTCCCCAAACTTCTAGACATGGACTCCAGGATCGAGGCTCGTTTCTTCATACACCAGGGCCTCGTCGGTGCTTTGGCGAGCATCTTCGGTAGTAGCTTCTGGCACGAAGACGTCCGCAAGAGTCCGAGTACGCCGAGTGTAGACGCGTACCATCGGGGGAGAATCACCCTTCGGATTTACTGGATCACCGTGTCGGAGTAGAGGAGACTCGGCGATTGGTGAGAGGCTTGGAGCAAACGCATCATTGTTTGTTACGGCCATCACGAACTTCAAGCAGCTTTTTCAACCGTACGGATGAAAGGAGAAGAGGTCCCACCGGGCGTGCCAGAAATCTGTAGCGCTGGAAAAGGTACGGGTCGTCTTTATTGCGCAAAACCAGATTACAAGTGTGGCCGGGACCCGGGTGGCTCGGGTATAGCGAGTCCGGGTTGCGGCGAGTTTTGATCAGGGGATTGTGGGAAAGATCTTCTGGAGGATCCCTTTGATCCGCATCTCCACGTGGTGTTCGTGCGAGAGCTCTGAAGGGGTTGCCCAGGACAGGGGTCTTTACAGGGTGAGGGTTTTGAAGAGGCTAAGGAATGTCCACCATTGCTTTGTCCCTTCCGTGCTTCGCGCTTTCTCGGCTAGGGGGTTTTTCGGCTTCGTTCCTCGATCTTCGTGTCTTCCTCGCTCCTTGCTTGATCTCGGTGTCCTTGATCATCGGTTCGCGGCGTCGATCGTGCTTTTGGCGTCGGCTTTGGCTTCGGCTTTTTGGCTTTGGCTTGGATCCGGCGTGGCTCTGGCTTTTGCTTTGCTTCGGCGCTTACGCTTGGACGTAGCCGAGAGAGACTTGCGATGCTTTTGTTCTTCCGGACTTCGTATTGTATCGGCTAGAACGTGCGGTGCTTTTGCTCGTGGCCGGCGTAGTCGCTTGGCTTTGGCACTTGCGTTGCTTTGGCGCGGGCTTTACTGGGGCTTTGCTTTGGCTTCTTGCATTGGCTTTAGCTTCAGCGTCAACTCGGTCTTCTTCGTCGAACGACGTGGGCTACTTCTCCGGCGCTTCGACGGTTTGGGTGTCGGCTGGACTTCTCTTCTTCTCCAGGCTTCCTTGGCGTGATCGGGGTCGAAGAAGGCTTTCGAAGATAGTGGGGGTAGCACCGATCTCTGTGCGACGGTTGTAGCGTCGGCTTTTGTTGATGAAGATGGCAGGGGTAGCGACGGTCTCCGTGCGACGGTTGTAGCATCGGCTTTTGTTGATGAAGACAGCGGGGGTAGCGATGCTTCAGGCGGTCTGCTCTAGAATTTCTTCTTCGTGGATGGCGTAGACGTTTGTCGAAGGCGACGGGTTGATGACGCTTCGTTTCTCTCCTCCGAGCTTTGGAGCTTGATCGGGGTCGAGGATTTGTTGGAGCCGACGGGGTAGTGCCGCTCCGAGCTTCTTCTCCGGCCTTTGCTTCTGGCGTCTTCGGAGTCGAAGGGTCTTCTTCTCCGAGCTTTCTTCTTCGTGCACGGAGTTGAAGTCTTGATCTTCGTGTGTAAGGGTCTTCACGTTGATGAGGGCTTTCAATGGACTAAGCCGATCCCGGCGGGACAGGCTTGCCCGTGCCTCGTGAAGCCTTGGGTCGATGAAGAACCGTCTCCTCTTCCGCAGAGCTCCTGCACTTCGTCTTCAGTCTTCAAACGATCGACCCCTTGAACCTTTGTTAAGTGTCAATATGGTGCGAATTATCCCTTCCTTTTTCATGCATATCTTATCATTCTCTTACATAAAACATTAATATTACACGTAAAGTGCATAAATTTTATTTTCATCATTGCATAGAATAATTTCGTACGAACACATAGGTATATTGATTTGCATTTATGCATTACCTGCATGGAAATTATAAAGCTTGAGAATCATTTTACTGTTTTTTTACTATAAGGAACTGATGGATATCATTTTATGTCTTTTTCGCAGTGACTAGGACTCGTCCTCAACGCGCGTAGCTACAATGGAGTGTGACTAAATAGTAGATGTTATCACAATACCTTGGGAGCAGATCTATAGTGCACGCAAATGACAAACAAATGAAATCGCAATATCAGAGCTCGCGAAGGATATTTTGGCAAAAATCGGCACGCACGTAGCTCTGAACTCAAGCACTAGAAGAACAAGACTCAGGCATAATGAGCTGGCTTCAAACCATGATAAGTGGTGCACCCCAATTAGCCACCTTTTCTTCCTTCTCCAGCTCCTTCTTTCTCTCTCTTCCCTTCTCTTTTATTTTCCTTCTCTTCTTCCCATCTTGGCCATCTAGCAGCGCATACGGCTCACTTTCCGACCCAACATGAACATACTAACATACCCGATCTTAGCCATCGACCCATCATTACCAACTCAATTGGACTCCCGGTAGTACATAGAAAACCCATGCATGCATTACCCATGCACATTCATTCCATCTGAAGCCACAAATCCACCGTCCGATCGTAGCCGTCCAAACCCATACAAGCTACCACCTTGTATCTCTCTTAAATTTCTTTCTTTAAATTTTTTATTCTTAATTCAAAACCAACTAATGCTGTACGGTTTGGAGCCTAACAAAAACTCCAGTGCTTTCCTTATCCACCCAACAAAACCCGGCTCGTATCTTTTGGACTAATAGAACCCGTTTTCTCTCTCTAATCTTCTCTCTGCTCTCTCTCCGGGATTCTCTCAACCGATCCTCCTACTCTTTTTTTTTCCGAATTCTCTTTCCATTCTTTCGGTCCAAATTAATCACAAACCGTTCACTGCATTCCCTCTCTTCCGTGATCCATCAAAGCCATGCACAATCCTCTCTCTTCTCTCTCTTTAAACCGACCCTCTCTCCTTCTCCCTCAATTCTGCCCTTTTAATTTTTTTCTTTACTTCATACCAATGAAGACAATCTTACCAAATCCTACGCCTTTGGGAGCAAGCTACAATACCCTATAAGTAGGGAGACATGGGCATGAAGAAAAGGGGGGGAGGATATCATCATCACCATACGAGTTCTTGGAGAGAGCTATCATCAGTTATTTCTTAGAGTGGGTGCGAAGTAAGAGCATAGAAGTGCTGTAATTTCTGAAGAAGATTTTCAAAGTAGTGGATGTAACATTTTTTTCTTCGATTCAATAAAATCGTCCTTTATTTATATTTTCTTGCACGTACTTTTCTCTTTCTGCAATGTTTAGCTTTATTCATTTTTCTATTAGCATTCAAACCATGGCCGGCTAAACTCCCTCCCGCCAGGGAGAGGGGTTCAATGCCATGGTAAATAGTTAGTTCTCATCTTGCACTTTACTCTTGATCGTGCTTAACGTCTATGCATCTTTCTTAATTGAATTCTTAAGTGAGAACGAAGCTCACCCGTGTTTCCATTCAATTGGGATTCGGGTGATACTTCACCACTCAAATATTGAATCATTAACTAAGATAGCTAAGATTTTTATCATTATTTTTTATCTAATTTTTATTATATGAATTTTCACAATTGAATTAGTTTTACTTCTTCACTATAAGAAGAATTCTATTTCGTAATATTGTGAGAATATCATATAATAAAATTATATAAAGGGGGCTTTCACTCGATATCTTCCACTTGAGTCGGTAAAACTTCCGCTCTCAAGTGTGGACAGAAAAGAGTAACATTGCAAGGGAACTTTACTCAATACCATGGCTAACAAACTCCTCTCCTGGGCGGATTTTTATTCTGATAATCCTTTTATTTAAGTCTCTAGTTTGCGTTTTGCTTCTTAAAACAAAGAATCTTCAAAATAAAAAATAATAATAATAAAATCCAAACTCCCTTCAATTTAATTTAGTCTCATTTATGATCTCTTTTCTCTAGGCATCTAATTACGTGAGGTTCGATCCTTACTTGCCATATACTAGTTAAAAATCTCTAATTTATGTATGCAGGTATTGAAATTTTTTGATAAATCACTTCACTCCAACGATAAACAAAGAAGCAGTTATCAAATGGCGCCGTTGCCTACGTAAATTGCAGTTATTAATAGGCTCTTGGAAAGGAAGCGGCGAAAGGCCATCCCACTGAATAGTCTTGTGGTTAGTAATGTCTAGGTAAGTTTTATGACAGCCTAAAAACCTGTTACGGGTATTGTGGAAATCCACACACCCCGGGACCTACCTGGTTACTAATTACTTGACCCTTTTAAGTGGTAAGCCCAAGCTCAATCTAGAAAAGGCTAAGGTCTTTCAAAGTTTATTCCACATTATTGACGACGCCAACGATCGGTTTGACAAACAGGCCACAAAGCTGCTTAAGGAAGCTTGGTATTTAAGTGAGCCTAGTGCTCCACCTCCTTCCTGGAACTGATCCGGTTGTCGTTATTTTTGAGGAATATTCCTTTGAACTTCTAAAGCCTGATCTCGAAGAGAGAATAGGAGCTGGTCTAGTTAATCAACTTAGGAAATATAAAATTATTCATCCCTTCTCACATAAAAAAGTTAATTCGAATAGACTTGCTGTGTTATTTTTCAATTTGAGATTTTTATATAATGCATGCTTAACTGGAATCGTGTCAACAACCGTTTAATACGTATTGATCCATTAGCAATCCCCAGTACCATTGTCGGTAACATCTCAATTTTAGACACAATGGGAGAGGAAAATCGACCTCGTGCAATGACACTTAAGGATTACATGTACCCCACTCGAACCACCCAACCCTCCTGTATCTTGATTCCCGCCATCACGGGTAATTTTGAAATCAAATCAGGAATGATACAAATGCTACCAGTTTTTCGGGGTATACCGACTGAAAACCCATATCAACATATCCGAGAATTTGAGGATATTTGTGGGACGATGAAATACAACCAAATGACCGAAGAATCCCTTAAACTTAGGTTGTTTCCATTCTCACTGAAAGAAAAGGCCAAGGCATGGCTGCAGTCCATCCAACCCGGCACATTCAATAAATGGGTTGATCTAGCTGAAGCATTCTATCGAAAATTTTATTCAAAACAAAAAACTATGACCGTACGTCAGAATTTTAATGCATTTCATCAATTAGCGGGTGAGACATTGTATACATATTTTGAGAGATTTAAGGACCTTCTCCTAGAATGCCCTCACCACGGTTTTGAAAAAATCCGTCTCATCCAAATAATCTATGAAGGTCTAGACTACCAGACCAAGACCATGATCGAGTCTCTCTGTAATGGAGGGTTCACTGAAAAAACAGCCGAGGATGCTTGGGAGTACCTCGAGGAAATTGCTGAGAATACCCTTGAATGGGAACCTGTTAGCACTGACTCAAAGAAACCCATAGCCAACAAAGGCGGAATTTACAGAATTGAGTCAAACTTTGAGGGCGACGCTAGGATTAGCGCACTAACTAGAAGATTAGAAGCCCTAGAAATAAACAAAGGAGGAAAACCTCCATCTTCTGAACCCCCAAAATTTATGGAGTCTCCGGTCTGTATTTTGTGTGATAGCACAGACCATCTAGTCGAAAATTGCCCAGGACTGCCTGTAGTCAAAGCGGAGCAAGCAAATATACTGAATACATTTCGCAAGCCTAGTCAGAACAATAACCCCTATAGCGAAACCTATAATCCAGGTTGGCGCAACCATCCAAACTTCGCTTGGAAACAACAAGGGTATGGAGGAAATTCATCTTTACAAGGTCCCAATCCTTATCCCTCCCAAAACCCACACCAACAATCGCATAACCAGTTCAATCAAGGACACCAATTTCCTACCACACAACCTGTCCCACCCTATGTACCTCCCAATCAACGAAAACCTTCTTTGGAGGATATGTTTCACCAATTCATGCAATCTCAAAACCAGACCAACCAGAACCATGCCCAGCTAATTCAAGCCAACACTCAGGCTATAGCAAAAATGGAGGTCCAATTAGGTCAGATAGCAGCTGCAGTAGGAGGGCGAGAGAAAGGCCAATTTCCGAGCCAACCAATTCCTAACCCTAAAGGGCTGTCTACTTCTCAACATGGACCCAAAGATCAATTTGAAATTGGCACTAATTCTGGAACAAACCATAGTGAAGTCCAGGCAATCCACACCTTACGGTCTGGAAAGCAAGTGGATAACCAAGTCCAACTTCCTAGTGAAATCCAACCTGGTAAAGAAGTCCCAAACCAAAAAAAAGAGCCTGAAATAGTGGTGACTTCAAAAGAGAAACCGTACGTTCCTAAGGCCCCCTTTCCCCAACGTTTACAACCAACAAGGAAGAACGATCATTTTGAGAGCATCCTAGACGTTTTCAAAAACGTTCAAATTAATATTCCTTTCTTGGATGCTATCAAACAGATCCCTTCATATTCCAAATTCTTAAAGGACTTAACCACTGTCAAGAGGAAAACCTCTGTTTCTCATCAAGCTGCCATGGCCGCCCAAGCCACTGGTCTCATTCAACAGAAAATTGCTCCCAAGTATAATGATCCTGGCTCTCCAACAATTCCCATTCGTATAGGAGACATAGTCATTGACAACTGTCTTTTAGACTTGGGCGCAAGTGTGAACCTTTTACCGTATTCAGTGTACAAACAACTAGGACTGGGGGAATTAAAACCCACAAACATCACTTTGAGTCTCGCCGATCGATCGATTAAGGTCCCAAAAGGAATTGTCGAGGATGTCATTATCAAGGTCAACGAATTTTACTTCCCTGCTGACTTTGTCATTCTCGATACTGAACCTGTCATAAATCCAAGTACTCAAATCCCGGTGATTTTAGGTCGACCATTTCTTGCAACAGCTGATGCAGTTATTCACTGTCGAAATAGAGTTATGACTCTTTCGTTCGGTAATATGCAAGTCCAATTGAATGTCTTCAATACTAGCAACCAACAACATCAAATGGATAATTCCAAGGAAGTCAATATGATCAATAGTTTGGTTGGAAGTATCTTTGAGGAATCATGTTATCATGATCCCCTCGAGATGTGTTTGGTTCATGGCAAAATGTTCAACGTTGACAAGTCCATCAAAGAGGTCAAAACATTTATGCATATTCCATCGAGTGCTCAGCACCCTGATTTTGAACTGAAGCCCTTACCTGATTAATCTTTATACCTGCTAGAGATTTTGTTCATATGTATATATCTCTGTTTTCTTTACATTTTAGCAATTATTGTCATTCAGATGTCTGCACTCCTTATTTATCTTCATCCCTTATTTATCATACTCATGCATCATTGAGGACAATGTTTATTTTAAGTTTGGGGGTGTGTGATGTACTTTTTATATAATCTTGTTTATATCTAATTTTCACAAAATTTATCAGCTTTAGTTTATATTAAAAAAAATATATATATATATATTATTAAAAAAAAAAAAATTAAAAAAAAAAAAAATAAAAAAATAAAAATAAAAATAAAGAAGAATTTTGTGGGTATATTCACTGCAAACCCTCAAGAGACAAAACTCGTCCACTGGGGTAACCCAGGGGTTTAACGGCTTGTTGCACGTGCTAAGTGCAATCGCGATTCCTGTGAAAGTGAGTTAAGTTATTTTTGCTCTTCTATTATTTTCTTAGTTTATTTTGTTTGCTAGCTTTCTCGAGGACGAGAAAGATTCAAGTTTGGGGGTGTGTTAAGTGTCAATATGGTGCGAATTATCCCTTCCTTTTTCATGCATATCTTATCATTCTCTTACATAAAACATTAATATTACACGTAAAGTGCATAAATTTTATTTTCATCATTGCATAGAATAATTTCGTACGAACACATAGGTATATTGATTTGCATTTATGCATTACCTGCATGGAAATTATAAAGCTTGAGAATCATTTTACTGTTTTTTTACTATAAGGAACTGATGGATATCATTTTATGTCTTTTTCGCAGTGACTAGGACTCGTCCTCAACGCGCGTAGCTACAATGGAGTGTGACTAAATAGTAGATGTTATCACAATACCTTGGGAGCAGATCTATAGTGCACGCAAATGACAAACAAATGAAATCGCAATATCAGAGCTCGCGAAGGATATTTTGGCAAAAATCGGCACGCACGTAGCTCTGAACTCAAGCACTAGAAGAACAAGACTCAGGCATAATGAGCTGGCTTCAAACCATGATAAGTGGTGCACCCCAATTAGCCACCTTTTCTTCCTTCTCCAGCTCCTTCTTTCTCTCTCTTCCCTTCTCTTTTATTTTCCTTCTCTTCTTCCCATCTTGGCCATCTAGCAGCGCATACGGCTCACTTTCCGACCCAACATGAACATACTAACATACCCGATCTTAGCCATCGACCCATCATTACCAACTCAATTGGACTCCCGGTAGTACACAGAAAACCCATGCATGCATTACCCATGCACATTCATTCCATCTGAAGCCACAAATCCACCGTCTGATCGTAGCCGTCCAAACCCATACAAGCTACCACCTTGTATCTCTCTTAAATTTCTTTCTTTAAATTTTTTATTCTTAATTCAAAACCAACTAATGCTGTACGGTTTGGAGCCTAACAAAAACTCCAGTGCTTTCCTTATCCACCCAACAAAACCCGGCTCGTATCTTTTGGACTAATAGAACCCGTTTTCTCTCTCTAATCTTCTCTCTGCTCTCTCTCCGGGATTCTCTCAACCGATCCTCCTACTCTTTTTTTTTCCGAATTCTCTTTCCATTCTTTCGGTCCAAATTAATCACAAACCGTTCACTGCATTCCCTCTCTTCCGTGATCCATCAAAGCCATGCACAATCCTCTCTCTTCTCTCTCTCTAAACCGACCCTCTCTCCTTCTCCCTCAATTCTGCCCTTTTAATTTTTTTCTTTACTTCATACCAATGAAGACAATCTTACCAAATCCTACGCCTTTGGGAGCAAGCTACAATACCCTATAAGTAGGGAGACATGGGCATGAAGAAAAGGGGGGGAGGATATCATCATCACCATACGAGTTCTTGGAGAGAGCTATCATCAGTTATTTCTTAGAGTGGGTGCGAAGTAAGAGCATAGAAGTGCTGTAATTTCTGAAGAAGATTTTCAAAGTAGTGGATGTAACATTTTTTTCTTCGATTCAATAAAATCGTCCTTTATTTATATTTTCTTGCACGTACTTTTCTCTTTCTGCAATGTTTAGCTTTATTCATTTTTCTATTAGCATTCAAACCATGGCCGGCTAAACTCCCTCCCGCCAGGGAGAGGGGTTCAATGCCATGGTAAATAGTTAGTTCTCATCTTGCACTTTACTCTTGATCGTGCTTAACGTCTATGCATCTTTCTTAATTGAATTCTTAAGTGAGAACGAAGCTCACCCGTGTTTCCATTCAATTGGGATTCGGGTGATACTTCACCACTCAAATATTGAATCATTAACTAAGATAGCTAAGATTTTTATCATTATTTTTTATCTAATTTTTATTATATGAATTTTCACAATTGAATTAGTTTTACTTCTTCACTATAAGAAGAATTCTATTTCGTAATATTGTGAGAATATCATATAATAAAATTATATAAAGGGGGCTTTCACTCGATATCTTCCACTTGAGTCGGTAAAACTTCCGCTCTCAAGTGTGGACAGAAAAGAGTAACATTGCAAGGGAACTTTACTCAATACCATGGCTAACAAACTCCTCTCCTGGGCGGATTTTTATTCTGATAATCCTTTTATTTAAGTCTCTAGTTTGCGTTTTGCTTCTTAAAACAAAGAATCTTCAAAATAAAAAATAATAATAATAAAATCCAAACTCCCTTCAATTTAATTTAGTCTCATTTATGATCTCTTTTCTCTAGGCATCTAATTACGTGAGGTTCGATCCTTACTTGCCATATACTAGTTAAAAATCTCTAATTTATGTATGCAGGTATTGAAATTTTTTGATAAATCACTTCACTCCAACGATAAACAAAGAAGCAGTTATCAACCTTCCCCCACCCCCTCTATTTATAGGCAAAAATGGGGGGGGGGGGGAGAGATATGGGAAGTTTTAATTTAAAATCCCTTTAATATCTCCCTCATAATTACCCAAGATTTATTCATCCATTGATGAGGGGAATAAGTCTTCATTCGCTTTCCTTTCCTGGCGGGGCAATTATGGCTGGATTTTGCGCACGAAATCGATAGCGATCGGGCGCTTCTTCTTGTGCGTCGGATCGAGGGATCGGCGCAGATCCGCGTGTGTGCAGACGTCATACACAACCTCCCCCCGCGCATGGCGGTATTTACTTTCTTTTTCTTTCTTTTCTTTCCTTTTCTTTTCTTTCCTTTCTTTTCTTTCCTTTCTTTTCTTTTTCCTTGCAGAGCCGGCCGGCCCCCCATGGGGTTCGGGTCCTAGTAGGGCCGGCCCCCCATGGGGTTCGGGTCCTAGTAGGGCTAGCCCCATGGGGTTCGGACCCTAGTAGGGGCCGACCCCCCCCTTTAAGCGTGGGGTCCACTCCTCTTTTGCTGGGTGCGAATCGGGTCCGGGTCCGCACTGGTGCGTGCAAGTCGGGTCCGAGTTGAAGTGCGCGTCGGGTTCGCATCCGCGTTGGCACACGCAAGTCGGGTCCGGGTCATACGAAATTCGTATGTCTACAACCCTTTAAGAGCCTCGCAATATGCCTTTCTATTTTTGGGATTGCTACTAGACTACCTATATTTAGGGAGCCAAAACCACTTCATATTTTTTTTGAACCCCCACCCGACAACTTTAAGTAAATTATATACAATTGAGCATTCCTCCCAAAAATACCTTCAAAGAGCCTTGCCATTGCCTCCCAAAAATATCCTAAAATTATAAGTAAATTATATACGATCGAGTACTCCTACCTAAAAGACCCTCTAAGTCTGCCTCGCAATATGCTATCTATTTTTGGGATTGCTACTAGACTCCCTATATTTAGGGAGCCAAAACTGCTTCATAGTTTTTTTGAACCCACACCCATCAACCTTAAGTAAATTATATACAATCGATCATTCTTCCCAAAATCACCCTCTAAGAGCCCTGCCATTGTCTCCTTATTTTTGGGATCACTACTAGACTTTCTATATTTGGGGAGCCAAAATCGCTCCTAATTTCTCAAGTCTCCCACCCGATAATCGTAACTAAATTATATACAATTCGAACACTCCTTCCATAAACACCCTCCAAGAGTCTCGTCATGTGGTTCCCTACTTTCTTAGACCCCCCATCCGATAACTAAATATAAATTATAAACAAATCGAGTACTCCTTCTCAAAATACATTACAAAGAGGCTCAATATGTGCTAACCTATTTTAATATCGCTACCAGACTTCTAATATTTGGGAAACAAATCACTTTCTATTTTTTAGGAAACTCACACGATAACCATAAATAAATTATATACAATTCGAGCACTTCTTTCCAAAATAACCTTCAAGATCTTCACCACATATCTCCTTACTTTTGGGATCGTTACCAGATTTCTTATATTTGGTCAGCCAAAATTGATCTTTATTTTTTTAGGACCGTCACCCAATAACTGTAAGTAAAATAATTTACAAATCGAGCATTCATCCCTAAAACACCCTCTATGAGCCTCGTAATGTGCCTTCATATTTTTAGGATAGCTACCAGACTCCCTATATTTGGTGTGCCAAAATGGTTCCCTATTTTCTTAGGATCCCTACCCGTCAATCATAAGTAAATTATACACAAATCAAACATCCTCCCCAAAACATCCTCCATTGGACTTGCAATGTGCTTTGCTATTTTTAAGATTGCTATCAGATTTTCTACAATTGGGGTGCCAAAACTGCTCCCTATTTTATCAGGACCCCCACCGGATAACCTAAAATAAATTATATATAAATCGAGCACTCTTCTCCTAAACACCCTTTAAAAGCCTCATTATATGCCTCCCTATTTTGGGATTTCTACCAAACTTTTTATATTTGGGGACCCAAAATTGCTCCCTAATTTCTCAAGACCCCCACCCGATAAGTATAAGTAAATTATATATAAATTATGCACTCCTTTCCAAAACACCCCCCAGGATCATCACTAAGTGCTTCCTTTTATTTGGGGAGCCAAAATCATTCCCTAAAATCGCTATCATATTTTTTTTGAACCTCCACCCGACAACTTTAAGTAAATTATAAATAATCGAGCATTTTTTTCAAAAACACCCTCTAAAAGCCTTGCCATTACCTTCCAAAAATACCCTAAAATCATAAGTAAATTATATATAAATTAAGAACTCCTCCCTAAAACATCCTCTAAGGGCCTCGTAATATGCCTATCTATTTTTGGGATTGCTACTAGACTCCCTATATTTTGGGAGCGGGAGCTAAAACCGCTCCATATTTTTTTGAACCCCCACCCGAGAACCTTAAGTAAATTATGGATAATCGAGTACTCCTCTGTAAAATACCCTCTAAGAGCCTCACAATATGATCTCTATTTTTGGGATTGTTACTAGACTCCCTATATTTAGGGAGCCAAAACTGTTCCATATTTTTTTTTAAATCCCTACTCGATAACCTTAAGTAAATCATATACAATCAAGCATTCCTCCCAAAAATACCCTCTAATAGCCTCACCATTATGTCCTTGTTTTTGGGATCGCTACTAGACTCCTTGTATTTGGGGAGCCAAAATCACTCCTAATTTCTCAAGGCTTCCACCCGTTAATTATAACTAAATTATATACAAATCGAGCACTCCTTCCATAAACACCCTCCAAGAGTCTCGTCATGTGTTTCCCAATTTTCTTAGGACCCCCCGCCCTATTATCAAAATTAAATTATATACAAATCGAGCACTCCTCTTCAAAATACGCTTCAATGAGGCTTGATATGTGCCAACCTATTTTAATATCGCTACCAGACTCCTTATATATGGGGAACCAAAATCGCTTCTTATTTTTTTAGGACACAAACACAACATCCATAAGTAAATTATAAACAAATTGAGCACTCCTTCCCAAAATAACCTTTAAGATCTTTACCATGTGTCTCCATACTTTTGGGATTGTTACCAGACTCCTTACATTTGGATAGCCAAAATTAATCTCTATTTTTTCAGGACCCCCACCCAATGACCGTAAGTAAAATAATTTATAAATCGAGCAGTCATCCCTAAAACACACTCCAAGAGCCTCGTAATGTGCCTCTATATTTTTAGGATAGCCACCAGACCCCTTATATTCCGAGTGCCATAATAGTTCTCTATTTTCTTAGGATCCCTACCCGTTAATCATAAGTAAATTATACACAAATTAAATATTTTTCCCAATACATCCTCCTAGGGACTTGCAATGTGATTTCCTATATTTAAGATCCCTACAAGACTTTCTACAATTGGGGTACCAAAATCGCTCCCTATTTTCTCAAAACCCCACCTGACAATGTAAAATAAATTATATATAAATCGAGCACTCCTTTCCTAAATACCCTTCAAAAGGCTAACCATATACCTCCTTATTTTGGGATTTCTACCAAACTTTTTATATTTGGGGAGCCAAAATCGCTCCCTAATTTTTAAGGACCATCACCCGATAAGTATAAGTAAATTATATACAAAATATAAACTCCTCCCCAAAACACTGACCAGGATCCTTACTAAGTGCTTCCTTATATTTGGGGAGCCAAAATCGATCCCTAAAATTGCTTTCATATTTTTTATGATCCCCCACCCGACAACCTTAAGTAAATTATATACAATCGAGCATTCCTCCCAAAAACAACCTCTAAAAGCCTCACCATTGCCTCCCAACAACACCCTAAAATCATAAGTAAATTATATATAAATCAGACACTCCTCCCTAAAACACCCTTTAAGAGCCTCGTAATATGCCTCTCTATTTTTGGGATTGCTACTAGACTTCCTATATTTAGGGAGCCAAAACCACACTATATTTTTTTTGAACCCCCACCTAACAACCATAAGTAACATATATACAATCGAGCACTCCTCCCTAAACCACCTTCTAAAAGACTTGCAATATGCTCTTTATTTTTGAGATTGCTATTAGACTCCCTATATTTAGGGAGCCAAAATCGCTTCATATTTTTTTTAACCCCTACCCGACAACCTTAAGTAAATTATATACAATCGAGCATTCCTCCCAAAAATACCCTCTAAGAGCCTCGCCATTGCCTTCTAAAAACACCCTAAAATCATAAGTAAATTATATATAAATCAAACAATCCTTCCTAAAATACCCTTTAAAAGCCTCGCAATATGCCTCTCTATTTTTTTGATTGCTACTAGACTCCCTATATTTAGGGAGGCAAACTCGCTCCATATTTTTTTTGAACCCCCAATCGACAACCTTAAGTAAATTATATACAATCGACCACTCCTCCCTAAAACACCCTCTAAGAGCCTCGGAATGTACTCTCTATTTTTGGGATTGCTACTAGACTCCCTATATTTAGGAACCCAAAACCGCTCCATATTTCTTTTTGAATCCCTCCAGACATCCTTAAGTAAATTATATACAATCGAGTATTTCTCCCAAAAATAACCTCTAAGAGCCTTGCCATTGTCTCTTTGTTTTTGGGATCATTACTAGACTGCCTATAATTGTGGAGCCAAAATCGATCCCAATTTCTTAAGACTCCAACCCAATAATCATATCTAAATCATAAACAAATAAAGCACACCTTCCATAAACACCCTCTAAGAGTCTCGTCATGTGCTTCCCTACTTTCTTAGGACCCCCAACCCGATAATCAAAAGTAAATTACATACAAATCAATTACTTCTCCTTAAAATACCCTACTAAGAGGCTTGATATATGCCAACCTAATTTAATATCGCTACCAGACTCCTTATATTTGGAGTCTTCTTCCCAAAATAACCTTCAAGATCCCCAATACGTGTCTTCATACTTTTGGAAACGTTACCAGACTCCTTACATTTGGGTAGCCAAAATCGATGTCCATTACTTTAGGACCCCCACCCAACAATCGTAAGTAAAATAATTTACAAATTGAGCAATCATCCCTAAAACACCCTCCAAGAGCCTTGTAATGTACCTCCAAAATTTTAGGATACCTACCAGACTCCCTATATTTGGAGTACCATAATGATTATACACAAATTAAACATTCTCCCCAAAATATCCTCCAAGGGACATGCAATGTGCTTTCCTATTTTTAAGATCTCTACCAAGCTTTCTACAATTGGGGAACCAAAACCACTCCGTATATTCTTAGGACCCCAACCTGACAATATAAAATAAATTATATATAAATCGAGTACTCCTCTCCTAAATACCCTTCAAAAGATTATCATATGCCTCCGTATTTTAGGATTCCTACCAAACTCCTTATATTTGGGGATAAAAAATTACACCCTAATTTCTCAGGACCCCCACCCGATAAGTACAAGTAAATAATTTAGAAAATATGCACTCATCCCCAAAATACCCACCAAGATGCTTACTAAATGCTTACCTATATTTGGTGAGCCAAAATCACTCATTAAAACCACTTCCATATTTTATTTGAACCCCCACCTGACAACTTTAAGTAAATTATATACAATTGAGTATTCATCCCAAAAACATCCTCTAAGAGCCTCACTATTGCCTCCCAAAAATACCCTTAAATCATAAGTAAATTATATATATATATATATATATATATATATATATATATATATATATATATATATATATATAGCAAGCACTCCTCCCTAAAACACCCTTCAAAAGCCTCGTAATATGCCTCTCTTTTTTGGGATTCCTGCTAGACTCCCTATATTTAGGGAGCAAAAACCACTCCATATTTTTTTTAAACCCCCACCTGACAACCTTAAGTAAATTATATACAAACGGGCACTTCTCCCTAAAACACCCTCTAAGAGCCTCACAATATGCTCTTTATTTTTGGGATTGCTACTAGAATCCCTATATTTAGGGAGCCAAGACCGTTCCATAATTTTTTTGAACCCCCACTCGACAACCTTAAGTAAATTATATACAAATTGAGCATTCCTCCCAAAAGCACCGTCTAAGTGCCTCGATATTGTCTCCCAAAAACACTCTAAAATCATAAATAATTATATATAAATCAAGCAGTCCTCCCTAAAATACCCTGTAAGAGCCTTGCAATATGCTTCTTTATTTTTGGGATTGTTACAAGACTCTTTATATTTAGGGAGCCAAAACCGCTCCATATTTTTTTTGAAACCCCTCCCGACACCCTTATGTAAATTATATACAATTGAGTACTCCTCCCTAAAACACCCACTAAGAGCCTTGCAATATGCTCTCTATTTATGGGATTGTTACTAGACTCCCTATATTTAGGGAGCCATAAATGCTCCGTAATTTTTTTAAACCCCACCCGACAACCTTAAGTAAATTATATACAATCAGGCATTCCTCCCAAAAGCACCCTCTAAGAGCCTCGCCATTGCCTCCCAAAAACACCCTAAAATCATAAATAAATTATATATAAATCAAACAATCCTCCCCAAAACACCCTCTAAGAGCCTTGCAAAATGCCTCGCTATTTTTGGGATTGCTACTAGACTTCTTATATTTAGGGAGCCAAAACCGCTCCATATCTTTTTTGAACCCCCACCTGAAACCTTAAGTCAATTATATATATTCAAGCACTCCTCCCAAGAACACCCTCTAAGAGCCTTGTAATGTGCTCTCTATTTTTGGGATTACTACTAGACTCCCTATATTTAGAAAGCCAAAACTACTCCATATTGTTTTTGAACCCCTACCCGACAACCTTAAGTAAATTATATACAATCGAGCATTTTTCCAAAAAATACCCTCTAAGAGCCTTGCCATTGCCTCCTAAAAACATCCTAAAATATTAAGTAAATTATATATAAATCAAGCACTCCTCCCTAAAACACCCACTAAGAGCCTCCCAATATGCCTATCTATTTTTGGGATTGCTACTAGACTCTTTATATTTAGTGAGCCAAAACCGCTCTATATTTTTTTTGAACCCCCATCTGACAACCTTAAGTAAATTATATACAATCAATCATTCCTCCCTAAAACACCTACTATGAGCTCACAACATGCTCTTTATTTTTGGGATTGCTATAAGGCTCCCTATATTTAGGGAGCCAAAACTGCTCCATATTTTTTTTGAACCCTACCCGACAACCTTAAGTAAATTATATACAATCGAGCATTCCTCCTAAAAACACCCTCTAAGAGTTTCACTATTGCCTCCAAAAAACACCCTAAAATTATAAATAAATTATATATAAATAAGCACTCCTCCCAAAAACATCCTCTAAGAGCCTCACAATATGCCTTTATATTTTTGGGATTGATACTAGACTCCCTATATTTAGGTAGCCAAAACCTCTTCATATTTTTTTTGAACGTCCACCCGACAACCTTAAGTAAATTATATACAATCGAGCACTCCTCCCTAAAACACCCTCTAAGAGCCTCATAATATTCTCTCTATTTTTGGGATTACTACTAGACTCCTAATATTTAAGGAGCCAAAACCGCTCCAATATTTTTTTGAACTCCCACCTGTCAATTTTAAGTAAATTACATACAAACGAGTATTCCTACAAAAAACACCCAATAAGATCCTCGCCATTGCGTCCTTAAATTTTAGGATCGCTACTAGACTCCCTATAGGCAAAAATCCCTCCTAATTTCTCAAGGCTCCCACCCGATAATCAAAACTAAATTATATACAATCAAGCACTCCTCCCCAAAACAAACTCTAAGAGACTCGCAATATGATCTCTATTTTTGGATTTGCAACTAGACTCCCTATATTTAGGGAGCCAAAAATGCTCCATATTTGTTTTAACCCCCACCCGATAACCTTAAGGAAATTATATACAATCGACCATTCCTCCCAAAAACACCCTCTAAAGCCTCGCTATTGCCTCACAAAAATACCCTAAAATTATAAGTAAATTATATATAAATCAAGTAGTCCTCCCTAAAACACTCTCTATGAGCCTCACAATATGCCTCTCTATTTTTATGATTGCTACTAGACTCGCTATATTTTGGGAGTGAAAACCACTCCATAATTTTTTTGAACCCCCACCCGACAACCTTAAGTAAATTATATATAATCGAGCATTCCTCCAAAAAACACCCTCTAATAGCCTCACAATATGTTTTCTGCTTTTGGGATTGCTACTAGACTGTCTATATTTAGGGATCCAAAACTGCTCTATATTATTTTTGAACCCCTACTTGACAACCTTAAGTAAATTATATACAATCAAGCACTCCTCCCTAAAATACCTTATAAGAGCCTTGTAATATACACTTTATTTTTGGGATTACTACTAGACTCTATATATTTAGGGAGCCAAAACAGCTCTATATTTTTTTTGAATCCCCACACGATAACTTTAAGTAAATTATATACAATCGAGTACTCCTCTCTAAAACACCCTCTAAGAGCCTTGCAATATGCTCTCTATTTTTTGGATTACTACTAGACGCCCTATATTTAGGGAGCCAAAACTGCCCCATATTTTTTTTGAATCCTCACCCTACAACCATAAGTAAATTAAATATAATCGAGCATTTCTCCCGAAAATACCCTTCAAAATACCCCTTAAGAGCCTCGCAATATGCCTTTATATTTTTGGGATTGCTACTAGACTCCCTATATTGAGGTGGCCAAAACCGATCTATATTTTTTTTGTATGCCTACCCGACAACCTTAAGTAAATTATATACAATCGAGCTATCCTCCCTAATACAGCCTCTAAGAGCCTCATAATATGCTCTCTATTTTTGGGATTGCTACTAGACTCCCTATATTTATGGAGCCAAAACCGCTACATAAATTTTTTGAACCCCCTCCCGTCAACCTTAAGTAAATTATATACAATCGAGTATTCCTCCTAAAAACACCCTCTGAGAGACTCTCTATTGCCTCCTATAAAATCTCAAAAATCATAAGTAAATTATTTATAAATAAAGCACTCCCTAAACTACCCTCTTAGAACCTTGCAATATACCTCTCTATTTTTGGAATTGCTACTAGACAACCTATATTTAAGGAGCCAAAACCGCTCTATAATTTTTTTGAACCCCCTCTCGACAAGTTTAAGTAAATTATATACAATCGAGCATTCCTCTTTAAAACACCATCTAAGAGCCTCGCAATATGCTCTCTATTTTTTGAGATTGCTACTAGACTCTCTATATTTAGGAAGCCAAACCTGTACTATATTTTTTTGAACCACCACCCGACAACCTTAAGTAAATTATAAATAATTGAGCATTTCTCCCAAAAACACCCTCCAAGAGCCTCGCCATTGCCTCGCAAAAACACACTAAAATCATAAGTAATTTATATTTAAATCAAGCAAGCCTCACTAAAATACCTCCTAAGAGCCTCACAACATGCCTTTCTATTTTTGGGATTACTACTAGACTCCCTATATTTAGGGAGCCAAAATAGCATAATATTTTTTTTAAACCCCCACGAGACAACCTTAAGTAAATTATATACAATCAAGCACTCCTTATTAAAAAACCCTCTGAGATACTCGCAATATGATCTTTATTTTTGGGATTGCAACTAGACTCCTTATATCTAAAGTGCCAATGCAAAACCTCGCCATATTTTTATTGAACCCCCTACCCGACAACCTTAAGTAAATTATATACAATCGAGCATTTCTCCCAAAAATGCCCTTTAATAGCCACACAATATGCTTTCTATTTTTGGGATTGCTACTAGACTACTTATATTTCGGGAGCCAAAACTGCTCAATATTTTTTTTAACCCCCACCTGACAACCTTAAGTAAATTATATACAATCGTGCATTCCTTCCAAAAACACCCGCTAAAAGCCTCGCAACATGCCTCTCTATTTTTAGGATTGCTACCAGACTCCCTATTTTTAGGGAACCAAAACCGCTCTATATTTTTTTTGAATGCCCACCCAATAATATTAAGTAAATTATATATAATTGAGCACTCCTCCGTAAAACTCCGTCTAAGAGCCTCCCAATATGCTCTCTATTTTTGGGATTGCTACTAGACTCCCTATAATTAGAGAGCCAAAACTCCTTTATATTTTTTTAAACCCCCACCCGTCAACCTTAAGTAAATTCTATACAATCGAGAATTCCTCCCAAAAATGCTATATTAGAGCCTAGAAATTACCTCCTTATTTTTGGGATCGCTATTAGACTCCCTATATTTAGAGAGCCAAAATCGCTCCAAAATTCTTAAGGCTCCCACTCGATAATCAAAACTATATTATATACAATCGAACACTCCTCCCTAAAACACCCTCTAAGAGCCTTGAAATATGCTCTCTATTTTTAGGATTGCTACTAGACTCCCTATATTTAGGGAGCCAAAACTGTTCCATATTTTTTTTGAACCCCCACCCGATAACCTTAAGTAAATTATATATAATCGAGCATTCCTCCCAAAAACACCCTCTAAAAGCCTCGCCATTGCCTTCTAAAAATACCCTAAAATCATATATAAATTATATATAAATCAAGCACTCCTCCCTAAAATGCCCTTTAGGAGCCTCGCAATATACCTCTCTATTTTTGGGATTGCTACTAGTCTCTTTATATTTAGGGAGCCAAAACCTCTCCATATTTTTTTTGAGCCCCCACCCGACAACCTTAAGAAAATTATATATAATTGAGCATTCTTCCAAAAAACAACCTTTAATAACATCGCAATATGCTCTTTATTTTTGGAATTGCTACTAGACTCTCTATATTTAGGGAGCAAAACCGTTCCATATTTTTTTGGAACCTCCACCCGATAACCTTAAGTAAATTATATACAATCGAGCACTCCTCCCTTAAATACCATTTATAAGCCTCGCAATATGCTCTATACTTTTGGGATTGCTACTAGACTGTCTATATTTAGGGACCTAAAACTGCTCTATATTTTTTTTGAACCCCCACCCGACAACCTTAAGTGAATTATATACAATCAAGCACTTCTCCCTAAAACACCCTCTAAGAGCCTTGCAATATTCTCTCTTTTTTTGGGATTGCTACTAGACACCCAATATTTAGGGAGCCAAAACCATTCCATATTTTTTTTGAACTCTTACCCGACAACTTTAAGTAAATTATATACAATCGAGCATTCATCCCAAAAACACCCCCTAAGAGCCTTGCAATTATCTCACATAAATACCCTAAAATCATAAGTAAATTATATATATATCAAGGACTCCTACCTAAAACACCCTATAAGAGCCTCGCAATATGCCTTTCTATTTTATGGATTGCTACTAGACTCCTTATATTTAGGTAGCCAAAACTGCTTTATATTTTTTTTAAACACCCACCTGACAACCTTAAGTAAATTATATACAATCGAGCATTCCTTCTGAAAACACCCTCTAAAAGCCTCGTAATATGCTCTCTATTTTTCGGATTGCTACTAGACTCCCTATATTTGTGGAGGCAAAACCGCTCCATATTTTTTTTAAACCGCCACCCATCAATCTTAATTAAATTATATACAATCAAGTATTCCTCTCAAAAACACCCTCTAAGAGCCTCGCAATATGCCTCTTTATTTTTAGGATTCCTACTAGACTCCCTATATTTAAGGGGCCAAAACCGCACCATATTTTTTTTCAACCCCTACCCGACAACCTGAAGTAAATTATATACAGTCGAGCACTCCTTCCTAAAACACCCTCTAAGAGCCTCGCAATATGCTCTCTATTTTTTAGGATTGCTACTAGACTCCCTATATTTAGGGAGCCAAAACCGCACCATATTTTGTTTGAACCCCCACCCGATAACCATAAGTATATTATACACAATCGAGTATTCCTCCCAAAAATACCCTTTATGAGCCTCACCATTGCCTTCCAAAAATATCCTAAAATCATAAGTAAATTATATATATAAATCAATACTACTTCCTAAAGCACCTTTTAAGAGCCTCGCAATATGCCTCTCTATTTTTAGGATTGCTACTAGACTCTCTATATTTAGGGAGCTAAAAATGCTCCATATTTTTTTCCCCCACCCGACAACCTTAAGTAAATTATATACAATCGAGTACACCTCCCTAAAACACCCTCTAAGAGCCTCGCAATATGCTCTCTATTTTTAGGATTGCTTCTGGACTCCCTATATTTAGGGAGCCAAAACTGCTCCATATTTTTTTAGAACCCCCACCCGATAACATAAGGTAAATTATATACAATCGATCATTCCTCCCAAAAACACCATCTAATAGCCTCGCAATATGCTCTCTATTCTTGTGATTGCTAGTAGACTCCTTATATTTAGGGAGGCAAAACCGCTCTATATTTTTTTTGAACCCCCACCCGATAACCTTAAGTAAATTATATACAATCGAGCACTCCTCCCTAAAAAACCCTCTAAGAGCCTCACAATATACTCTCTATTTTTGAGATTGCTACTAGACACCCTATATTTAGGGAGTCAAAACCACTCCATATTTTTTTTGAACCCCCACCGGATAACCTTAAGTGAATTATATACTATCGAGCACACCTCCCTAAAATAACTTCTAAAAGCCTCGCAATATGCTCTCTATTTTTAGGATTGCTACTAGACTCCTTATATTTATGGAGCCAAAATTACTCTATATTTTTTTTGAACCCCCACTCAACAACCTTAAGTAAATTATATACAATCAAGCATTTCTCCCAAAAACACCTTCTAAGAGTCTCGCCATTGCCTCCCAAAAACACCCTAAAATTATAAGTAAATTATATATAAATTAAGCACTCCTCCCTAAATCACCCTCTAAGAGCCTCGCAATTTGCCTTTCTATTTTTGGCATTGCTACTAGACTCCCTATATTTAGGTAGCCAAAATTGCTTCATATTTTTTTTGAATGCCCACCCGATAACCTTAAGTAAATCATATACAATCGAGCACTCCTCCCTAAAACACCCTCTAAGCGCTTTGCAATATGTTCTATGTTTTTAGGATTCCTACTAGACTCTGTATATTTAGAGCCAAAACCGCTCCATATTATTTTTGAACCCCCACCCGTTAACCTTAAGCAAATTATATACAATCGAGTATTCATCCCAAAAACATCCTATATGAGCCTTGCTATTGCCTCATTATTTTTGGGATCATTACTAGACTCCTTATATTTAGGGAGCCAAACCGTTCCCAATTTCTCAAGGCTCCTACCCACTAATCATAACTAAATTATATACAATCGAGCACTCTTCCCCAAAACACTTTGTAAAAGCCTCGTAATATGCTCTCTATTTTTGGGATTACTGCTAGACAAACTATATTTAGGGAGCCAAAACCGCTCTATATTATTTTTTGAACCACCACCCGACAACCTTAAGTAAATTATATATAATCGAGCATTCCTCCTAAAAATACCCTTAAAGAGCCTTGCTATTACCTCCCAAAAACACCCTAAAATCATAAGTAAATTATATATAAATCAAGCACTCCTTTATAAAACACCTTCTAAGGGCCTCGCAATATGCCTCTCTATTTTTGGGATTGCTACTAGACATCTTATATTTAAGGAGCCAAAACTGCTTCATATCTTTTTTGAACCCCCACTCGACAACCTTAAATAAATTATTTACAATCGAGCACTCCTTCCTAAAACACCCTCTAAGAGCCTCGCAATATACTCTCTATTTTTTGGGATTGCTACTAGACTCCCTATATTTAAGGAGCTAAAACTGTACCATATTTTGTTTGAACCCCTACCCGACAATATTAAATAAATTATACATAATCAAGAATTCCTCCCAAAAACACCCTCTAAGAGCCACGCCATTGCCTCCTAAAAACACCATAAAATCAAAAGTAAATTATATATAAATCCAGCACTCCTTCCTATATTTAGAGAGCCAAAACTGCTCCATATTTTTTTTGAACCCCCACCCAACAACCTTAAGTGAATTATATACAATCGAGCACTCCTCCCTAAAACTTATTCTAAGAGCCACGCAATATGCTCTGTATTTTTCGGATTGCTACTAGACTCCCTATATTTAGTGAGCCAAAACCACTTCATATTTTTTTTAACCCCCACCCGACAACCTTAAGTAAATTCTATACAATTGAGCATTCTTACAAAAAACACCATCTACGAGCCTCGCCATCGCCTCTCAAAAATACCCTAAAATCATAAATTAATTATATATAAATCAAGCACTCCTCCCAAAAACACACTCTAAGAGCCTCACAATAGGCCTTTCTATATTTGGGATTGCTACTAGACTCCCTATATTTAGGAAGCCAAAACAGCTCTATATTTTTTTTGAACACCCACCCGATAACCTTAAGTAAATTATATACAATCGAGCACTCCTACCTAAAACACCCTCTAAGAGCCTTGTAATATTCTTTCTATTTTTTGGATTGCTACTTGAATCCCTATATTTAAGGAGCCAAAACTGCTCTATATTTTTTTTGAACCCCCCACCCGTCAACCTTAAGTAAATTACATACAATCGAGAATTCCTCCCAAAAATACCCTATAAGAGCCTCGCCATAGCCATTTTATTTTTAGGATCGCTATTAGACTCCCTATATTTGGGGAGCCAAAATAGCTCCAAATTTCTCAAGGCTCTTACCCGATAATCATAACTAAATTATATACAATCAAGCACTCCTTCCTAAAATACACTTTAAGAGCCTCGCAATATGCCCTCTATTTTTGGGATTGCTACTAGACTCCCTATATTTAGGGAGCCAAAACTACTCCATATTTTTTTGAACCCCCACCTGATAACCTTAAGTAAGTTACATACAATCGAGCATTCCTCCCAAAAACTCACTCTAAAAGCCTCGCCATTGCCTCTCAAAAATACCCTAAAATTATATGTAAATTATAAATAAATCAAGCACTCCTTCCTAAAACACCCTCTAAGAGCATGGCAATATGCCTCTCTATTTTTGGAATTGCTACTTGACTCCCTATATTTAGGGAGTCAAAATCGCTCCATATTTTTCTAGAACCCGCACCCAACAACCTTAAGTAAATTATATACAATCGAGCATTCCTCCCAAAACTACCTTCTAATAGCCTCGCAATATGATCTCTATTTTTGGGATTGCTACTAGACTCCCTATATTTAGGGATCCAAAATTGCCCTACATTTTTTTTGAGCCCCCACCCGACAACACCCTCTAAGGGCCACATAATATGCTCCCTATTTTCGAGCACTCCTCCCTAAAACACCCTCTAAGGGCCACATAATATGCTCCCTATTTTTGGGATTGTTACTAGACTCTCTATATTTAGGGAGCCAAAACCGTTTCATATTATTTTTGAACCCCCACTCGACAACCTTAAGTAAATAATATATAATTAAGCATTCCTTTCAAAAATACCCTCTAAGAGCATTACCATTGCCTCCTAAAAACACCTTAAAATCATAAATAAATTATATATAAATCAAGCACTCCTCCCTAAAACACTTTCTAAAAGCCTCGCAATATGCCTTTCTAATTTTAGGTTTACTTCTAGACTCTCTATATTTAAGTGGCCAAAACCGATCCATATTTTTATTGAGCGCCCACCCAACAACCTTAGGTAAATTATTTCAATCGAGCAGTCCTCCCTAAAACACCCTCTAAGAGCCTCATAATAAGCTCTTTATTTTTGGGATTGCTCCTAGACTCTCTATATTTAGGGTGCCAAAACTGCTCTACATTCTTTTTGAACCCCCACCCATCAACCTTATGTAAATTATTTACAATCGAGCATTCCTCCCAATAACACCCTCTATGAGCCTCGCAATATGCCTCTCTATTTTTGGGATTCCTATTAGATTCCCAATATTTAAGGTGCCAAAACCGCTCCATATTTTTTTAGAGCCCCCACCTGATAACCTTAAGTAAATTATATACAATCGAGCATTTCTCCAAAAAACACCATCTACGAGCCTTGCCATTGCCTCCCAAAAATACCTTAAAATCATAAATAAATTAAATATAAATCAAGTACTTCTCCTAAAAACACCCTCTAAAAGCCTCATAATAGGCCTCTCTATTTTTGGGATTGCTACTAGACTCCTAATATTTAGGAAGTCAAAAGCGCTCTATATTTTTTTTGAATACCAACTCGACAACCTTAAGTAAATTATATATAATCAATCACTCCTCCCTAAAATGCCCTCTAAGGGCCTCGCAATATTCTTTCTATTTTTGGGATTGCTACTAGACTCCCTATATTTAAGGAGCCAAAATCACTTTATATTTTTTTTGAACCCCCACCCGTCAACCTTAGGAAAATTATATACAATCGAGAATTCCTCCAAAAAATACCCTATCAGAGCTTCGCCAGTGCCTCCTTATTTCTAGGATCGCTACTAGACACCCTATATTTGGGAAGCCAAAATCGCTCCTAATTTCTCAAGGCTCTCACCCGATAATTATAATTAAATTATATACAATCGAGAACTCCTCCTTAAAACACACTATAAGAGCCTCACAATATGCCCTCTATTTTTGAGATTACTAGACTCCCTATATTTAGGGAGCCAAAACCACTTCATATTTTTTTTGAACCCCCACCCGATAACCTTAAGTAATTTATATACAATCGAGCATTCCTCCCAAAAAGATACTCTAAAAGCCTCGCCATTGGCTCCCAAAAATACCCTAAAATCATATATAAATTATAAATAAATCAAGTACTCCTCACTAAAATACCCTCTAAGAGCGTCGCAATATGCCTTTCTATTTTTAGGATTGCTACTAGAATCCCTGTATTTAGGGAGTCAAAATCGCTCCATATTTTTCTTGAACCCCCACCTGACAACCTTAAGTAAATTATATACAATTAAGCATTCCTCCCAAAAACACTCTCTAATAGCCTCGCAATATGATCTCTATTTTTGGGATTGCTACTAGACTCCCTATATTTAGGGATCTAAAATTGCTTTATATTTTTTTTGAACCCCAACCTGACAACCTTTAGTAAATTGTACAAAATCGAGCACTCCTCGTTCAATTACCCTCTAAGAGCCTCGTAATATACTCACTATTTTTGGGATTACTACTAAACTCCCTATAATTAGGGAGCCAAAACAGCTCCGTATTTTTTTTGAACCCCCACCCGACACCCTTAAGAGAATTGTATACAATTGAGCACTCCTCTCTAAAACACCCTCTAAGAGCCTACTAATATGCTCTCTATTTTTCGGATTGCTACTAGACTCCCTATATTTAGGAAACCAAAACTGCTCCATATTATTTTTGAACCCCCACCCAACAACCTTAAGTAAATTATTTATAATCAAGTATTCCTTCCAAAAAAACCCTCAAAGAGCATCACCATTGCCTCCCAAAAATACCCTAAAATCATATGTAAATTATATATAAATCAAGCACTTTTCCCTAAAACACCCTTTAAAAGCCTCGTAATATGCCTTTCTAATTTTGGAATTGCTACTAGACTCTCTATCTTTAGGTGGCCAAAATCAATCCATATTTTTTTTGAATACCCACCCGACAACCATAAGTAAATTATATACAATCGAGCAGTCCTCCCTAAAACACCCTTGAGCCTTGCAATATGCTTTCTATTTTTGGAATTGCTACTAGACTCCCTATATTTATGCTGCCAAAACCGCTCCATATTTTTTTTGAACCCCCACCTGTCAACCTTATGTAAATTATTTACAATCGAGCATTTCTCCCAATAACACCCTCTAAGAGCCTCGCCATTAATTCCAAAAAACACCCTAAAATAATAAGTAAATTATATATAAATAAAGCAATCCTCCCTAAAACACCCTCAAAGACTCTCGCAATATGCCTCTCTATTTTTGGGATTCATACTAGAATCCCTATATTTAAGGAGCCATAACTGCTTCATATTTTTTTTGAACCCCCACCCAACAACCTTAAGTAAATTATATACAATCGAGCATTCCATTAAAAAACACCATCTACGAGCCTCGCCATTGCCTCCCAAAAATACCCAAAAATCATAAAATAAATTATATATAAATCAAGCACTCCTCTCAAAAATACCCTCTAAGAGCCTCGCAATAGGCCTTTCTATTTTTGGGATGGCTACTAGACTCCCTCTAATTAGGAAGCCAAAACTGCTCCATATTTTTTTTTGAACACCCACTCGACAAAGTTAAGTAAATTATATACAATCGAGCACTCCTCCCTGAAATACCCTCTAAGAGCCTCACAATATTCTTTCTATTTTTGGGATTGCTACTAGACTCCCATTATTTAAGAAACCAAAACCACTCTATATTTTTTTTGAACCCCTATCTGTCAACCTTAAGTAAATTACATACAATTAAAAATTCCTCCCAAAAACACCCTATAAGAGCCTCACCATTGCCTCCTTATTTTTGGGATCGCTACTAGACTCCCTATATTTGGGGAGCCAAAATTGCTCCTAATTTCTTAAGGCTCTCACCCGATAGTTATAACTAAATTCTATACAATCGAGCACTCCTCCCTAAAACACACTATAAGAGCCTCGTAATATGCCCTCTATTTTTGGGATTGCTACTAGACTCCTAATATTTAGGGAGCCAAAACAACTCCATATTTTTTATGAACCCCCACCCGATAACCTTAAGTAAATTATATACAATCGAGCATTCCTCTCAAAAACACACTCTAAAAGCCTCGCCATTGCCTCCCAATAATACCCTAAAATCAAATGTAAATTATAAATAAATTAAGCACTCTTCCTAAAAACACCCTCTAAGAGCGTCGCAATATGCCTCTTTAATTTTAGGATTGCTACTGGACTCCCTATATTTAGGGAGTCAAAATTACTCTATATTTTTCTTGAACCCCCGACCCGATAACCATAAGTAAATTATATACAATCGAGCATTGCTCCCAAAAACACCTTCTAATAGCCTCGCAATATGATATTTATTTTTGGGATTGCTACTAGAATCCCTATATTTAGGGATCCAAAATAACTCTATATTTTTTTTGAACCCCCACCCGACAACTTTAAGTAAATTATATACAATCGAGCACTCCTCTTTAAAATACCCTCTAAGAGCCTCATAATATGCTCACTATTTTTTGGATTGCTACTAAACTCCCAATATTTAGGGAGCCAAAACAGCATCATATTTTTTTTGAACCCCTACTCGACAACCTTAAGAGAATTATATACAATCGAGCACTCCTCCCTAAAACACCCTCTAAGGGCCTCATAATATGCTCTCTATTTTGGGATTGCTACTAGACTCCCTATATTTAGTGAGCCAAAACTACTCCATATTATTTTAGAACCCCCACTCGACAAACTTAAGTAAATTATATATAATCAAGCATTCTTTCCAAAAATACCCTCTAAGTGCATCGCCATTGCCTCCCAAAAACACCCTAAAATCATAAGTAAATTATATATAAATCAAACACACCTCCCTAAAACACCCTCTAAAAGCCTCATAATAAGCCTTTTTAATTTTGGGATTGGTACTAGACTCTCTATATTTAGGTGGCCAAAACTGATCCATATTTTGTTTGAATGCCCATCCGACAATCTTAAGTAAATTATATACAATTGAACAGTCCTCCCTAAAATACCCTCTAAGAACCTCGCAATATGCTGTCTATTTTTGGGATTGCTACTAGACTCTCTATATTTAGGGTGCCAAAATAGGTCCATATTTTTTTTGAACCCCCACCCATCATTCTTATGTAAATTATTTACAATCGAGCATTCCTACCAATAACACCCTCTAAGAGCCTCGTTATTGCCTCTCAAAAATACCATAAAATCATAAGTAAATTATATATAAATAAAGCACTCTTCCCTTAAACACCCTCAAAGACACTCGCAATATGCCTCTCTATTTTTGGGATTCCTACTAGATTCCCTATATTTATGGAGCCAAAACCGCTCTATATTTTTTTTGAACCCCCACCCAATAACCATAAGTAAATTATATACAATCGAGCATTCCTTTCAAAAACATCATCTACGAGCCTCGCCATTGCCTCCCAAAAATACCCTAATATCATAAATAAATTATATATAAATCAAGCACTCCTCCCAAAAACACCCTCTAAGAGCCTCACAATAGGCCTTTCTATTTTTAGGATTGCTACTAGACTCCCTATATTTAGGAAACCAAAAATGCTCCAAATTTTTTTTGAACACTCACCTGATAACCTTAAGTAAATTATATACAATCGAGCACTCCTCCCTATAACACCCTCTAAGAGCCTCGCAATATTCTTTCTATTTTTGGGATTGGTACTAGACTCCCTATAATTAAGGAGCCAAAATCACTCCATATTTTTTTTGAACCTCCACCCATCAACCTTAAGTAAATTACATACAATCGAGAATTCCTCACAAAAATAACCCTATAAGAGCCTCGCCATTTCCTCCTTATTTTTGGGATCACTACTAGATTCCCTATATTTGGGGAGCCAAAATCGCTCCCAATTTCTCAAGGCTCTCACCCGATAATCATAACTAAATTATATACAATCGAGCACTCCTCCCTAAAATACACTATAAGAGCCTCGAAATATACCGTCTATTTTTGGGATTGCTATTAGAGACTCTATATTTAGAAAGCCTAAACCACTTCATATTTTTTTTAAACCCCCACCCGATAACCTTAAGTAAATTATATACAATCGATCATTCTTCCCAATAACACTCTAAAATCCTTACTATTGCCTCACAAAAATATCCTTAAATCATATGTAAATTATAAATAACTCAAGCACACCTCCCTAAAACACCGTCTAAGAGCGTCACAATATGCCTCTCTATTTTTGGGATTGCTACTAGACTCCCAATATTTAGGGAGTCAAAATCGCTCCATATTTTTCTTGAACCCCCACCCAAAAACTTTAAGTAAATTATATACAATCGAGCATTCCTCCCAAAAACATACTCTAATAGCCTCGTAATATGATCTCTAATTTTGGGATTGCTACTAAACTCCATATATTTAGGGATCTAAAATTGCTCTATTTTTTTTTTGGACCCCCACCCGACAACCTTAAGTAAATTATATATAATTAAGCACTTCTCTTTAAAATACCCTCTAAGAGCCTCACAATATGCTCTCTATTTTTAGGATTGCTACTAAACTCTATATATTTAGGGAGCCAAAACAGCTTCATATTTTTTTTGAACCCCCACCCGACAACCCTGAAAGAATTGTATACAATCGATTACTCCTCCCTAAAACACCCTCTAAGAGCCTCATAATATGCTCTCTATTTTTTGGATTGCTATTAGACTCCCGATATATAAGGAGCCAAAATTGCTCCATAATAATTTTTGAAATCCACCCAAAAACATTAATTAAATTATATATAATCAAGCATTCCTTCCAAAAATACCCTCTAAGAGCATTGCCATTGCCTCCTGAAAACACATTAAAATCATAAGTAAATTATATATAAATCAAGTACTCCTCCCTAAAACATCCTCTAAAACCTCACAATATGCCTTTCTAATTTTGGGATTGCTACTAGACTCTATATTTAGGAGGCCAAAACCGATCCATATTTTTTTTGAACGCCCGCCTGATAAACTTAAGTAAATTATATACAATCGAACAGTCCTCCCTAAAACACCCTCAAAGAGCCTCACAATATGCTCTCTATTTTTGGGATTGCTACTAGACTCCCTATATTTAGGGTGCCAAAATCGCTCTATATTTTTTTTGAACCCCCACCCGTCAACCTTATGTAAATTATAAACAATCGAGTATTCCTCCCAATAACACCCTCTAAGAATCTAGCCATTGCCTCCCAAAAACACTTTAAAATCATAAGTAAATTATATATAAATAAAGCACTCCTCCCTAAAACACCCTTAAGGACTCTCGCAATATGCCTCTCTATTTTTGGGATTCCTACTAGACTCCCTATATTTAAGGAGCCAAAACCGCTCTATATTTTTTTTGAACCCCCACCCAACAACCTTAAGTAAATTATATACAATCGAGCACTCCTCCCTAACACCCTCTAAGAGCCTCTCAATATGCTCTCTATTTTTTGGGATTGCTACTAGACTCCCTATATTTATGAAGATAAAACTGCTCCATATTTTGTTTAAACTCCCACCCGCAACAGTAAGTAAATTATACACAATTGAGCATTCTTCCCAAAAACACCCTCTAAGAGCCTCGCCATTTCCTCCTTAAAACACCTTAAAATCATAAGTAAATTATATATAAATCAAGCACTCCTCCCTAAAATACTCTCTAATAGTGTCATAATATGACTCTCTATTTTTGGGATTGCTACTAGACTCCTTATATTTAGGGAGCCAAAACCGCTCCATATTTTTTTAGAACCCCCACCCGACAACCTTAAGTAAATTATATACAATCGAGCACTCTTTAAAACACCCTCTAAGATCCTCGCAATATGCTCTCTATTTTTGGGATTGCTACTTGACTCCATATATTTAGGAATACAAAACTACTCCATATTTTTTTTGAACCCCCACCCGACAACCTTAAGTAAATTATATGCAATTAAACAATCCTTCCAAAACCACCCTCTAATAGCCTCATAATATGCTCTTTAATTTTTGGATTGCTACTAGATCCCTATATTTAGGAAGCCAAAACTGCTCCATATTTTTTTTGAACACCCATCCGACAACCTTAAGTAAATTATATACAATTGAGCACTCTTACCTAAAATACCCTAGAAGAGCCTTGTAATATGCTCTCTATTTTTGGGATTGCTAATAAACTCCTTATATTTAGGGAGCCAATACCCCTCTATATTTTTTTTGAACCCCCACCCGGCAACCTTAAGTAAATTATATACAATCAAACACTCCTCTATAAAACATCCTCTAAGAACCTCGTAATATTCTCTCTATTTTTTGAGATTGCTACTAGATTTCCTATATTTAAAAAGCCAAAACTGCTCCATATTTTTCTTGAACCCCCACTTGTCAACTTTAAGTAAATTATATATAATCGAGAATTCCTCCCAAAAACACCTTACAAGCTCCTCACAATTGACTTCTTATTTTTGGGATCGCTACTAGACTCGCTAAATTTGAGTAGCCAAAATCACACCCAATTTCTCAAGGCTCCCATTCATTAATCATAACTAAATTATATACAATCGAGCACTCCTCCCTAAAACACACTCTACGAGCCTCGCAATATGCACTCTATTTTTAGGATTGATACTAGAGTCCCTATATTTAGGGAGCCAAAACCGCTCTATATTTTTTTTAATCCCCACATGACAACCTTAGGTAAATTATACACAATCGTGCATTCCTTCCAAAAACACCCTCTAAAAGATTTGCCATTGCCTCCCAAAAATACCCTAAAATCATAAGTAAATTATATATAAATCAAGCACTCTTCCCTAAAATACCCTCTAAGTGCCTTGTAATATGCCTCTCTATTTTTGGGATTGCTACTAAAATCCCTATATTTAGGGTTCCAAAATAGCTCTATATTTGTTTTGAACCCCCAGCCAACAACCTTACGTAAATTATATACAATCGAGCATTCCTCCCAAAAATACCCTCTAATAGTCTCACAATAAGCTCTTAATTTTTGGGATTTCTACTAGACTTCCTATATTTAGGGAGCCAAAACCACTCTATATTTTTTTAGAACCCCCACTCGATAACCTTAAGTAAATTATATATAATCGAGCATTCTTTCCAAAAACACCCTCTAAGAGAATCGCCATTGCCTCCTAAAAACACCTTAAAATCATAAGTAAATTATATAAAAATCAAGCACTTCTACCTAAAATATACTCTAAGAGCCCCGGAACATGCTTTTCTATTTTTGGGATTGCAACTAGACTCCCTATATTTATGTGGCCAAAGCCGATCCATATTTTTTTTGAACAACCACACGACTACCTTAAGTAAATTATATACAATCGAGCAGTCCTTCCTAAAACACCCTCTAAGAGCCTTGCAATATGCTCTCTATTTTTGGGATTACTGCTAGACTTCCTATATTTAGGGAGCCAAAACCACTCCATATTTTTTTTGAACCCGCACCAATCAACCTTAAGTAAATTATATACAATTGAGTAATTCTTCCAAAAACACCCTCTAAGAGCCTCGCCATTGCCTTCAAAAAACACCCTAAAATTATAAGTATATTATATATAAATAAAGCACTCCTTCCTAAAACACCCTCTAAGAGCCTTGCAATATGCCTCTTATTTTTTGGAATTGCTACTAGACTCCCTATATTTAAGAAGCAAAAACCGCTCAATATTTTTTTTGAAAAACTACCCGATAACCTTAAATAAATTATATACAATCAAGCACTCCTCCCTAAAATACCCTCTAAGAGCCTCGCAATATGCTTTCTATTTTTTTGGATTGTTACTAGACTCTCGATATTTAGGTAACCAAAACCGCTCCCTATTTTGTTTGAGCCCCCACAGGACAACCTTAAGTAAATTATACACAATCGAGCATTTCTCTTAAAAACACCCTCTAAGAGCTTCACCATTGCCTCCCAAAAATACCCTAAAATTGTCAGTAAATTATATATAAATCAAGTACTCCTCCCTAAAACACCCTCTAATAGCCTCGCAATATGCCTTTTTATTTTTTGGATTGCTACTAAACTCCCTATATTTAAGGAGCCAAAACCACTTCATATTTTTTTTGAACGCCCACCCGACAACCTTGAGTAAATTATATACAATCGAGCACTCCTTAAAACACCCTCTAAGAGCCGCACAATATGCTCTCTATTTTTGGGATTGCTACTAGACTCTCTATATTTAGGGAGCCAAAACCACTCCATATTTGTTTTGAACCCCCACTCGACAACCTTAAATAAATTATATACAATCGAGCATTCCTCCCAAAAACACCCTTTAATAGCCTCTTAATATGCTCTTGATTTTTGGGATTGCTACTAGACTCCCTATATTTAGGGAGGCAAAACCGCTTTATATTTTTTTTTAAACCCCACTCGTCAACCTTAAGTAAATTATATATAATATAGTATTCTCCTAAAAATACACTCTAAGAGCCTCACCATTACCTCCCAAAAATACCCTAAAATCATAAGTAAATTATATATAAATAAAGCACTCCTCCCTAAAACACCCTTTAAGAGCCACGCAATATACCTCTTTATTTTTTGGATTGCTAATAAACTCCCTATATTTAAAACGCCAAAACCGCTCCATATTTTATTTGAACCCGCACTCGACAACCATAAGTAAATTATTTACAATCGATCACTCCTCCCTAAAATACCATCTAAGAGCCTCGCAATATGGTCTATATGTTTAGGATTGCTAGTAGACTACCTATATTTATGGACCCAAAACCACCCTATATTTTTTTTGAACCCCCACCCGATAGCCTTAAGTGGATTATACACAATTGAGCACTTCTCTCAAACAAAACCCTCTAAAAGCCTCAGAATATACTATCTATTTTTGGGATTACTACTAGACTCCCTATATTTACTGAACCAAAACCGCTCCATATTTTTTTTAAACCCCCAAGCGATAACCTTAAGTAAATTATATATAATCGAGCATTTATACCAAAAACACCCTCTAAGAGCCTCGCCATTGCCTCCCAAAAATACCCTAAATTCATACGTAAATTATATATAAATCAAGCACTCCTCCCTAAAACACCCTATAAGAGCCTCGCAATATGTTTTTCTATTTTTGGGATTGCTACTAGACTCTGTATATTCAGGTAGCCAAAATTGCGCCATATTTGTTTTGAATGCCCACCCGACAATCTTAAGTAAATTATATCCAATCGAGCACTCCTCCCTAAAACACCCACTAGGAGTCTTGCAATATGCTCTCTATTTTTGGGATTGCTACTAGACTTCTTATATTTAGGGAGCCAAAACCACTCTATATTTTTTTGAACCCCTACCATCAACCTTGAGTAAAGTATATACAATCGAGCATTCCTCCAAAAAACACCCTCTAAAAGCCTCGCCATTACCTCCCAAAAATACCCAAAAATCATAAGTAAATTATATTTAAATAAAGAACTCCTCCCTAAAATACCCTCTGAGAGACTCGCAATATGCCTCTAAATTTTTAGGATAGCTAGACTCCCTATATTTAAGGTACCAAAATTGCTCCATATTTTTTTTGAACCCCCACCCGATATCCTTAAGAAAATTATATAGAATTGAGCACTCCTCTCTAAAACATCCTCTAAGAACCTCACAATATGTTCTCTATTTAATGGGATTCCTATTAGACTCTATATATTTAGGGATCTAAAACCGCTCCATATTTTATTTGAACCCCTACCCGACAACCTTAAGTAAATTATATGCAATCGAGCATTCCTCCCAAAAATACCCTCTAAGAGTCTCGCCATTGCCTTCCAAAAACACCCTAAAATCATAAGTAAATTATATATAAATACCACAATCCTCCCTAAAACACATTCTAAGAGCCTCGTAATATGGCACTCTATTTTTGGGATTGCTATTAGACTCCTTATATTTAGGGAGCCAAAATCGCTCTATATCTTTTTTGAACCCCCACCCGATAACCTTAAGTAAATTATATACATTCGAGCGCTCCTCCCTATAACTTTCTCTAAGAGACTCGCTATATGCTCTCTATTTTTGGGATTGCTACTAGACTCCCTATATTTAGGGAGCCAAAATCGGTCCATATTTTTTTTGAACCCCCACCCAAAAACCTTAAGTAAATTATATACAATAGAGCATTCCTCCCGAAAACACCATCTAATAGCCTCAAAATATGCTCTCTATTTTTGAGATTTCTACTAGACTCCCTATATGTAGGGAGGCAAAACCGCTCTATATTTTTTTTGAACCCCGACGCTACAACCTTAAGTAAATTATATACAATTGAGCACTCCTCCCTAAAATACCCTCTAAGAGACTCACAATATGCTCTCTAGTTTTGGGATTTCTACTGGACTCCCTATATTTAGGGAGCCAAAACAGCTCCATAATTTTTTTGAACCCCCACCAGACAACCTTAAGTGAATTATATACAATCGAACACTCCTCCCAAAAACACCCTCTAAAAGCCTCGCCATATGCTCTCTATTTTTGGGATTGCAACTAGACTCTCTTTATTTATGGAGTTAAAAACATTCTATATTTTTTTAGAACCCCAACCCAACAACCTTAAGTAAATTATATACAATCAAGCATTCCTCCCAAAAACACCTACTAAGAGCCTCTCCATTGTCTCCTAAAAATACCCTAAAATCATAAGTAAATTATATATAACTCAAGCACTCCTCCCTAAAATACCCTCTAAGAGCTTCACAATATGTCTTTCTATTTTTGGAATTGCTACTAGACTCTGAATATTTAGGTAGCCAAAACCGCTCCATATTTTTTTTAACACCCACCCGACAACCTTAAGTAAATTATATACAATCGAGCACTCCTCCCTAAAACACCCTCTAAGTGCCTCATAATATGCTCTCTATTTTTGGGATTGCTACTAGACTCCCTATATTTAGGGAGCTAAAACCACTCCATATTTTTTTTGAAGCCCCGCCAGTCAACCTTAAGTAAATTATATACAATCGAGTATTTATCCCAAAAACACCCTATATGAGCCTCGCCATTGCCTACTTATTTTTGAGATTGCTACTTGGCTCCCTATATTTGGGAAGCCAAAATCGTTCCAAATTTTTCAAGGCTCCCACCCGATAATCATAACTAAATTATATACAATCGAGCACTCTTCTCTAAAACACTTTCTAAGAGCCTCGGAATATGCTCTCTATTTTTGGGATTGCTAAGAGACTCCCTATATTTAGCGAACCAAAACTGCTCTATAATTTTTTTGAACCCCCACCCAATAACCTTAAGTAAATTATATATAATTGAGCATTCTTCGTAAAAATACCCTCTAAGAGCCTTGCCATTGTCTCCTAAAAACACCTTAAAATCATAGATAAATTATATATAAGTCAAGTACTCCTCCCTAAAACACCCTCTAAGAGCCTCACAATATGTCTCTCTATTTTTTGGATTGCTACTAGACTACCATAATTTAAGGAGCCAAAACTGCTCCATATTTTTTTTGAACCCCCACCTGACAACGTTAAGTAAATTATATACAATTGAGCACTCCTCCATAAAATACCCTCTAAGAGTCTCGAAATATACTCTCAATTTTTTGAGATTGCTATCAGACTCTTTATATTTAAGGAGCCAAAACTACTCCATATTTTATTTATACCCCCAACTGACAATCTTAAGTAAACTATACACAATCGAGCATTCCTCCCAAAAACACCATCTAAGAGCCTCGCCTTTGCCTCCAAAAAATAACCTAGAATCATAAGTAAATTATATATAAATCAAGCACTTCTCCCTAAAACATGCACTAAGGGCCACGTAACATGCCACTCTATTTTTGGGATTGCTACACGACTCCCTATATTTAGGGAGCCCAAACTGCTCCATATTTTTTTTAAATTCCCACCCAACAACCTTAAGTAAATTATATACAACCGAGCACTGCCTCAAATACCCTCTAAGAGCCTTGCAATATGCTCTCTATTTTTGGGATTGCTACTAAACTCTCTATATTTAGGGAGCCAAAACCACTCCATATTTTTTTTGAACCCCACCCAATAATCTTAAGTAAATTATATACAATCGAGCATTCCTCCCAAAAACACTCTCAAATAGCCTCGTAATTTGATCTCTATTTTTGGGATTGCTACTAGACTCCCTATATTTAGAGAGCCAAAACCGCTCCATATTTTTTTTAAATCCTCACCTGACAACCTTAAGTAAATTATATACAATTGAGCACTACCTCAAACACCCTCTAAGAGCCTTATAATATGCTCTCTATTTTTGGGATTGCTACTAAACTCCCTATATTTATGGAGCCAAAACTACTCCATATTTTTTTTGAACCCCACCCTATAACCTTAAATTAAATTATATACAATCGAGCATTCCTCCCAAAAACACTCTCTAATAGCCTCGTAATATGCTCTCTATTTTTGGGATTGCTACTAGACTCCTTATATTTAGGAAGCCAAAACCGCTCCATATTTTTTTTGAACCCTCACTTGACAATCTTAAGTAAATTATATATAATCGAGTACTCCTCCCTTAAATACCCTCTAAGAGCCTCGTAATATGCTCTCTATTTTTGGGATTGCTACTAGACTCCCTATATGTAGGGAGCCAAAACTGCTCCATATTTTTTTTGAACCCCCACCCGACAACCTTAAGTGAATTATATACAATCAAGCACTCGTTCTTAAAATACCCTTTAAGAGCTTCGCAATTTGCTCTCTATTTTTGGGATTGCTACTAGACCCCCTATTTTTAGAGAGCCAAAACCGCTCCATATTTGCTTTTAACCCCCACCCGATAACCTTAAGTAAATTATATATAATCGAGCATCCCTCACCATTGCCTTGCAATATGCCTTTCTGTTTTTGGGAATGCTACTAGACTCCCTATATTTAGGTAGCCAAAATCGTTCCATATTTTTTTTGAACGCCCACCCAACAACCTTAAGTAAATTATATATAATCGAGCACTCCTCCCTAAAACACCCTCTAAGAGCCTTGAAATATTCTATCTATTTTTGGGATTGCTATTAGACTCCCTATATTTAAGGAGCCAAAACCACTCCATATTCTTTTTGAAACCCCACCCGTTAAACTAATGTAAATTACATACAATCGAGCATTCCTCCCAAAAACAGCCTATAAGAGCCTCGCTATTGCCTGATTATTTTTGGGATCGCTACTAGACTCCCTATATTTGGGGAGCCAAAATCTCTTTTAATTTCTCATGGCTTCCACCCGATAATCATAACTAAATTATATACAATCGAGCACCCCTCCCTAAAATACACTTTAAGTGCCTTGGAATATACTCTCTATTTTTGGGATTGCTACTAGAATCTTTATATTTAGGGAGACAAAATTGTTCCATATTTTTTTTAACCCCAACCCGATATCCTTTAGTAAATTATATACAATTAACTATTCCTCCCAAAAACACCCTCTAAATAAAGAAATCCTCCCTAAAACACCCTCTAAGAGCCTCACAATATGCCTCTATATTTTTGGGATTGCTACTAGACCCCCAATATTTATGGAGCCAAAACCGCTCTATATATTTTTTGAACCCTTACCGGACAACCTTAAGTAAATTATATGCAATCGAGCATTCCTCCCAAAAAACCCCTCTAAAACCCTCGTAATATGCCCTCTATTTTTGGGATTACTACTAGAGTACCTATATTTAGCGATCCAAAACCGATCCATGTAATTTTTGAACCCCCACCCGACAACCTTAAGTAAATTATATACAATCGAGTACTCCTCCCTAAAATACCCTCTAAGAGCCTCACATTATGCTCTCTATTTTTGGGATTGCTAATAGACTCCTTATATTTAGGGAGCCAAAACCGCCCAATATTTTTTTTGAACCCCCACCCGTTAACCTTAAGTAAATTATATATAATCGAGCATTCATCCCAAAGACACCCTATATGAGCCTCGCTATAGACTCCTTATTTTTGGGATCGCTATTAGACTCCCTATATTTAGGGAGCCAAAACCGCTCTATATTTTTTTTTATATCCATACCTGATAACCTTAACTAAATTATATACAATCGAGCATTCCTCCATAAAATACCCTCGAAGAGCTTTGCAATATGCTCTCTATTTTTTGGGATTACTACTAGACTCCCTATATTAGGGAGCCAAAATTGCTCCATATTTTTTTTTGACCCTCACCCGACAACCTTAAGTAAATTATACACAATCAAGCATTCCTCCAAAAAAACACCCTCTAAGAGCCTCGCCATTGCCTCTGAAAAATACCCTAAAATCATAAGTAAATTATATTAAAATCTAGTACTCCTTCCTAAAATGCCCTCTAAGAGCCTCGCAACATGCCTCTCTAGTTTTAGGATTGCTACTAGACTCCCTATATATAGGGAGCCAAAACCGCTCAATATTTTTTTTGAACCCCCACCAGATAACCTTAAGTAAATTATATACAATTGAGCACTCTTCCCTAAAACACCCTTTAAGAGCCCGACAATATGCTATCTTTTTTGGAAATTGCTAGTAGACTCCCTATATTTAGAGAGCCAAAACTGCTCCATATTTTTTTGAACCCCCACCCGATAACCTTAAGTAAATTATATGCAATTGAGCATTCCTCCTAAAAACACCGTCTAATAGCCTCGTAATATGCTCTCTATTTTTTGGATTGCTACTAGACTTCTTATATTTAGGGAGTCAAAACCACACCATAATTTTTTTGAATCCCCACTCGACAACCTTTAGTAAATTATATATAATCGAGCATTCCTCCAAAAAACACCCACTAGGAGCCTCACAATATGCCTCTTTATTTTTGGGATTACTACCAGACTCCCTATATTTAGGGAACCAAAATTGCTTTATATGTTTTTTGAAAGCCCACCCGACAACTGTCAGTAAATTATATACATTCGAGCACTCCTCCCTAAAATACCCTCAAAGAGCCATGCAATATGCTCTCTATTTTTGAGATTGCTACTAGACTCATTATATTTAGGGTGCCAAAACTGTTCCATATTTTTTTTGAACCCCCACCCAACAACCTTAAGTAAATTATATACCATCGAGCATTCCTCCTAAAAATACCCTCTAAAAGCCTCGACATTGCCTCCCAAAAACACCCTAAACTCATAAGTAAATTATATATAAATCAAGCACTCCTCCCTAAAATACCCTCTAAGTGCCTCGTAATATGCCTCTCTATTTTTGGGATTGCTACTAGGCTCTCTATATTTAGGAGTCAAAATCGCTTTATATTTTTTTTGAACCCCCACCCGATAACCTTAACTAAATTATATTTAATCGAGCATTTCTCCCAAAAATACCCTCTAATAGTCTTACAATATACTCTCTATTTTTGGGATTGCTACTAGACTCCCTATATTTATAAAGCCAAAACCGCTCCATATTTTTTTTGAACCCCCACCTAACAATCTTAAGTAAATTATATACTATCGAGTACTCCTCCCTAAAATACCATCTAAGAGCCTCACAATATGCTCTTTGTTTTTGGAATTGCTACTAGACTCCCTATATTCAGGGACCAAAAACTGCTCCATATTTTTTTTGATCCCTCACCCGATAATCTTAATTGAATTATATATAATCGAGCACTCCTCCCTAAAATACCCTTTAAGAACCTCGTAATATGCTCACTATGTTTGGGATTGCTACTAGACTCCCTATATTTAGGTAGCCAAAACTGCTCCATATTTTTTTGAGCACTTATTCCAAAAATACCCTCTAAGTGCCTTGCCATTGCCTCCCATAAACATCCTAAAATTTAAAGTAAATTATATATAAATCAATCACTCCTCCCTAAAACACCCTATAAGAGCCTCGTAGTATGCCTTTCTATTTTTCGGATTGGAACTAGACCCCCTATATTTAGGTAGCTAAAACTGCTTTATATTTTTTTTGAATTCCCAACAGATGACCTTAAGTAAATTATATACAATCGAGCAGTCCTCCCTAAAACACCCTCTAAAAGCCTCACAATATGCTCTCAATTTTTAGGATTGCTACTAGACACCTTATATTTAAGGAGCTAAAACTGCTCCATATTTTTTTTAAACCCCACCCGTCCACCTTAAGTAAATTATAAACAATCAAGCATTCCTCCCAAAAACACCCTCTAAGAGCCTCGTCATTGCCTCCCAAAAACACACAATAATCATAAGTAAATTATATATAAATAAATCACTCCTCTATAAAACACCCTATAAGAGTAATGCAATATACCTCTCTATTTTTAGGATTGCTACTAGACTCCCTATATTTAAAGAGTCAAAACCGCTCTATATTTTTTTTTTAACCCCCAACCGATAACCTTAAGTAAATTATATACAATTGACCACTCCTCCCTAAAAGACCCTCTAAGAGCCTCACCATATGCTCTCTATTTTCTCGGATTGCTTCAAGACTTTCTATATTTAGGGAGCCAAAACTACTCCTTATTTTGTTTGAACCCACCCCATCAACCTTAAGTAAATTATACACAATCAAGCATTCCTCGTAAAAACACCCTCTAAGAGCCTCACCATTGCCTCCCAAAAACACCCTAAAATCATCAATAAATTATATATAAATCAATCACTCCTACCTAAAACACGCTCTATGAGCCTCGCAATATGCCTCTCTATTTTTGGGATTGCTACTAATCTCAGTATATTTACGGAGCCAAGATCGCTCCATATTTTTTTTGAACCCCCACCCGACAACCATAACTAAATTATATACAATCGATCACTCCTTCCTAAAACACCTCTAAAAGACTCGCAATATGATCTCTATTTTTGGGATTGCTACTAGACTCCCTATATTTAAGGAGCCAAAATCGCCCCATATTTTTTTTGAATCCCAACCCAACAACCTTATGTAAATTATATATAATCAAGAATTCCTCCTAAAAACACCATCTAATAGCTTCACAATATACTCTCTATTTTTGGGATTCCTACTAGAACCTTATATGTAGGGAGGAAAAACCGCTTCATAATTTTTTTTAACCCCCACCCAAAAACTTTAAGTAAATTATACACAATCGAGCACTCCTTCCTAAAATACCTTCTAAGAGCCTTGCAATATACTCTCTATTTTTGAGATTGCTACTAGACTCCCTATATGTAGGGAGCCAAAACCGCTCAATATTTTTTTGAACCCCTACCAAAAAACCTTAAGTGAAATATATACAATCAAGCACACCTCCCTAAAACACCCACTAAGAGCCTCACAATATGCTCGCTATTTTTGGGATTGCTACTAGACTTCCTATATTTAGGGAGCCAAATCGGTCCATATTTTTTTTGAACCCTTACCCGTCAACCTTAAGTAAATTATATACAATCGAGCATTCCTCCCAAAAACACTTTATATGAGCCTCGCCATTGCCTTCTTATTTTTGGGATTGCTACTAGACTCCCAATATTTGGGGTGCCAAAATCGCTCCTAATTTCTCAAGGCTCCCACATGATAATCATAACTAAATTATATACAATCGAGCACACTTCCCTGAAATACTTTCTAAGAGTCTCGCAATATTCTCTCTATTTTTAGGATTGCTACTAGAATCCCTATATTTACGAAGCCAAAATTGCTCTATATTTTTTTTGAATCCCCACCCAATAACCTTTAGTAAATTATATATAATCGACATTCCTCCCAAAAATAACCTCTAAGTGCCTCGTCATTGCCTCCTAAAAACACCATAAAATTATAAGTAAATTATATATAAATAAAGCACTTCTCCCAAAAATACCCTCTAAGAGTATCATAATATGCCTCTTTATTTTTAGGATTGCTACTAGACTCACTATATTTAAGGAGCAAAAACCACTCCATATTTTTTTTAAACCCCTACCTGTCAACCTTAAGTAAATTATATACAATCGAGCACTCCTAACTAAAACACTCTCTAAAAGCCTCGAAATAAGCTCTGTCTTTTTTTGGGAATGATACTAGTCTCCCTATATTAAGGGAGCCAAAACTGCTCCATATATTGTTTAAACACCTACCCGATAACCTTAAGTAAATTATACACAATTGAGCATTCTTCCCAAAAATACCCTCTAAGAGCCTCACCATTGTCTCCCAAAAACACACTAAAATCATAAGTAATTTATATATAAATCAAGCACTCCACGCTAAAACACCCTTTAAGAGCCTCGCAATATGCCTCTCTATTTTAGGGATTTCTTCTAGACTCCCAATATTTAGGGAGCCAAAACTGCTCCATATTTTTTTTACCCCCATCCGACAATCTTAGGTAAATAATATACAATCGAGTATTTCTTTTAAAAATACCCTCTAATAGCCTCGTAATATGCTCTCTATTTTTGGGATTGCTACAAGACTCCATATATTTAGAGTGCCAAAACCACTCTATATTTTTTTTGAACCCCCACCCGACAACCTTATATAAATTATATACAATCGATCACTCCTCCTTAAAACACCCTCTAAGAGCCTTACAATATGCTCTTTATTTTAGGGATTGCAACTAGACTCCCTATATTTATAGAGCCAAAATTGCCTATCTTTTTTTGGAACCCCCACCCGATAACTTTAAGTGAATTATATACAATCGAGCACTCCGCCCTAAAACACCCTCTAAGAGATTCACAATATGCTCTCTGTTTTTAGGATTGCTACTAGACTCCCTATATTTAGGGAGCCAAAACTGCTCTATATTTTTTTTGAACCCCCACCCAACAACCTTATGTAAATTATATACAATCAAACATTCCTCCCAAAAATAATCTCTAAGAGCCTCTCCATTGCCTCCCAAAAATACCCTAAAATTATAAGAAAATTATATATAAATCAAGCACTCATCCCTAAAATACCCTCTAAGAGACTTGTAATATGCATTTCTATTTTTGGGATTGCTACTAGACTCACTATATTTAGGGAGCTAAAACTGCTCCATATTTTTTTTGAACGCCCACCCGATAACCTTACATAAATTATATACAATCGAGCACTCCTTTCTAAAACACCCTCTAAGAGCTTGGTAATATGCTCTTTATTTTTGGGATTGCTACTAGACTGCCATATTTAGGGATGCAAAACCGCTTCATATTTTTTTTGAACCCCCACTCGTCAATTTTAAGTAAATTATATACAATCGAACATTCATCCCAAAAACACCCTTTAAGAACCTCGCCATTGCCTCCCAAAAATACCCAAAAATCAAAAGTAAATTATATATAAATCAAGCACTCCTCCTTAAAACTCCCTATAAGAGCCTCAAAATATGTCTCTCTATAATTAGGATTGCTACTAGATTCCCTATATTTAAATAGCCAAAATCGCTCTATATTTTTTTTGAACCCCTACTCGACAACCTTAAGTAAATTATATACAATTGAACATTCCTTCCTAAAACACCCTCTAAGAGCCTCGCAATATGATCTCTATTTTTTGAGATTGCAACTAGACTCCCTATATTTAGGGAGCCAAAACTGCTCTATATTTTGTTTGAACCCCAACCCGACAACCTTAAGTAAATTATACACAATCGAGCATTCCTCCCAAAAATACCCTCTAAGAGCCTCGTCATTGCCTCCCAAAAATACCATAAAATCATAAGTAAAAAATATATAAATCAAGCATTCCTCTCTAAAACACCCCTTAAGAGCCTCGTAACATGCCTCTCTATTTTTGGGATTGCTACTATACTCTCGATATTTAGGGAGCTAAAATTGCTTTATATTATTTTTGAACCCCCACCCGACAACCATAAGTAAATTGTATACAATCGAGCACTCATTTCTAAAACACCCTCTAAGAGCCTCACGATATACTCTCTATTTTTGGGATTGCTACTAAACTCCATATATTTAGGGAGCCAAAACTGCTCCATATTTTTTTTGAACCCCCACCAGACAACCTTAAGTAAATTATATACAATTGAGCACTCCTCCCAAAAATACCCTCTAAGAGCCTCGTAATATGCTTTCTATTTTTGGGATTGCTATTAAACTCTCTATATTTATAGAGCCAAAATTGTTCCATATTTTTTTTGAACCCCCACCCTGACACCCTTAAGTAAATTTTATAGAATCAAGTATTTCTCCCTAAAACACCCTCTAAGAGCCTCGCAATTGCCTCCCAAAAACACTTTAAAATCATAAGTAAATCATATATAAATCATGTACTCCTCCCTAAAATACCCCTAAGAGCCTCGTCATATGCCTTCAATTTTTGGGACTGCTACTAAACTCCTTATATTCAGGTAGCCAAAACCGCTCCATATTTTTTTTGAAAGCCCAGCCGACAATCTTAAGTAAATTATGTACAATCGAGTACTCTTCCCTAAAACACCTTGTAAGAGCTTTGCAATATGCTCTTTATTACTGGGATTGCTACTAGACTCTCTATATTTAGGGAGCCAAAATCACTACATATTTTTTTTGAACCGTTACCGACAACCTTAAGAAAATTTTATACAATTGAATATTCCTCCCAAAAACACCCTCTAAAAGCCTCGTAATTGTGGGTGCAAAAATTGTACCGGACCAGATCAGAGCAGCACGAGCCCGTGCAACGGCCCAAATGGGTAAGCCCGTCTGGGCTCACATGGGCCCACTCTACGAGGCTCGCAGATCAAGCCCTACCCCTTATTGGGCCCGAACAACGGCCCAATAAGGGCCCAGCAAGGAGGCCCAGAACCAGTGCCACGTCATCAGCGCCACGTCATCACTGCCATATCGGGCACGTGCCTATGCTATAAAAGGACCCCCAAGGCATCCAGGAAGGGGGTTGGTCATTCGATCAGAGGAAGAGAGGATCCAGAGCCAAAGCCCTCTATTCTCCCCACCTTGTTCTCTTCTAGTTGCTCCGTGCAACCCCACTGTACGAAGCTTCTATCGGCCTGTCGAGAGAACGCTCAACCCTTTATATTCAAATTATAGTGAAGATCAGGTGGCACCTCTCGCCCGGAGACGTAGGTCGTAAGACCGAACTCCGTCACCAATCCTTGTGTCATCGCTCTTTATTCTCTCTATCTATTCTCCCATCTCTCTAACTCTACAAACAATCCAATTCAATCAAGGCTGTGGGGGCGGGATTCTCGATCAAGGCGGCTCGGAAATTCCCCCCCACAATCTTTGGCGCCGTCTATGGGATATCGTTAGAGGTCTTACCCACACCTCTACCGACTCCTATTCAACTTGCGGTGACGAGCCACAAGTTCTCATCCAAATCAACATCAACGCCTTCATCACGCCGACATCAACACGCTCGATGGTGAAGGCCGGCACTAACCCACCAAAGGCGGGTGCTAAACGAACAAACGATATACTGATCGAAGAAGAACAAGAAGTCTCGGTTGCAACCAACCGAAGAAATGTTCGGGAGCGGCTGGGGCCGCAAGGCAGCCATCCAGAAGGGCACAGCGATCGGCGAGACCCGTCATCCTCGAGGCGTCGATCTGGCAAAGAGCATGCCACCCAAGGGGACAACGATCTAACTACATACCAAATTTCGGCTGCTGATTTCCAGCTGTTGAACCTTCTCAAGAGGAACGCAGCCCTCGAGCAAGAGATGGATTCCCTAAAGAAGGTAGCTGAAAGAGCGGGGGTTGTGGCCCACAACTCTCCAACTGCTGATGAAGACCAACCAAGGACTCGCCCCGCCGTAATTCATCATCTTGAAGAATCACATGTGCCACGTATCGAGAGGCGTCAAGTATCTACACAAGCACCAAGGCAAATGGTGTGGGATCGCCTCGACGTCAACGGTGCGCCCAACTATCGCGGAGAAGGATCACCTCAATCAACAGGGTCCACTAGACATTCTATCTCTTCGCACACGAAAGCAACAGATGCCCGCAAGCTGCTCAACCGACTAAGGCATACTGCCGACGTGGGGCGCCGCCATCAAGACCGTAGGCAACTAATCACCTCGGTGGGGCCACTGCATCCCAAGGTTCTTGCAACACCATTTCCTATGGGTTGGCGAACACCGAACCTACCAAAGTTCAACTGTATCCAGGGAGACCCTGCTCTCCATATCCTAGCCTACAAGCAGGCCCTGACGCCCTACGAATTTGAGAACCATGTTCTCTGCCGTATGTTTGCGGGAAGCCTCGAGGGACCTGCCCTCGACTGGTACTACACACTGCCTACTGGTACGGTGACTACATTCAAAGAATTGGCTGAACTCTTCATGGACCATTACCGGCTAAACTCAAAGCCGGAAAAGAAGCTGGATACACTCTACCGGCTGAAGATGGGCTCCGATGAGTCTCTAAGGAGCTTCACGATGAGGTTTCATAATGAGCACTCTGAGCTCACCGGTCGGTCCCATAATGAGGAGGCCATCATGCTGGCATTCCAGAATGCTATCCGGCCAGAGCTCCACGTCTACACCGACTTCATCCGGCATCCTCCTAGTAACCTGGAAGCGATGTTCAAGTGCGTACAACGGGAGATAGAGGTGGAAGACAATCAGTGGGCCAGAAGATTACACGAGCCCCGCGAGTCTCGTGACTCCCGACATAAGAAAGATGATGAAGCCCCGAATAAAGCACACTACAAGAAGTCTGCCCATGCTGCGTCCGTCCAAAAGGCCCAGGCCAAAAGGTACAATGAAGATCCGAAAGCCCCTCCAGCAGAGAAGAGGCGAACTCCAAGGGAGCAAAGGGTATTCACTGAGTTGAATACCTCCATTGAAGACATCTTCACCTACTTGCAGAACGAGCCCTTTTGCAAGTGGCCACAGCCTCTCCCTCCAAATTCTGACCAGGCGGGAGATACGACAGCCTACTGTGAGTTTCATCGCAGCCATGGCCACCCAATCTCTACATGTCGGAAGCTAAAGCATCACATCAAAGACCTGATCCAAGAAGGGCGGCTCGATGGCTACCTCGCTAACAAGGAACCAGGTCGAGAGAAGTAAAGGCAGCAGCAGTGGAGAAAGAAAGTCAATGTGACACATGGATGCATAATCATAACGTCCGCTGGGCAGCCTCTAAAAAAAAGTGTAACCGCTACTTTGTTGTATCAATAAAGTATCTCTTTTTTCTCAAAATCAAATCTCTCGAAGTTCGATTCCACCATATTAAGGCATAAAAAAAAAGGGCTCCTGGCAACCCAGGTCAACCAAAGACCTTCGATTCTGCCCGTTCAAATCGGAAGCTCGAAGGCAATTCGGCTACGCCCTCTCGAGGCTAAAGTCCGACAAAAAGGCTCCTGGCAACCCAGGTTAACCAAAGACCTTCGATTCCGCCCGTTCGAGTCGGAAGCTCGAAGGCAATTCGGCTACGCCCTCTCGAGGCTAAAGTCCGACAAAAAGGCTCCTGGCAACCCAGGTCAACCAAAGACCTTCGATTCCGCCCGTTCAAGTCGGAAGCTCGAAGGCAATTCGGCTACGCCCTCTCGAGGCTAAAGTCCGACAAAAAGGCTCCTGGCAACCCAGGTCAACCAAAGACCTTCGATTCCGCCCATTCAAGTCGGAAGCTCGAAGGCAATTCGGCTACGCCCTTTCAAGGCAAAAGTTCGATAAAAAGGCTCCTGGAAACCCAGGTCAATCAAAGACCTTCGATTCCGCCCATTCAAGTCGGAAGCTCGAAGGCAATTCGGCTACGCCCTCTCGAGGCTAAAGTCCGATAAAAGGCTCCTGGCAACCCAGGTCAACGAAAGACCTACGATTCTGCCCATTCAAGTCGGAATCTCGAAGGCAATTCGGCTACGCCCTTTCAAGGTGAAAGTCAGATAAAACGCTCCTTACAATCCAGGTCAAGCTAAACTATCAACTATACTCATCTGAGGCGATGAGAATAAGTCCAAGGCAGACGTCGCCGCTTTGACATGCTACAAGCCCAAGGCCCTACCCTTGGCACTTGAAGGCAAAGTTCGAGGCGACCAACGCCTCGGCACTTTACAAGCCCAAGGCCCAGCCCTTGGTACTCGAAGATAAAGTCCGAGGCGACCAGTGCCTCGGCACTCTATAAGCCCAAGGCCCAGCCCTTGGCACGCGAAGAGAAAGTCCGAGGTGACCAATGCCTCGGCACTCTACAAGCCCAAGACCAGCCCTTGGCACTCGAAGACAAAGTCCGAGGCGACCAGCGCCTCGGCACTCTACAAGCCCAAGGCCCAGCCCTTGGCACTTGAAGACAAATTTTGAGGCGACCAACGCCTTAACACTCTACAAGCCCAAGGCCCAGCCCTTGGCATTCGAAGACAAAGTCCGAGACATCGTCGCCGACGTATTGGCATTCGATCAAAAGTCCAAGCTTAGTCTTGTCACTCAGGTCCAAGCATTAGATTGTCAATGGCCATCACCCTTTCTCGACAACTAACGGTTCCAAGCCGGTCAGGGGGTGGTTGGTCTGACTCTGTCAGTGCGTGTCTCCACACTGGTGCAGTCGACGGTGGGTAACACGGGATAAAATGGTGCTTCCTTGATCCTGGCCAAGTCAACACCCTCACTTGACCGTAGTACCTGATGAATACAGTAACCAGGTGCGGTAATACGTTGGGTGAAGACCGGCTGGCCATCATGCGGCGTCATCCTAGATTATCTCTAAGAAACCCCCTCAAATATAGCGTTGTCCCTCGCCGACATCCCCGCGCGCCAGAGTTTTACCGAAAAAGTGTCGGTTTCAAATGGGGCTGAAATTCGAAAAAATACACTATTTTCAATACCGACACTTTTTGGCCTCTTCTAGCAGCCCCAATAACGGTGTGTCGGCATCAACAAGCAACCCCCCCTTGGTTTCGCACAAAAACCGAGTGGGGAGGGGGTGACGGCACTCCATCAGCACACCCCTCGGTTTCGTCAAAAAACCGAGAGGAGGTGTGTGTCGGCATCAACAAGCAGCCCCCCCTCGGTCTCGTACAAAAACCGAGTGGGGAAGGGGTGACGACACACTATCAGCAGCACACCCCTCGGTTTCGTCAATGCAAAAAACTGAGAGGGGGTGTGTGTCGGCATCAACAAGCAACCCCCCCTCGGTTTCGCATAAAAACCGAGTGGGGAAGGGGTGATGGCACACCATCTGCAGCACACCCCTCGGTTTCGTCAGGAAACCGAGAGGGGGTGTGTGTCGGCATCAACAAGCAACCCCCCCTTGGTTTCACACAAAAACCGAATGGGGAGGGGGTGACGGCACCCCATCAGCACACCCCTCGGTTTCGTCAGAAAATCGAGAGGGGGTGTGTGTCGGCATCAACAAGCAACCCTCCCTTGGTTTCGCACAAAAACCGAGTGGGGAAGGGGCGACGGCATACCACCAGCGTCTCACCCCTCGGTTTTGCACGAAAAACCGAGTAGGGAAGGGGTGACGGCGCGCCATCAGCAGCCCACCTCTCGGTTTAGACATAAAACCGAGAGGGGGGGGGGGTGTATGGCATCAATATCATCCCACCCCTTGGTTTCGTCAGAAAACCGAGAGGGGGGGGGGTGCTCGGTGTCATCCACACACGATGATTAGCCAAAGACGAAGAGTTATCTTCCATTGGGTTGGTTGAATAGCATCTCCACCAAACCTATTGAGTTGGCTGTACAAACTTCACAAGCAAAATTCCTCCTTCTTATCTGGGGGTGGACTCGTGGTAACCGCCGCATCATCGCTAGGACCTGACTGCAGTCCCTAGTGAATACAGTAACTAGGTGCAGTTGGGTGTCGAACAGAGACGGATGAGTTACCGCGTATCGATGCCTCTTCGAGACGCGCGTAGGACACTCGGCCAATGCGTTCTTTAGAGTCATCTCTTTATAAAGGTGATTACCGAAAAAGTTACTCGTCAAGGTGTGCGATGTTTCACGTCCACTTTGATCGATTTTTCGGCGCCTACGCAACGGCACCTTATACGCATTGACCCGACTTGTGTATGAAAAGTAACGGCTGCCGGAAGTTTACAAGGGTCTTATCTTCTATAACAGGTTTCGAAAAAGTTACACATCAAGGTGTGCGATGTTTCACGTCCACTTTGATCGATTTTTCGGCGCCTACACAACGGCACCTTATACGCATTCATCCGACATGCGTATGAAAAGTTATGACTGCCAGAAGGTTTCAAGGTCTTCTCTTCGAAGACATGCATTGGAAGTATTACACGCAAAGGTGCCCGACGCCTTACGTTCACTTTAACTAGTTCTTCAGCGCCGACGCAACGACATATTATACGCATTGATCTGGCTCACGTATGAAAAGCTACGACGGTCGAAAGTTTTCGAGTTCTTTTTGTTCGAAGACTAGCATCAGAATAATTACATGGTAATGACGGATGCGCTCACGCCCTCAATTTGGTTCGTTACGCGCCCAACTCGTAGCAAGCCAAGCACCGGGTATGAAAGAAGAACTCGCACCTCTCCCGGCCCACGCGTACGTGCTCTTGGCGACAACTGATCAGAATGGGAATAGGGGGTCGAATGAACCAAACACCCTCCCGCGCATTCTCCTCATGTAATTCGTCACACGGCGACGATGACGAACCTAACTCGTCCTCCCCTGCCGCGCACTCCGTCTCGCAGCGGACCGAGGCGACCCCTCCGTGCGTGCTGTCTCACAGTGACCCGAGGCAACCCCGCATGTCCTCTTCGCAGCATCCCAAGCCCACCCAGAGGGGGTCAGCGAACCACACCCGGGTGTCCCTCCTCGCATGACAACGGCTTCCATGTGCATCCTCCAGCCACTGTCGTCCGCACCCAGCATCGAACCGCTGCTGCTACAGCCGTCCGACCCGTAGCACAGCACAAGAGAGATGGAAAGAGGAAGGACCTCACGCACGGCCCTCTCTCTCCTGAAGCCCGGTCCGATCGCCCATCGCCAGTCGCCTGTCTGACACACCGGACCCACGCTCCGCTCCAGCCCGATTGCATGCTGCCGCTGCTGCTGCTCTCTCTCCTGAAGCCCGGCTCGATTGCTCGCCGCCCATCCAATCCGCCAGACCAGCAAACCACGCCAGGAACTGGTTATGATTACTACGGCCAGCAACAGCCGCAGCAGCAGCCTGTCCCACTCGGTGGATCGGTTCCTGCTGACAACACCTACACCCAGCCGCCTTCATCTGGTTGGGATCAGCCATCCAACCCACCAGGCTTGGCAGGCTGGTGAAGGATGGCAAGATCCAGAGCCTAGAACAGATCTACCTCCACTCTCTACCGGTGAAGGAGCACCAGATCGTGGAGCTTCTCCTCGGTCAGCAACTCAAGGATGAGGTGGTGAAGATCATGCCCGTCTAGAAGCAGACCCGTGCCGGCCAGAGGACCCGCTTCAAGGCTTCGTCGTGGTCAGCGATGGCAACGGTCACGTCGGCCTCGGCGTCAAGTGCTCCAAGGAGGTGGCCACCGCGATCCGTGGGGCGATCATTCTGACTAAGCTATCGGTGATCCCAGTCAGGCGGGGTTACTGGGGTAACAAGATCGGGAAGCCCCACACCGTCCCCTGCAAGGTCACCGGCGAGTGCGGCTCCGTCACCGTCCGGATGGTGCCCGCACCTCGTGGTGCCGGGATCGTGGCCGCCCGCGTGCCCAAGAAGGTGCTGCAGTTCACCGGGATCGAGGACGTCTTCACCTCGTCCCGCGGGTCCACCAAACCCCTCGGCAACGTTGTCAAGCTGGTCTTCAAAGAAGGAAGCAAAAAAAAAAAAAAAGAGAAGAAAAGTGAAAGCAAAGAGAGAAAGAGAGAGCCTGCTCTCTCTCTCCTATCCGTGCACAAGCCCCGCGCCGCTCTCATGCCGTGCCCCCATCTGGTGTGCAGCACATACCAAAAAAAAAAAAAAAAAGAATGGAAAGAGAGGGAAAGAAATTCAAAAGGAAAAGTAAGGAAAGAGAGAGATCCGGTCTCACCGAATTCAAAGCCAAGAAAGGAAAGAGAAAAACCAAAAAAGAAAGAAACAAAAGCAAAGAAAGGAAAGAGAGAAGCAAAGAAAGGAAAAAGAGAAAAAAAAAAAAAACTATTCTCTCACCAAGAGGGTCTCGGTATCCTCTCGGTACCCTCTCGGTATCCACTCGGTCGGAAAACGCACTGCCTTTTCGGAAACACCCCCTTGCAAAACCGAGACTTTTTGGCTTGCACCAAAAGGGTCTCGGTACCTACCCGGTATGCTCTCGGTACCCACTCGGTATGCACTCGGTACCCTCTCGGTATCCACTCGGTCGGAAAACGCACTGTTTTTTCGGAAACATCCCCTCGCAAAACCGAGACTTTTTGGCTCGCGCTAAAAAGGGTCTTGGCATCGGCGGAAGAAGGCTCTGCTAATACGAACCGCGGCACCGACAACCCTCGCCAACCAGGCCAGGATCCTAAAGCGATTGCACCTTGGAATCCCAGCCGACCCAGGGGGTCCTGATCCGACTGGGAGGGGGTAACTGTGGGTGCAAAAATTGTACCGGACCAGATCAGAGCAGCACGAGCCCGCGCAATGGCCCAAATGGGTAAGCCCGTCTGGGCTCACATGGGCCCACTCTACGAGGCTCGCAGATCAAGCCCTACCCCTTATTGGGCCCGAACAACGGCCCAATAAGGGCCCAGCAAGGAGGCCCAGAACCAGTGCCACGTCATCAGCGCCACGTCATCATTGCCATATCGGGCACGTGCCTACGCTATAAAAGGAACCCCAAGGCATCCAGGAAGGGGGTTGGTCATTCGATCAGAGGAAGAGAGGATCCAGAGCCAGAGCCCTCTATTCTCCCCACCTTGTTCTCTTCTAGTTGCTCCTTGCAACCCCACTGTACGAAGCTTCTCTCGGCCTGTCGAGAGAACGCTCAACCCTTTATATTCAAATTATAGTGAAGATCAGGTGGCACCTCTCGCCCGGAGACGTAGGTCGTAAGACCGAACTCCGTCACCAATCCTTGTGTCATCGCTCTTTATTCTCTCTATCTATTCTCCCATCTCTCTAACTCTACAAACAATCCAATTCAATCAAGGTTGTGGGGGCGGGATTCTCGATCAAGGCGGCTCGAAAATTCCCCCCCACAGTAATATGCTCGATATTTTTGGGATTGCTACTAGACTCCTTATATTTAGGGAGCTAAACTCGCTCCATATTTTTTTTGAACACCCACCCGATAACTATAAGTAAATTATATATAATCAAGCACTCTATCCTAAAATATCCTATAAGACCCTCGCAATATGCTCTCTATTTTTAGGATTGCTACTAGACTCCCTATATTTTGGGAGCCAAAACCGCCCCATATTTTTTTTGAACCCCCACCCGACAACTTTAAGTGAATTATATATAATTGAGCATTCCTCACAAAAACACCCTCTAAGAGCCTCACCATTGCCTCCCAAAAATACCCTAAAATCATAAAAAAAAAATATAAATCAAGCACTCCTCCCTAAAATACTCTCTAAGACCCTACATTCTCTCTTTTTGAACCCCCACCCATTAACTATAAGTAAATTATATGCAATCGAGCATTCCTCCCACAAACACCCTCTAAGAGCCTGGCCATTGCCTTTTTATTTTTGGGATCGCTACTAGACTCCCTATATTTGTGGCACCAAAATTGCTCCAAATTTCTCAAGGCTCCCACCCGATAATCATAACTAAATTATATACAATCTAGTACTCCTCCCTAAAACACAATTTAAGAGCCTCGAAATATACTCTCTATTTTTGGGATTGCTACTAGATTCCTTATATTTAGGGAGACAAAACCACTCCATATATATTTTTTAACCCTCATCCAATAACCTTAAGTAAATTATATATAATTGAGCATTCCTCCCAAAAATATCCTCTAAAAGCTTCACCATTGCCTCCCAAAAATATCTAAAATTATAAGTAAATTATATATAAATCAAGCACTCCTCCTTAAAACACCCTCTATAAGCCTCGCAATATGCCTCTTTATTTTTGGGATTGCTACTAGACTCCCTATATTTACGAAGCCAAAACCGCTCAATATTTTTTTTGAACCCCCACCCGATATCCTAATGTAAATTATATACAATCGAGCACTCCTTCCTAAAATTCTCTATAAGAGCCTTGTAATATGCTCTTTATTTTTTGGATTGCCACTATACTCTCTACATTTAGGGAGCCAAAACTGCTCTATATTTTTTTTGAACCCCTACCTAACAACCTTAAGTGAATAATATACAAACGAGCACTCCTACCTAAAACACCCTCTAAGAGCCTCCCAATATGCTTATTATTTTTTGGATTACTCCTAGACTCTATATATTTAGGGAGCCAAAACTGTTCCATTTTATTTTTGAACCCCCACCCGACAACCTTAAATATATTATATATAATCGAGCATTTCTCCCAAAAACATCCTCTAAGAGCCTCTCCATTACCTCCTAAAAACACCCTAAAATCATAAGTAAATTATATATAAATCAAGCATTCCTCCCTAAATCACCTTCCAAGTGTCTTACAATATGCCCTTCTATTTATGGGATTACTACTAGACTCCCTATATTTAGGTGGCCAAAACCAATCCATATGGTTTTTGAACCACCACCCAACAACCTTAAGTAAATTATATACAATCGAGCAGTCCTCCCTAAAACACCCTCTAAGTGCCTCATAATATGCTCTCTATTTTTGGGGTTACTACTAGACTCCCTATATTTAGGGATCGAAAACCGCTCTATATTTTTTTTGAAACCCCACCTGTTAATCTTAAGTTAATTATATACCATCGAGCATTCCTTCCAAAAACACCCTCTAAGAGCCATATAATTACCTCCCAAAAGCACCCTAAAATAATAGATAAATTATATATGAATAAAGCACTCCTCTCTAAAACACCCTCTAAAAGCCTCGCAATATGCCACTTTATTTTTGGGATTACTACTAGGCTCCCTATATTTCAGGAGTCAAAATCGCCCCATATTTTTTTTGAACCCCCACCCAACAACCTTAAGTAATTTATAAATAATCGAGCATTCCTCCCTAAAACACCCTCTTAGAGCCTCACAATATGCTCTCTATTTTTTGGGATTGCTACTAGACTTCCTATAGATAGGGAACCAAAATCGCTCCATATTTTTTTAACCAACACCCGACAACCTTAAATAAATTATACATAATCGAGCATTCCTTCCAAAAACACCCACTAAGAGCCTCGCCATTGTCTCCTAAAAATACGCTAAAATAATAAGTAAATTATATATAAATCTAGCGCTCCTTCCAAAAATACCCACTAAGAGCCTCGCAATATGCCTTTCTATTATTGGGATTGCTACTAGATTCCCTATATTTAGTGAACCAAAATTGTTCAATATTTTTTTTGAACCCCCACTCGATAACCTTAAGTAAATTATATACAATCAAGTACTCCTCCCAAAAAGACCCTCTAAGAGCCTTGCAATATGATCTCTATTTTGGGGATTGCTACTAAGCCAAAATAGCTCCATATTTTTTTTTAAACCCCATCCGATAACCCTAAGTTAATTATATACAGTAGACCATTCCTTCCAAAAACACCCTCTAATAGCCTTCGTAATATGCTCTCTATTTTTAGGATTACTACTAGACTCCCTATATTTAGGGAGCCAAAATCACTCCATAATTTTTTTGAACCCCCACCCGGCAACCTTAAGTAAATTATATACAATCGTGCATTCCTTCCAAAAATACCCTCGAAGTGACTCGTAACATGCCTCTCTATTTTTTGGATTGCTACTAGACTCCCTATATTTAGTGAACAAAAATTACTCTATATTTTTTTTGAATACCCACCCGACAGCCTTCAGTAAATTATATACAATAGAGCACTCCTCCCTAAAACACCCTCAAAGAGTCTCGTAATATACTCTCAATTTTTGGGATTGCTACTAGACTCCCTATATTTAGGGAGCCAAAATAGCTCCATCTTTTTTATAAATGCCTACCCGTCAACCTTAAGTAAATTATATACAATCGAGTATTCCTCCCAAAAATACCCTATAAGAGCCTCACCATTGCCTCTTTATTTTTGGGATCGCTACTAGACTCCCTATATTTGAGGAGCCAAAATCGCTCCTAATTTCTCAAGGCTCCCACCCCTATAATCATAACTAAATTATATCAAATCGATCACTTCTCCCTAAAACATCCTCTACGAGCTTCGCAATATGCTCTGTATTTTTAGGATTGCTACTAGACTCCCTATATTTAGGGAGCCAAAACTATTCCATATTTGTTTTGAACCCCCACCCGACAACCTTAAGTAAATTATATACAATCGAGCATTCCTCCTAAAAAAACCCTTTTAAAGTCTCGCCATTGCCTCCTAAAAACACCCTAAAATAATAAGTAAATTATATATAAATCAAACACTCCTCCTTAAAATACCCTCTAATAGCCTCGCAATATGCCTCTCTATTTTTGGGATTGCTACTAGACTCCCTATATTTAGGGAGTCAACACCACTCCATATTTTTTTTGAACCCCCACCCGACAACCTTAAGTTAATAATATACAATTCCTCCTAAAAACACCCACTAATAGCCTCATAATATGATCTCTATTTTTGGGATTGCTACTAGACTCCCTATATTTAGGGTGCCAAAACCGCTCCATATTTTTTTTAAACCCCCACCCGATAACCTTAAGTAAATTATATACAGTCGAGCCTTCCTCCTAAAAACACTCTCTAAAAGCTTCAATATTTCCTCCTAAAAATACCATAAAATCATAAGTAAATTATATATAAATCAAGCAATTCTCTCTAAAACATCCTATAAAAGCTTCGTATTATGCCTTTCTATTTTTGGGATTCGCTCCATATTTTTTTTGAATGCCCACCCGACAACCTTAAGTAAATTATATACAATCGATCACTCCTCCCTAAAATATTGTCTAAAAGCCTCGCATTATGCTCTCTATTTTTGGGATTGCTACTAGAATCCCTATATTTAGGGAGCCAAAACTGCTCCATATTTTTCATGAACCCCCACCTGTCAACCTTAAGTAAATTATATACAATCGAGCATTCATCCCAAAAACATCCTCTAAGAGCCTCGCCATTGCCTCCCAAAAACATCCAAAATCATAAGTTAATTATATATAAATAAAGTACACCTCCTTAAAACACCCTATAAGAGCCTCACAATATGCCTCTCTATTTTTATGATTTCTTCTAGACTTCTTATATTAAATGAGTCAAAACAGCTCTATATTTTTAATGAACCCCCACTCGACAACCTTAAATAAATTATATACAATTGAGCACTCCTCCCTAAAACACCCTCTAAGAGCCTTATAATATACTCTCTATTTTTGGGATTGCTATTAGACTCCCTATATTTATGGAGCCAAAACTGTTCCATATTTTATTTGAACCCCCACCCAACAACTTTAAGTAAATTATACACAATCGAGAATTCCTCTAAAAAACACTATCTAAAAGCCTCGCTATTGCCTCCCAAAAACACCCTAAAATCATAAGTAAATTAAATATAAATCAAGCACTCCTACCTAAAACACCCTCTAAGAGCCTCGAAATATGTCTCTCTATTTTTGGGATTGCTAGTAGACTTTCTATATTTAGGGAGCCAAAATTGTGCTATATTTTCTTTGAACCCCCACCCGATAACCATAAGTATATTATATACAATCGAGAATTTCTTCCTAAAAGACCCTCTAAGAGCCTCACAATATGCTTTCTATTTTTTGGATTGCTACTAGACTCCTTATATTCAGGGAGCCAAAACCGCTCCATAATTTTTTTGAACCCCACCCAACTACCATAAGTAAATTATATACAATCGAGCATTCCTCCCAAAAACACCATCTAATAGCCTCACAATATGCTTTCTATTTTGAAGATTGCTACTAGACTATCTTTATTGAGGCAGGCAAAACAACTCCATATTTGTTTTGAACCCCCACCCGACAACCTTAAGTAAATTATATACAATTGAGCACTCCTCCCTAAAATACCCTCTAATAGCCTTGTAATTTGCTCTCTATTTTTAGGATTGCTACTAGGCACCCTATATTCAGGGAGCCAAAACCGCTCCATATTTTATTTGAACCACCACCGAACAACCTTAAGTGAATTATATACAATTGAGCACTCCATCCTAAAATACCCTCTAAGAGCCACGTAATATGCTCTTTATTTTTGGGATTACTACTAAACTCTCTATATTTATGGAGACAAAATCGCTCCATATTTTTTTTGAACCCACACCCGACTACCTTATTTAAATTATATACAATCGACCATTCCTCCTAAAAACACCCTCTAAGAGCCTCAATATTGCATCCCAAAAATACCCCAAAATTATAAATAAATTATTTATAAATCAAGCACTTCTCCTTAAAACACCCTCTAAGAGCCTCGCAATATGCCTTTCTATTTTTGGGATTACTACTAGACTGCCAATATTTAGGCAGCCAAAACCGCTCTATATTTTTTTTAAACACCCACCCAACAACTTTATATAAATTATATATAATCAAGCACTCCTCCCAAATACACGCTCAAAGAGCTTTGCAATATGCTCTCTATTTTTGGGATTGCTACTGGACTTCCTATATTTAGGGACCTAAAACTGCTCTATATTTTTTTTGAATTTCCACCCGTCAAACTTAAGTATATTATATACAATCGAGCATTCCTCCCAAAAACACCTTATATGAGCCTCGCCATTGCCTCCTTATTTTTGAGATCGCTACTAGACTCCCTATATTAAGGAAGCAAAAATCGCTCTAAATTTCTCAAGGCTCCAACCCGATAATCATAAATAAATTATATATAATCGAGCACTCTTTCCTAAAACACTTTCTAATAACCTTACAATATGCTATATATTTTTGGCATTGCTACTAGATTCCTTATATTTACGGAGTCAAAACCACTCTATATTTTTTTTGAACCCCCACCCGACAACTTGTAGTAAATTATATATAATCGAGCATTCCTCCCAAAAACACCCTATAAGTGCCGCATCATTACCTCCTAAAAATACCCTAAAATTATAAGTAAATTATATATAAATCAAGCACTCCTCCCTAAAATAAGCTCTAAGAGTCTCATAATATGCATTCCTATTTTTTGGATAGCTACTAGACTCCCTATATTGAAGGAGCCAAAACCGCTCTATATTTTTTTTGAACCCCTACCCAACAACCTTAAGTAAATTATATACAATCGAGTACTCCTCTCTAAAACACTCTCTAAAAGCCTCGCAATATGCTCTCTATTTTTTTGGACTACTACTAGATTCTATTTATTTAGGGAGCAAAATAGCACCAAATTTTATTTGAAGCCACACCCTTTAAGAGCCTCGCAATATGCCTCCCTATTTTTGGGATTACTACCATACTCCCAATATTTAGGGAGCCAAAACCGCTCTATAGTTTTTTTGAACCCCCACCCAACAACCTTAAGTAAATTATATACAATCAAGCACTCCTTTCTAAAATACCCTCTAAGTGCCTAATATGCTCTCTAATTTTGGGATTGATACAAGACTCCCTATATTTAGGGAGCCAAAATCGCTCCATATTTTTTTTGAACCTGACCCGACTACCATAAGTAAATTATATACAATCGAGTTTTTCTCCTAAAACTATCCTCTAAAAGCCTCACAATATGCTCTCTATTTTTGGGATTGCTACTAGACTCCCTAAATTTAGGGAACCAAAACCACTCCATATTTTTTTTGAACCCCCAACCGACAACTTTAAGTAAATTATATACAATCGAGCACTTCTCCCTAAAACACCCTCTAAGAGCCTCGCAATAAGCTCTCTATTTTTTTGGGATTGCTACTAGACTCCTTATATTTAAGAAGCCAAAATCACCGCATATTTTTTTGTACCTCTACCCGATAACCTTAAGTAAATTATATATAACCGAGCACTCCTCCCTAAAAAATACTCTAAGAGACTCGCAATATGCTATCTATTTTAGGGAATTCTACTAGACTCCTTATATTTAGGGAGTGAAAACTGCTCTATATTTTTTTTGAATCCCCACTCGATAATCTTAAATAAATTATATACGATCGAGCATTCCTCCCAAAAATACCCACTAAGAGCCTCGCCATTGCCTCTAAAAAATACCCTAATATGATAAGTAAATTATATATAAATCAAGCACTCCTCCCTAAAATACTCTCTAAGAGACTCGCAATATGTCTTGCTATTTTTGGGATTGCTACTAGACTCCCTATATTTACGAAGCCAAAATCGGTCTATATTTTTTTTGAACTCCCGCCCGACAACCTTAAGTAAATTATATATAATCGAGCACTCCTTCCTAAAATACACTCTAAGAGCTTGGTAATATGCTATCTATTTTTCGGATTGTTACTAGATTCCCTATATTTAGGGAGCCAAAATTGCTCTATATTTTTTTTGAACCCCTACTCGACAACCTTAAGTAAATTATATATAATCGATGATTCATCCCAAAAACACCCTTTAAGAGCCTCGCCATTACCTTCTAAAAACATCCTAAAATCATAAGTAAATTATATATAAATCATACACTCCTCCCTAAAACACCCTATAAGAGCCTCGTAATTTGCCTTTCTATTTTTGGGATTGCAACTAGATTCCTTATATTTAGATAGCCAAAACCGCTCTATATTTTTTTTGAATACCCACTGGACAACCTTAAGTAAATTATATACAATCGAGTATTCCTCCCAAAAATACCCTCTAAAAGTCTCACAATATGCTCTTTATTTTTAGAATTATTACTAGACTCCCTATATTTATTGAGCCAAAACCACTCTATATTTTTTTTGAACCCTTACCCATCAACCTTACGTAAATTATATACCATCGAGCATTCCTCCCAAAAACACCCTCTAAGAGCCTTGCAATATGCCTCTCTATTTTTAGGATTGCTACTAGACTCCCTATACTTAAGAAGCCAAAATCGCATCATATGTTTTTTGAACCCCCACCCGACAACCTTAAGTAAGTTATATATAATTGAGCACTACTCCCTAAAACACCCTCTAAGAGCCTCGTAATATACTATCTAATTTTGGGATTGCTACTAGACTCCCTATATTTAGTAAGCCAAAATTGCTCCATATTTCATTTGAACCCCTACCCGATAACCTTAAGTAAATTATACACAATCAAATATTCCTCCCAAAAACACCCTCTAAGAGCCTCGCCATTGCCTCCCAAAAACACCCTAAAATCATTAGTAAATTTTATATAAATCAAACACTCCTCTATAAAACTCTCTTTAAGAGTCACGAAATATGGCTCACTATTTTTGGGATTGCTACTAGACTCCCTATATTTAGGGAGACAAAATTGCTTTATATTTTTTTTGAAACCCTACTCGATAACCATAAATAAATTATATACAATCGAGCACTACTCCCGAAAACATCCTCTAAAAGCCTCACAATATGCTCTATATTTTTGGGATTGCTACTTGACTCCCTATATTTATGGAGCCAAAATCACTCCATATTTTTTTTGAACCCCCACTCGATAACCTTAAGTAAATTATATACAATCGAGCATTTCTCCCAAAAACATCATCTAATAGCCTCGTAATATGCTCTCTATTTTTGGGATTTTTACTAGATTTCCTATATTTAGGAATACAAAACTGATCCATATTTTTTTTGAACCCTCACCTGACAACCTTTATTAAATTAAATACAATCGAGCACTCATCCCTAAAATACCCTCTAAGAGCCTAGCAATATACTCTCTATTTTTGGGATTGCTACTAGACTCCCTATATTTAGGGAGCCAAAAGCTCTCCATATTTTTTTTGAACCCCCATCGGCCAACCTTAAGTGAATTATATACAATCGATCACTCCTCCCTAAAACACCTTCTAAGAACCTCGTAATATGCTTTCTATTTTTGTGATTACTACAAGTCTTTCTATATTTATGGAGCCAAAACTGCTCCATATTTTTTTTGAACCTACACGACAACCTTAAGTAAATTATATATAATCAAGAATTCCTCCGTGCCTTGCCATTGCTTCCCAAAAACACACTAAATTCATAAGTAAATTATATATAAATCAAACACTTCTCCCTAAAACACCCTCTAAGATCCTCACCATTGCCATATAAAAATATCCTAAAATCATAAGTAAATTATATATAAATCACGCACACCTCCCCAAAATACCCTATAAGAGCCTCGTTAATTACCTTTCTATTTTTGAGATTGCAACTAGACTCCCTATATTTTGTTTGCCAAAACCGCTTCAGATTTTTTTTGAATGCCCACCCGATAACCTTAATTAAATTATGTACAATCGAGCACTCCTCTCTAAAGCACCCTCTAAAAGTCTCGCAATATGCTATCTATTTTTGTGATTTCTACTAGACTCTCTATATTAAGGGAGCCAAAATTTCCCTATATTTTTTTTAAACCCCCAGCCGACAACCTTATGTGAATTATATCCAATCGATCACTCCTCCATAAAACAACCTCTTAAAAACTCATAATATGCTCTTTATTTTTGGGATTGCTGCTAGACTCCTTATATTTAGGGACCCAAAACCGCTCTATATTTTTTTTGAACCCACACCCGACAACCTTAAGTAAATTATATACAATCAAGCATTTCTCCAATAAACACCCTCTAGGAGCCTCGCCATTGACTCACTAAAACACCTTAAAATCATAAGTAAATTATATATATATATATATATATATATATATATATATATATATATATATATATATATATATATATATATATATATAAAGCACTCCTCCATAAAACACCCTCTTAGAGACTCACAATATGCCTTTCTATTTTTAGGATTGCTTCTAGACTCCCTATATTTAGGGAGCCAAAACCGTTCTATATTTTTTTTGAACGCCAACCCGACAACCTTAAGTAAATTATATACAATCGAGTACTCCTTCCTAAAACACCCTCTAAGAGCCTGGTAATATACTCTCTATTTTTGGAATGGCTACGAGACTCCCTATATTTAGGGAGCCAAAATTGATCTATATTTTTTTTGAACCCTTACCCATCAACCTTAAGTAAATTATATACAATCGAGCATTTCTTCCAAAAATACCCTCTAAGAGCCTCGCCATTGCCTCCCAAAAACACCCAAAAATAATAAGTAAATTATATATAAATCAAGCATACTTCTCTAAAACACCCTTTAAGAGCCTCGTAATATGTCTATCTAATTTTAGGATTGTTACTAGACTCCCTATATTTAAGGAGCCAAAACAACACCTTATTTTTTTTGAACCCCCACCCGATAACTGAAATAAATTATATATATTTGAGCACTTCTCCCTAAAACACCGTCTAAGATACTTGCAATATGCTCTCTATTTTTTGGGATTGCTACTAGACTCCCTATATTTATGAAGCCAAAACAACTCCATATTTTGTTTGAACCCCCACCTAACATCTTTATATAAATTATATAAATCGAGCATTCATCCAAAAAACACCTTCTAAAAGCCTCGCCATTGCCTCCCAAAAACCCCCAAAAATCATAAGTAAATTATATATAAATCAAGTACTCCTCCCTAAAACACCCTCTAAGAGCCTTGCAACATGCCTCTCTATTTTTGGGATTGGTATTATACTCCCTATATTTTGGGAGCAAAAATCGCTCGATATTTTTTTGATCCCCCACTAGACAACCTTAAGTAAATTATCTACAATCAAGCACTCCTCCCCAAAACACCCTCTAAGAGCCTCGTAATATGCTCTCTATTGTTGCAATTACTACTAGACTCCCTATATTTAGGGAGCCAAAATAGCACCATATTTTTATTGAACCCCCACCCGATAACCTTTAGTAAATTATATAAAATCGATCATTCTACCCAAAAACACCATCTAATAGCCTCTCAATATGCTCTCTATTTTTGGTATTGCTACTAGTCTCCCTATAATTAGAAAGGCAAAACCACTCTATATTTTTTTTGAACCCCCACCAGATAACCTTAATTAAATTATATACAATCGAGCACTCCTCCCTAAAATACCCTCTAAGAGCCCCACAATATACTTTCTATTTTTGGGATTGCTACTAGACTCTATTTATTTAGGGAGCCAAAATCGCTCGATATTTTTTTTGAACCCTCACCGGATAACCTTAAGTGAATTATATACAATCGAGCACACTACCCTAAAACACCCTCTAAGAGCCTCATAATATGCTCTCTATTTTTGGGATAGCTAGAAGACTCCCTATATTTATAGAGCCAAATCCGCTCTATATTTTCTTTGAACCCCCACCCGATAACCTTAAGTAAATTATATACAATTAAGTAATTCTCCCAAAAACAACCTTTAAGAGTCTCGCCATTGCCTCCCAAAAACACCCTAAAATCATAAGAAAATTATATATAAATCAAGCACTTCTCCTTAAAACACCCTCGAAGAGCCTTGTAAAATGTCTTTCTATTTTTGGGATTGCTACTAGACTCCCTATATTTAAGTAGCCAAAACTGCTCCATATTTTTTTTGAACGCCTACGAGACAATCTTAATTAAATTATATACAAATGACTACTCCTCTTAAAAATACCATCTAAGAGCCTTGTAATATGCTCTTTATTTTTGGGATTGCTTCTAGACTCCCTATATTTAGGGAACAAAAATCGTTTTATATTTTTTTTTGAACCCCCACCTATCAACCTTAAGTAAATTATATACAATTGAGCATTCTTCCCAAAAACACTTTATTTGAGCCTCGCCATTGCCTCCTTATTTTTGGGATCACAGTAGACTCCCTATATTTGGGGAGCCAAAATCGCTCCTAATTTCTCAAGGCTCCCACCCGATAATCATAACTAGTTTATATACAATCGAGCACTCCTCCCTAAGACACTTTCTAAGAGCCTCGCAATATGCTCTATATTTTTGGGATTGCTACAAAACTCTCTATATTTAAAAGGAGTAAAAACTGCACTATATTGTTTTTTAACCCCCACTCGACAATCTTTAGTAAATTATATATAATCGAATAGACGCCCTAAAAATACCCTAAAATCATAAATAAATTATATATAAATGAAGCACTCCTCTCTAAAATACCCTCTTAAAGTCTCCCAATATGCACTGTATTTTTGGGATTGCTAGTAGACTCGCTAGATTTAGGAAGCCAAAATCGCTCTATGTTTTTATTGAACCCCCACCTGATAACCTTAAGTGAATTATATACAATCGAGCACTCCTCCCTATAATACCCTTTAAGAGCCTTGCAATATGCTCTCTATTTTTGGGATTGCTACTAGATTCCCTATATTTATGGAGCCAAAACTGCTCCATATTTTTCTTGAACCCCCACCTAACAACCTTAAGAAAATTATATACAATTGAGTACTCCTCCTTAAAACACTCTCTAAGAGCATATATGCTCTCTATTTTTTGGGATTGCTACTAGACACCCAATATTTAGGGAGCCAAAACCGCTCGATATTTTGTTTGAAGCCCCACCTGAGAACCTTAAGTAAATTATACATAATCAAGCATTCCTCCCAAAAATACCCACTTAGAGCCTCGCCATTGCCTCCCAAAAACACCCTAAAATATTAAGTAAATTATATATAAATCAAGCACTCCTCTCTAAAACACCTTTTAAGAGCCTCACAATATACCTCTCTATTTTTGAGATTGCAACTACACACCCTATATTTAGGGAGCCAAAACTGCTCCATATTTTTTTTGAACCCCCACCCAACATCCTTAAGTAAATTATATACAATCGAGCACTCCTCCCTAAAACACCCTCTAAGCGCCTAATATGCCATCTATTTTTGGAATTGCTACTAGACTCCCTATAGTTAGAGAGTCAAAACTGCTCCATATTTTTTTTGAACCCCCACAGGACAACCTTAAGTAAATTATATACAATCGAGCTTTTCTCCTAAAAACATCCTCTAATAGCCTCGCAATATGCTCTCTATTTTTGGGATTGCTACTAGACTCTTTATATTTAGGGTGCCAAAACCGCTCCATTTTTTTTTTGAACCTCCACCCGACAACCTTAAGTAAATTATATAAAATCGAACACTTCTCCCAAAAACACCGTCTAAGAGATTCGCAATATGCTCTCTATTTTTGGGATTGCTACTAGACTCTATATATTCAGGGAGCCAAAACCGCCCCATATTTTTTTTAAACCTGCACTCGATAACCTTAAGTGAATTATATACAATTGAGTACTCTTTCCTAAAACACCCTCCATGAGACTCGCAATATGCTCTCTATTTTTGGGATTGCTACTAGACTCCCTATATTTAGGGAGACAAAATCGCTCTATATTTTTTTGAACCCCAACCTGACAACCTTAATTAAATTATATACAATCGGGCATTTCTCCCAAAAACACCCTCTAAGAGCCTCGCCATTGCCTCCCAAAAACTTACAAAAATCAAAAGTAAATTATTTATAAATCAAGCACTTCTTTCAAAAATACCCTTTAAGAGACTCGCAATATACCTTTCTATTTTTGGGATTGCTACTAGACTCCATATATTTAGGGAGCCAAAATCGCTCCATATTTTTTTTGAATGTCCACTCGATAACCTTAAGTAAATTATATACAATAGAGCACACCTTCCTAAAACACCCTCAATGAGCCTGGTAATATGCTATCTATATTTGGGTTTTCTACTAGGCTCTCTATATTTAGTGAGCCAAAATCACTCCATATTTTTTTTGAACCTCCACCTGACAACCTTAAGTAAATTATATATAATCGACCATTCCTCCCAAAAACACCCTCTAAGAGCCTCACGATTACCACCCAAAAACACCCTAAAATTATAAGTAAATTATATATAAATCAAGCACTCCTCATTAAAACACCCTCTAAGAGCCTCACAATATGCCTCTCTATTTTTAGGATTGCTACTAGACTCCCTATATTTAGGGAGCCAAAATTGCACCATATTTTTTTTGAACCCCCACCTGACAACCTTAAGTAAATTACATACGATCAAGAACACCTCTATAAAATACCCTCTAAGAGCCTAATTTGGTCTCTATTTTTGGGATTGCTATAAGACTCCCTATATTTAGGAAGCCAAAACTACTCAATATTATTTTTGAATCCCCACCCGATAACCTTATTTAAATTATTTACAATCAAGCATTTCTCCTAAAAACACCCTCTAATAGCCTCGCAGTATGCTCTCTATTTTTGGGATTGCCACTAGGCTCCCTATATTCAGGGAGCCAAAACTACTCCATATTTTTTTTTGAACCCCCACCCGACAACCGTAAGTAAAGTATGTGCAATCGAGCACTCCTCCTTAAAACACCCTCTAAGAGCCTCGTAATGTGCTCTCTATTTTTAGGATTACTACTAGACTCCCTATATTTAGGAAGCCAAAATCGCCCTATATTTTTTTTGAACCCCCACCCGATAACCTTAAGTGAATTATATACAATCGAGCACTCATTCCTAAAACACCCTCAAAGAGACTCGCAATATGCGCTCTTTTTTTAGGATTATTACTACTCCCTATATTTAGGCAGTTAAAACCGCTCCATATTTTTTTGATCCCACACCCGACAACCTTAAGTAAATTATATATGAATCAAGCACTCCTCCCTAAGACACCTTTTAAGAGAATCGCAATATGCCTTTCTATTTTTGGGATTGCTACTAGACTCCCTATATTTAAGAAGCCAAAACTACTCTATATTTTTTTTGAACACCCACCCAATAACCTTAAGTAAATTATATACAATCGAGCACTCCTTCCAAAAACACCCTCTAAGAGCCTGGTAATATGCTCTCTATTTTAGGGACTGCTACTAGACTTCCTATATTTAGGAAGCCAAAATCGCTCCATATTTTTTTTGAACCCCCACCCATCAATCTTAAGAAAATTATATATAATCGAGCATTCCTCCCAAAAACACCCTCTAAAAGCCTCACCATTATCTCCCAAAAATACCCAAAAATCATAAGTAAATTATCTATAAATAAAGCACTCCTCCCTAAAACACCCTCTAAGAACCTCGAAATATGCCTTTCTATTTTTAGGATTGCTACTAGACTCCCTATATTTAAGGAGCCAAAACCACTCTATATTTTTTTTGAACGCCCATTCGACAACCTTAAGTAAATTATATATGATTGATCACTCCTCCCTAAAACACCCTCTAAGAGCCTCGCAAAATGCTCTCTATTTTTTGGGATTGCTACTAGAGTCCCTATATTTAGGGAGCCAAAACCGCTCCATATTTTGTTTAAACCCCCACCCGATAACCTTAAGTAAATTATACATAATCGAGCATTCCTCCCAAAAACACCATTTAAGAGCCTCGCCATTGCCTCCCAAAAACTCCCACTAAGAGCCTCGCAACATGCCTCTCTATTTTTGGGATTGCTACTATACTCCCAATATTTATGGAGCCAAAATCGCTCCATAATTTTTTTGAACCCGCACCCGATAACCCTAAGTAAATTTTAAACAATCGAGCACTCCTCACTAAAACACCCTCTAAGAGCCTAATATGCTCTCTATTTTTGGGATTGCTACTAGACTCCCTATATTTAGGGAGCCAAAGTCATTCCATATTTTTTTGAACCCCCCAAAACTTAAGTAAATTATTTACAATCTTGCATTCCTCTTAAAAACACCCTCGAATGGCCTCGCAATATGCTCTCTATTTTTAGGATTGCTACAAGACTCCCTAGATTTAGGGAGCCAAAACTGATCCATATTTTATTTGAATCTCGACACAACAATCTTAAGTAAATTATATATAATCGAGCATTTCTTCCAAAAAAACCCTCTAATAGCCTCATAATATGCTCTCTATTTTTGGGATTGCTACTAGACTCCATATATTTAAGGAGCCAAAACCGCTCCATATTTTTTTTTAACCCCCACCTGATAACCTTAAGTAAATTATATACAATCGAGCACTCCTCCCTAAAACTCTCTCTAAGAGCTCATAATATGCTCTCTTTTTTTTGGGATTAGTACTAGACTCCTTGTATTTATAGAGAATCTCGATATTTAGGGAGCTAAAATAGCTCTATATTTTGTTTGAACCCCCACCCGATAACCTTAAGCAAATTATACATAATATAGCATTCCTCCCTAAAACACCCTCTAATAGCCTAGTCTTTGACTCCCAAAAACACCCTAAAATCATAAGTGAATTATATATAAATCAAACACTCCCCTCTAAAACACTCTCTAAGAGCCTCGCAATATGTCTTACTATTTTTGGGATTACAACTAGACTCCCTATATTTAAGGAGCCAAAACCACACCATATTTTTTTTAAGCCCCACCCGATAACCTTAAGTAAATTATATACAATCGAGCATTCCTCCCAAAAACACCCTCTAATAGCCTCGCAATATGCGCCTAATTTTTGGGATTGCTACTACAATCCCTATATTCAGGGAGACAAAACCTCTCCATATTACTTTTGAACCCCCACCCGACAACCTTAAGTAAATTATATGCTATCGAGCACTCCTCTTAAAAATACCATCTAAGAGTCTCGCCATTGCCTCCCAAAAATACCCTAAAATCATAAGTAAATTATATATAAATCAAGAACTCCTCCCTAAAACACCCTCGAAGAGCCTTGCAACATGCCTCTCTATATTTGCGATTGCTTCTAGACAATCTATATTTAGGGATCCAAAATTGCACCATATTTTTTTTGAACCCCCATCCGATAACCTTAAGTGAATTATATACGATCGAGCACTCCTCCCTAAAACACCCTCTAAGAGCCTAATATGCTCTCTATTTTTGAGATTGTTACTAGACTCCCTATATTTAGGGAGATAAAATCGCTCTATATTTTTTTTGAACCCCAGCCCGACAACCTTATATAAATTATATACAATCGAGCATTCTTTCTAAAAACACCATTAATAGCTTCGCAATATACTCTCTATTTTTGGGATTAGTACTAGACTCCCTATATTCAGGGTTCCAAAACCGCTTAATTTCTTTTTAACCCCTACCCGATAACCATAAATAAATTATATACAATCAACGACACCTCCCAAAAACATCCTCTAAGAGCCTCGTAATATGCTCTCTATTTTTGGGTTTGCTACTAGACTCCCTATATTAAGGGAGCCAAAAGTGCCCCATAATTTTTTTAAACCCCCACCCGATAACCTTAAGTGAATTATATACAATTGAGCATTTCTCCCAAAAATACCCTCTAAGAGCCACGCCATTGCCTCCCAAAAATATCCTAAAGTCATCAGTAAATTATATATAAATCAAATACTCCTTCCTAAAATACCCTCTAAGAGGCTCGCAATATGCCTTTCTATTTTTGGGATTGCTACTAAACTTCCTATATTTATGGAGCCAAAATCGCTCCATATTTTTTTTGAACAACCACCCGACAACCTTAAGTAAATTATATACAATCAAACACTTCTTTCCAAAACACCCTCTAAGAGCATGGTAATATGGTCTATATTTTTAGGATAGCTACTAGACTCCCTATATTTAGGGAGCAAAAACCGTTCCATATTTTTTTTAAACCCACACTCGTCAACCTTAAGAAAATTATATATAATCGAGCATTCCTCCAAGAAACACCCTCTAAAAGCCTCGGCATTGCCTCACAAAACCACCCAAAAATCATAAGTAAATTATATATAAATTAAGCACTCCTCCCTAAAACACCCTTTAAGAACCTCGCAATATGCCTCTCTATTTCGGGAGTGCTACTAGACTCCTTATATTTAAGAAGCCAAAACCGCTCCATATTTTTTTTGAACCCCCACTCAACAACCTTAAGTAAATTATATACGATTGAGCACTCCTTCCTAAAGCACCCTCTAGTAGCCTCGCAATATGCTTTCTATTTTTTGGCATTGCTACTAGACTCCCTATATTTAGTGAGCGAAAATCACTCCATATTTTTTTTTGAACCCACACCCTATAACCTTAAGTAAATTATAAATAATCGAGCACTCCACCCTAAAATACCCTCTAAGAGCAAATATGCTCTCTATTTTTAGGATTGGTACTAGACTCCCTATATTTAGGGAGTTAAAACTGCTCCATATTTTTTTTGAAACCCTACTCAAAAATATTAAGTAAATTATAAACTATTGATCATTCCTCCTAATAACATCCTCTAATGGCCTAGCAATATGCTCTCTACTTTTATGATTGCTACTAGACTCCCTATATTTAGGGAGCTAAAATCGCTCTATATTTTTTTTGAACCCCCACCCGACAACCATTAGTAAATTATATATAATTGAGCATTACTCCCAAAAATACCCACTAAAAGTCTCATCATTGCCACCCAAAAACACCCTAAAATCTTAAGTAAATTATATATAAATCAAGCACTCCTTCCTAAAATACCCTCTAAGAGCCTCACAATATGCCTCTCTATTTTTAGGATTGCTACTAAACTCCCTATATTTAATGAGCCAAAACTGCTCTATATTTTTTTTGAACCCCCACCGGACAACCTTAAGTAAATTATATACAATCGAGCACTCCTCCCTAAAATACTATCAAAGAGTGTCAAAATATGCTCTCTATTTTTTGGTATTACTACTAGACTCTCTATATTTAGAAAAACTCCATATATTTTGGAAGCCAAAATAGCTCCATATTTTAATTGAACCCCCTTCCAAAAACCTTAAGTAAATTATACACAATCAAGCATTCCTCCCAAAAACACCCACTAAGAGCTTCCTCATTGCCTCCCAAAAATACCCTAAAATCATAAGTGAATTATATATAAATCAAGCACTCCCCCCTAAAACACCTTCTAAGAGCCTCAATATGCCTTACTATTTTTGGGATTACTACTAGACTCCCTATATTTAGGGTGCCAAAACCGCTCCATATTTTTTTTGAAGCCTTACCCGACAACCTTAAGTAAATTATATGCAATCGAGCACTCTTTCCTAAAATACCCTCTAAGAGCCTAATTTGCTTTCTATTTTTTGAATTGCTACTAGGCTCCATAAATTTAGGGAGCCAAAACCGATCCATATTTTTTTTGAACCCCCACCCAACAACCTTAAGTAAATTATATAAAATCGAGCATTCCTTCCAAAAACACCTACGAATAGCCTCGCAATATGCTATCTATTTTTGGGACTGCTACTAGACTACCTATATTTAGGGAGCCAAAACCCCTCCATATTTTTTTTTGAACCCCCACCCGACGACCTTAAGTAAATTGTACACTATCAAACACTCCTACCTAAAACACCCTCTAAGAGCCTCACAATATACTCTCTATTTTTTAGGATTGCTACAAGACTCCCTATATTTAGGGAGCCAATACCGCTGCATATTTTGTTTGAACCCCACCTGACAACCTTAACTAAATTACACACAATCGAGCATTCCTCACAAAAACACCCAATAAGAGCCTCGCTAGTGCCTCCCAAAAATACCCTAAAATCATAAGTAAATTATATATAAATAAAGCACTCCTCCTTAAAACACCCTCTGAGAGCCTCGCAATATGCCTGTCTATTTTTAGGATTGCTACTAGACTCCCTATGTTTAGGGACCCAAAATTGTGCCATATTTTTTCTGAACCCCTACCCAATAACCTTAAGTAAATTATATATTATCAAGCACTCCTCCCTAAAACAGCCTCTAAGAGCCTAATATGCTCTCTATTTTATGGATTGCTACTGGACTCCCTATATTTAGGAAGCCAAAACTACTCTATATTTTTTTTAAACCCTCCCCGATAAACTTATGTAAACTAAATACAATCGAGCATTCCTTCTAAAAACACCCTCTAATAGCCTCGTAATATGCTCTCTATTTTTGGTGCCAAAATGGCTCCATATTTTTTTTAACCCCCACCTGATAATCATAAGTAAATAGTAAACAATCGAGCACTCCTACCTAAAACACCCTCTAAGAGCCTCGTAATATGCTTTCTATTTTTGGGATTGCTACTAGACTCCCTATATTTAGAGAGCCAAAACCGCCCTATATTTTTTTTGAACCCCCACCTGACAACCTTAAGTGAATTATATACAATCTAGTACTCCTTCCTAAAACACCCTCTAAGAGACTCGCAATATGCTCTCTATTTTTGGGATTGCAACTAGACTTCCTATTTTTAGGGAGCCAAAACCGCTCAAGGTTTTTTTGAACCCACACCAGACAACCTTAAGTAAATTATATAGAATTGAGTATTCCTCCCAAAAATACCCTCTAAGAGCCTCGCCATTGCCTCCCAACAATTCCCTAAACTCATCACTAAATTATATATAAATTAAGCACTGCTCTCTATTTTTGGGATTGCCAGAAGACTCCCCCTATATTTAGGGAGCCAAAACCACTCCATATTTTTTTTGAACCCCCACCCTTCAACCTTAATAAAATTATATACAATCGAGTATTCTTTCAAAAAATACCCTCAAAAAGCCTTGTCAATGCCTCCCAAAAATACCCAAAAATCATAAGTAAATTATATATAAATCAAGCACTCCTCCCTAAAACACCCTCTAAGATCCTCGCAATGTGCATCTTTTTTTTTTGGATTGCTATTAGACTCCCTATATTTAAGGAGCCAAAACCGCTCCATATTTTTTTTGAATCCCCACCCGATAACCTTAAATAAATTATATACGATTGAGCACTACTCCCTTAAACACCCTCTAAGAGCCTCATAATATGCTCTATACGTTTTGGGATTGCTACTAGACTCGTTATATTTAGGAAGCCAAAACTGCTCCATATTTTGTTTGATCCCCCACCTGACAATATTAAGTAAATTATATACAATCGAGCATTCCTCCCAAAAACACCCTCTAAGAGCCTCGCCATTGCCTCCTAAAAACATCCTAAAATCATAAGTAAATTTTATATAAATCAAGCACTCCTACCTAATACACCCTCTAAGAGCCTCGCATCATGCCTATCTTTTTTTGGGATTGCTACTATACTCCCTATATTTAGGGAGCCAAAATCACTCTATATTTTTTTTGATCCCCCACCTGATAACCTTAAGTAAATTATAAACAATAAAGCACTCCTCCCAAAAACACCCTCTCAAAGCCTAATATACTCTCTATTTTTAGGATTGCTATTATAATCCTTATATTTAGGGAGCCAAAACCGCTCCATATTTGTTTGAACCCCTACCCAAAAACCTTAAGTAAATTATATACAATCGAGCATTCCTCTAAAAAAGACCCTTTAATGGCCTCGCAATATGCTCTCTATTTTTGTGATGGCTACTAGACTCCCTATATTTAGGAAGCCAAAAATGCTCCATATCTTTTTTTTAACCCCCACCTATCAACCTTAAGTAAATTATATACAATCGAGCATTCCTTCCAAAAACACCCTGTAAGAGCCTCACTATTGCTTCCCAAAAATACCATAAAATTTAAGTAAATTATAAATAAATCAAGCACTCCTCACTAAAACATTCTCTAGGAGCCTCATAATTTGTCTTTCTATTTTTAGGATTGCTACTAGACTCCCTATATCTTAGGTGCCAAAATCGCTCCATATTTTTTTTGAACCCCACCCGACAAACTTAAATAAATTATATTCGATTGAGCACTCCTTCCTAAAATACCCTCTAAGAGCCTCTTAATATGATCTCTATTTTTGGGATTGCTACTAAAGTCCCTATATTTAGGGACCCAAAACCGCTCTATATTTTGTTTGAACCCCCACCCGATAACCTTAAGTAAATTATACACAATCGAGCATTCCTTTCAAAAAAACCCTATAAGAACCTCGCCATTGCCTCCCAAAAATACCCTAAAATCATAAATAAATTATATATAATTCAATCACTCCTCCCTAAAACACTCTCTAAGAGCCTTATAATATGCCTCTCTATTTTTGGGATTGCAACTAGACTCCCTATATTTAAAGAGCCAAAATTGTTCCATATTTTTTTTGAACCCCCACCCGATAACCTTAAATAAATTATATATAATCGAGTACTCCTTCCTAAAACACCCTCTAAGAGCCTTGTAATATGCTATTTATTTTTAGGATTGCTACAAGACTCCCTCTATTTAGGGAGCCAAAATCGCTCTATATTTTTTTAGAACCCCCACCCGATAACCATAGGTAAATTATATAAAATCGAGCATTCCTCCCAAAAACACCATCTAATAGCCTCGTATTATACTTTATATTTTTGGGATTACTACTAGACACTCTATATTTAGGGAGGCAAATCGCTCCATATTTGTTTTGAACCCCCACTCGACAACCTTAAGTAATTTATATATAATCGAGCACTCCTCCCTAAAATACCCTCTAAGAGCCTCGTAATATACTCTCTATTTTTGGCATTTTTGCTAGACTCCTTATATTTAGGGAGCCAAAACCTTTTCATTTTTTTTTGTACCCCCACCGGACAAACTTAAGTGAATTATATACAATCGAACACTCCTCCCTAAAACACCCACTAAGAGCCTCGCAATATGCTCTCTATTTTTGGGATTGTTACTAGACTCCCTATATTTATGGAACCAAAACCGCTGTATATTTTTTTTGAACCCCCACCTTACAACCTTAAGTAAATTATATACAATCGAGAAGTTCTCCCAGAAACACCCTCTAAGAGCCTCACTATTGCCTCCCAAAAACACCCTAAAATCAAAATTAAATTATATATAAATAAAGCAATCTCCCCTAAAACACCCTCTAAGAGCCTTCTAATATGCCATTCTATTTTTGGGATTGCTACTAGACTCTTTATATTTTGGTAGCCAAAACCGCTCCATATTTTTTTTGAACGCCCATCTGACAACCTTAAGTAAATTATATACAATCGGGCACTCATCCCTAAAACAGCCTCTAAGAGCCTCGCAATATGCTTTCTATTTTTGGTATTGCTACTAGAATTCTTATATTTAGGGTGCAAAAATGGCTCCATATTTTTTTAAACCCTCACCTGTCAACCTTAAGTAAATTATATACAATCGAGCATTCCTCCCAAAATTACCTTATATGAGCCTCGCCATTGCCTCCTTATTTTTGGGATCGCTACTAGATTCCCTATATTTGGGGAGCCAAAATCACTCCCAATTTCTCAAGGATCCCACCCGATAATAATAACTAAATTATATACAATTGAGCACTCTTTCCTAAAATACTTTCTAAGAGCCTTGCAATATGCTCTTTATTTTTAGGATTGCTACTAGACTCCCTATATTTATAGAGCCAAAATAGCTCTTTATTTTTTTTAAACCCCAACTCGATAATCTTTAGTAAATAATATATAATTGAGCAGACCTCTCAAAAACACCCTTTAAGAGCATCGCCATTGCCTCCCAAAAACACCCTAAAATTATAAGTAAATTATATATAAATCAAGCACTCCTCCCGAAATTACCCACTAAGAGCCTCACAATATGCCTCTCTATTTTGGGATTGCTACTAGACTCCCTATATTTAAGGAGCCAAAACCACTCCATATTTTTTTTAAAACCCAACCCGACAACCTTAAGCAAATTATATACAATCGAGTATTCCTCCCTAAAATACTCTCTAAGAGCCTCACAATATGCTCTCTATTATTTGGGATTGCTACTAGACTTCCTATATTTAGGGAGCTAAAACTGCTCCATGTTTTGTTTGAACCACCTAAGAGCCTTGCCATTGCCTCAAAAAAATACCGAAAAATCATAATTAAATTATATATAAATCAAGCACTCGTCCCTAAAACACTCTCTAAGAGCCTCGTAATATGCCTATCTATTTTTGGGATTGCTACAAGACTCCTTATATTTAGGGAGCCAAAATTGTGCTTTATTTTTTTTGAACCCCGACCCAAAGACCTAAAGTAAATTATATACAATCGAGCACACCTCCCTAAAACACCCTCTAACAGTCTAATATGCTCTCTATTTTTGGGATTGCTACTTGACTCCCTATATTTAGGGAGCCAAAACTGCTATATATTTTTTTGTACCCCCACTCGATAACCTTAAGTAAATTATATTCAATCGAGCATTCCACCTAAAAATACCCTCTAATAGCCTAATAATATGCTCTTTTTTTTTGGGATTACTACTAGATCCCTATATTTAGGGAGCCAAAATTGCTCCGTATTTTTTTTTGAACCCCCCCGCCTAACAACCTTAAGTAAATTATATACAATTGAGTATTCCTCCCCAAAATACCATCTAATAGCCTAGCAATATGCTCTCTATTTTTGGGATTGCTAATAGACTCCTTATATTTAGGGAGGTAAAAACACTCCATATTTTTTTTGAACCCCCACCCGAAAACCTTAAGTAAATTATATACAATCGAGTACTCCTTCCTAAAATACCCTCTAAGAGCCTTACAATATGCTCTCTATTTTTGGGATTGCTACTAGACTCCCTATATTTAGGGAGCCAAAACCACTGTCTATTTTTTTTGAACCCTCACAAGACAACCTTAAGTGAATTATATACAATCGAGCACACCTCCCTAAAATACCCTCTGAAAGGCTCGCAATATGCTCTGTATTTTTGGGATTGCTACTAGACTCCCTAAATTTAGGGAGACAAAACCACTCAATTTTTTTTTTGAACCCCCACCCGATGACCTTAAGTAAATTACATACAATTGAGAATTCCTCATAAAAACAACATCTAATAGCATCATAATATGCTCTCTATTTTTGGGATTGATACTAGACTCCATATATTTAGGAAGGCAAAACCGCTCTATATTTTTTTTGAACCCCCACCAGACAACCTTATGTAAATTATATACAATCGAACACTCCTTCCTAAAATACCCTCTAAGAACCTCGCAATAAGCTCTCTATTTTTGGGATTGCTACTAGACTCCTTATACTTAGGGAGCCAAAATCGTTCCAGATTTTTTTTGAACAACCACCAAACAACCCTAAGTGAATTATATACAATCAAGCACTCCTCCCTAAAACACCCACCAAGAGCCCTGTAATATTTTATATATTTTATGGGATTGCTACTAAACTCCCCATATTTATGGAGCCAAAACCGCTCCATATTTTTTTTTAACCGCCACCCGACAACCATTAAGTAAATTATATACAATCGAGCATTCGTTCCAAAAACACCCTTTAAGAGTCTCCCCATTGCCTCCTAAAAATACCCTAAAATCATAAGTAAATTATATATAAATCAAGCACTCCTCTCTAAAACACCTTCTAAGAGCCTCGCAATATGCCTTTCTATTTTTAGGATTGCTACTAGACTCCCTATATTTAGGTAGCCATAACTGCTCCATATTTTTTTTAAACACCCACCCGACAGCCTTAAGTAAATTACATACAATCAAGCACTCCTTCCTAAAACACCCTCTAAGAGCTTCGCAATATGCTCTAAATTTTTGGGATTGCTACTAGACTCCCTATATTTAGGGAGCCAAAACCGTACCATATTTTTTTTTGAACCCCCGCCTAACAACCTTAAGTAAATTATATACAATCGAGTATTCCTCCCAAAAACACCATCTAATAGCCTAGCAATATGCTCTCTATTTTTGGGATTGCTAATAGACTCCTTATATTTAGGGAGGCAAAAACACTCCATATTTTTTTTGAACCCCCACCCGAAAACCTTAAGTAAATTATATACAATCGAGCACTCCTCCCTAAAATACCCTCTAAGAGCCTTACAATATGCTCTCTATTTTTGTGATTGCTACTAGACTCCCTATATTTAGGGAGCCAAAACCACTGTTTCTTTTTTTTGAACCCCCACAAGACAACCTTAAGTGATTTATATACAATCGAGCACACCTCCCTAAAATACCCTCTGAAAGTCTCGCAATATGTTCTGTATTTTTGGGATTGCTACTAGACTCCCTAAATTTAGGGAGACAAAACCACTCAATTTTCTTTTTGAACCCCCACCCGACGACCTTAATTAAATTATATACAATTGAGCATTCCTCATAAAAACACCATCTAATAGCCTCATAATATGCTCTCTATTTTTGGGATTGATACTAGACTTCATATATTTAGGAAGGCAAAACCGCTTTATATTTTTTTTGAACCCCCACCTGACAACCTTATATAAATTATATACAATTGAATACTTCTTCCTAACATACCCTCTAAGAACCTCGCAATAAGCTCTTTATTTTTGGGATTGTTACTAAACTCCTTATACTTAGGGAGCCAAAATCGCTCCAGAATTTTTTTGAACAACCACCGAATAACCCTAAGTGAATTATATACAATCAAGCACTCCTCCCTTAAACACCCACCAAGAGTCCCGTAATATTCTATATGTTTTATGGGATTGCTACTAGACTCCCCATATTTATAGAGCCAAACCCGCTCCATATTTTTTTTTAACCGTCACCTGACAGCCATTAAGTAAATTATATACAATAGAGCATTCCTTCCAAAAACACCCTTTAAGAGTCTCGCCATTACCTCCCAGAAAGACCCTAAAATCATAAGTAAATTATATATAAATCAAGCACTCCTCTCTACAACACTTTCTAAAAGCCTCACATATGCCTTTTTATTTTTAGGATTGCTGCTAGACTCCCTATATTTAGGTAGCCATAACCGCTCCATATTTTTTTTGAACACCCACCCGACAGCCTTAAGTAAATTATATATAATCAAGCACTCCTTCCTAAAACACCCTCTAAGAGCTTCGCAATATACTCTAAATTTTTGGGATTGCTACTAGACTCCCTATATTTATGGAGCCAAAACCATTCTATATTTTTTTTGAACCCCACCCGTCAACCTTAAGTAAATTCTATACAATCGAGTATTCCTCCCAAAAATCGCTCCCAATTTCCCAAGTCTCCTACCCGATAATCATAACTAAATTATATGCAATCGAGCACTCATCTCTAAAACACTTTCTAAGAGCCTCGTAATATACTCTCTATTATTGAGATTGCTACTAGACTCCCTATATTTAGTGATCCAAAACTACTCTATATTTTTTTTAAACCCCCACCTGATAACCTTTAGTAAATTATATATAATCGAGAATTCCTCCCAAAAACACCCTCTAAGTGCCTCGCCATTGCCTCCCAAAAACACCATAAAATCATAAGTAAATTATTTATAAATCAAGCACTCCTCCCTAAAATACCCTATAAGAGCCTCGCAATAAGCCTTTCTATTTTTGGGATCGCTAATAGACTCCCCATATTTAAAGAGCCAAAACCGCTCTATATTTTTTTTGAACCCTCACCCGACAACCTTATGTAAATTATATACAATCGAGCACTCCTCCTTAAAACACTCTCTAAGAGCCTCGCAATATGCTCTATATTTTTTAGGATTGCTACTAAACTCCCTATATTTAGGGATCTAAAACCGCTCCATATTTTGTTTGAACCCCCACCCAACAACCTTAAGTAAATTATACACAATCGAGCATTCCTCCTAAAAACACCCTTTAATAGCCTCGTCATTGCCTCCTAAAAATACCCTAAAATCATAATTATATATAAATCAAGCACTCCTCCCTAAAATACCAAGGAGCCAAAACCACTCTATATTTTTTTTCAAGTTCCATGCGATAACCTTAAGTAAATTATATACAATCGAGCACATCTCCCTAAAACACCATCTAAGAGACTCACAATATGTACTCTATTTTTGCGATTGCTACTGAATCCCTATATTTAGGGAGCGAAAACCACCCCATATTGTTTTTGAACACCCACCCTATAACCTTAAGTGAATTATATATAATCGAGCGCTCCACCTTAAAACAACCTCTAAGAGACTCGCAATATGCTCTCTATTTTTGGGATTGCTACTAGACTCCCTATATTTAAGGAGCCAAAACTGCTCCATAATTTTTTTGAACCCACACCCGATAGCCTTAATTAAATAATGTACAATCGAGCATTCCTCCTAAAAACATCCTCTAAGAGCCTCACCATTGCCTCCCAAAAACATCCTAAAATCATAAGTAAATTATATATAAATTAAGCACTCCTCTCTAAAATACCCTCTAAGAGACTCGCAATATGCTTTTCTATTTTTGGGATTGCTACTAGACTCCCTATATTTAGGGAGCTAAAATTGCCCCATTTGTTTTTTTTAAAGACCACCCGACAACCTTATGTAAATTATATAAAATTGAGCACGCCTTCTTAAAACACCCGTTATGTGACTGGTAATATGCTATCTATTTTTGGGATTTCTACTAGACACCCTATTATTAATGTGTAAGAACCATTATATATATTTTTTAACCCCCATAGGTCAACCTTATATAAATTATATATAATCGAGTATTTCTTCCAAAAATACCCTCTAAAAGCCTCGCTATTGCCTCCCAAAAACACCCAAAAATCTTAAGTAAATTATAAATATTATTTGATCCCCTACCCGACAACCATAAGTAAATTATATACATTTGAGCACTCCTCCTTAAAACACCCTCTAAGAGCCTCGCAATATGCTCTTTATTTTTGGGATTGATACTAGACTCCTTATATTTATGGTGCCAAATCCGCTCCATATTATGTTTGAACCCTCACTCGACAACCTTAAGTAAATTATACATAATCGAGTATTCCTTCTAAAAATGCCCTATAAGAGCCTCGCCATTGCCACCCAAAAACACCCTAAAATCATAAGTAAATTATATATAAATTAAGCACTCCTCCCTAAAACACCTTTTACGAGCTTCGCAATAAACCTCTCTATTTTTGGGATTGTTACTAGACTCCTTATATTTAGGAAACCATAATGGCTCCATATTGTTTTTGAACCCCTACCAGACAACCTTAAGTAAATTATATACAATCGAGCACTCCTCCCTAAAACACCCTCTAAGAGTCTCATAATATGCTCTCTATTTTTGGGATTGCTACAGACTCTCTATATTTAGAGAGCCAAAACTGCTCCATATTTTTTTTGAACCCGCACCTGATAACCATAAGTAAATTTTATAAAATCGAGCATTCTTCCCAAAATTACCATCTAATAGCCTCACAATATGCTCTCTAATTTTGGGATTGCTACTAGACTCCATATATTTAGGGAGGCAAAATTGCTCCCTATTTTTTTTGAACCCCCACCCGATAATCTAAAGTAAATTATATACAATCGAGCACTCCTCCCTAAAACACCTTCTAAGAGCCTTGTAATATACTCTCTATTTTTGGGATTGCTACTAGACTCCCTATATTTAGGGTTCCAATATTACTCCATATTTTTTTTGAACCCCCACCGATAACCTTAAGTTAATTATATACAATCGAGCACTCCTCCCTAAAACACCCTCTAAGAGCCTCGCAATATGCTCTATATTTTTGGGATTGCTACTAGACTTTCTATATTTATGGAGCCAAAAACCACATCATATTTTTTTTGAACCCCCACCCGTCAACCTTAATTAAATTATATACAATGAAGCATTCCTTCCAAAAACACCCTCTAAGAGCCTCGCTGCCTCCCAAAAATACCCAAAAATCATCTGTAAATTATATATAAATCAAGCACTCCTCCCTAAAACACCCTCTAAGAGGCTCTCAATATGCCTCTCTATTTTTAAGATTGTTACTAGACTCGCGATATTTATGGAACCAAAACCGTTTCATATTTTTTTTGAACCCCCACCCGATAACCTTATGTAAATTATATACATTTGAGCATTCATCACTGAAACACCCTCTAAGAGCCTCACAATATGCACTTTATTTTTGGGATTACTACTAGACTCCATAGATTTAGAAAGCCAAAACTGCTCCATATTATGTTTGAACCCCTACCCGACAACCTGATGTAAATTATATACAATCAAGCATTCCTCCCAAAAACACCCTCTAAGAGCCTTGCTATTGCCTCCCAAAAACACCAAAAAATTATAAGTAAATTATATATAAATTAAGTACTCCACCCTAAAACACCTTCTAAGAGCCTCACAACATGCCTCTCTATTTTTGAGATTGCTACTAGACTCCTGATATTTAGGGAGCCAAAATCACCCCATATTTTTTTTCAAGCCCTACCCAATAACCTTAAGTAAATTATATACAATTGAGTACTCCTCCCTAAAAGACCCTTTAAGAGCCTTGCAATATGCTCCTTATTTTTGGGATTCTTATTAGACTCAATATTTTGAGGGAGCCAAAATTGCTCCATATCTTTTTTGAACCCCCCTGACAACCTTAAGTAAATTATTTAAAATTGAGCATTTCTCCCAAAAACACCATCTAATAGCCTCTCAATATGATTTTTATTTTTGGGATTGCTACTAGACTCCCTATATTTAGGGTTGCAAAATCGCTCTATATTTTTTTTGAACCCCCACCCGGTAACCTTGAGTAAATTATATAAAATCGAGCACTCCTTTCTAAAATACCCTCTAAGAGCCTCGCAATATGCTCTCAATTTTTGGGATTGCTACTAGACTGCCTATATTTAGTGAGCCAAAATCGCTCTATATTTTTTTTGAACCCCCACCGGATAACCTTAAGTGAATTATATACAATCAAACATTCCACCCTAAAACACCGTCTAAGAGCCTTGCAATATGCTCTCTATTTTTAGGATTCCTACTCGACTCCCTATATTTAGGGTGCCAAAACTGGTCCAAATTCTTTTTGAACCCCTACCCGATAACCTTAAGTAAATTATATAAAATCGAGCATTCCTCCTAAAAACACCATCTAATATATTTGCAATATGCTCTCTATTTTTGGGATTGCTACTAGACTCCTTATATTTAGGAAGGCAAACTGTTGCATTTTTTTTTTGAACCCCACCCGATAATCTTAAATAAATTATATACAATCGAGCACTCCTCCCTAAAATATCCTCTAAGAGCCTCGTAATATGCTCTATATTTTTTAGATTGCTACTAGACTCGCTATATTTAGGGATCCAAAAGCGCTCTTTATTTTTTTTGAACCCCCACCAGATGACTTTAAGTGAATTGTATACAATCGAGTACTCCTCCCTATAATACCCTCTAAGAGCCTCGTATTATGCTCTTAATTTTTGGGATTGCTACTAGACTCCCTATATTTATAGAGCCAAAACTGCTCCATATTTATTTTGAACCCCCAGCAGACAACCATTAGTAAATTATATACAATCAAGCAATTCTCCAAAAAAACACCCTCTAAGAGCCCAGCCGTTGCCTCCTAAAAACACCCTAAAATCATAAGTAAATTATATATAAATCAAGCACTCCTCCCTAAAACACCCTCTAAGATCCTCGTAATATGCCTTTCTACTTATCGAATTGCTACAAGACTCCCTATATTTAGGTAGCCAAAACTGCTCCATATTTTTTTTGAATGCCCACACGACAACCTTAAGTAAATTATATACAATCGAGTACTCGTGCCTAAAACACCCCCTAAGAGCCTTGCAATATGCTCTCTATTTTTTGAATTGCTACTACACTCCCTATATTTACGGAGCAAAAATCATCCCATTTTTTTTTAAACCTCCACCCGACAACCTTAAGTAAATTATATATAATTGAGCATTCCTCCCAAAAACACTTTATAAGAGTCTTGACATTACCTCCTTATTTTTTGGATCGCTACTAGACTCCCTATATTTGGGGAGCCAAAATCGCTCCCAATTTCTCAAGACTCCAAACCGATAATCATAACTAAGTTATATACAATCGAGCACTCCTCCCTAAGGCACTTTCTAAGAGCCTCGTAATATACTCTCTATTATTGGGATTACAACTAGACTCCATATATTTAGGGAGCCAAAACCAATCTATATTTTTTTAAACCCCCACCCAATAATCTTTAGCAAATTATATATAATCAAGTATTCCTACCAAAAACACCATCTAAGTGCCTTGCCATTGCCTCCCAAAAACACCCTAAAATCATAAGTAAATTATATATAATTTAAACACTCCTCCCTAAACTACCCTCTACGAGCCTAGCAATATGCCTCTCTATTTTTAGGATTGCGACTAGACTCCCTATATTTAAGGAGCCAAAATTGCTTTATATTTTTTTTGAACCCCCACCCAACAACCTTAAAGTAAATTATATATAATTGAGTACTCCTCCTTAAAACACTCTCTAAGAGCCTTGCAATATGCTCCATATTTTTTGGGATTACTACTAGACTCCCTAAATTTAAGGAGCCACAATCGCTCAATATTTTGTTTGAATCCCTACCCTACAACCTTAAGTAAATTATACACAATCGAGTATTCCTCCTAAAAACATCTTCAAAGAGTCTCGCCATTGCCTCCCAAAAATACCCTAAAATCATAAGTAAATTATATATAAATCAAGCACTCCCCCATAAAACACCCTCTAAGATCCTCACAATATGCCTCTCAATTTTTGGGATTAATACTAGACTCCTTATATTTAGGGAGCCAAAACCGCTTCATATTTTTTTTGAACCCTCACTCGACAAACTTAAGTAAATTATATACAATCTTAAGTAAATTATATACAATCAAGCACTCCTCCCTAAAACACCCTCTATGACCCTCGCAATATGTGCTCTATTTTTGGGATTGCTACTAGACTCCCTATATTTAGGGAGCCAAAACTGCCCTATATTTTTTTTGAACCCCCACCCGATATCCTTAAGTGAATTATAAATAATCGAGCACTCCTCCCTAAAACACCCTCTAAGAGACTCGTAATATGTCCTATATTTTTAGGATTGCTACTAGACTCCCTAAATTTAGGGAGCCAAAAGTGTTCCATAGTATTTTTGAACCTCACCCAACAACCTTTGATAAATTATATACAATCGAGCATTCTTCCCAAAAACACCCTTTAAGAGCCTTGCCATTGCCTCTCAAAAAAACTATAAAATCAAAAGTAAATTATTTATAAATCAAGCACTCCTCCCTAAAACACCCTCTAAGAGACTCGTAATATGCCTTTCTATTTTTGGGATTACTACTAGACTCCTTACATTTGGGGAGCCAAAACCGCTTCATATTTTTTTTGAATACCTACCCGACAACCTTAAGTAAATTATATACAATCGACCACTCCTTCCTAAAACACACTTAAAGAGCCTGGTAATATACTCTATTTTTGGGATTGCTACTTAACTCCCAATATTTAGGGAACCATAACCACTCCATATTATTTTTGAACCCCCCCGATAACCTTAATTAAATTATATACAATCAATCAATAATCCCAAAAATACCCTCTAAGAGCTTTGCTATTGCCTTCTAAAAATATTCTAAAATCATAAGTAAATTATATATAAATCAAGCACTCCTCCCTAAAACACCCTATAAAATCCTTGCAATATGCCTTTCTATTTTTGGGATTGTAACTAGACTCCCTATATTTAGTTAGCCAAAATCGCTCCATATTTTTTTTGAATACCCACCCGACAACCTTAAATGAATTATATACACCCTCTAAAAGCCTCACAATATGTTCTCTATTTTTGGGATTCCTACTAGACACCCCATATTTAGGGAGCCGAAATTGTTATAGATTTTTTTTGAACCGCACCCATCAACCTTAAGTAAATTATATATAATCAAGTATTCCTCCCAAAAATACCCTATAAGATCGTCGCCATTTCCTCCCATAAACACCCAAAAACCATAAGTAAATTATATATAAATCAAGCACCCCTTCCTAAAACACCCTATAAGAGTCTCCCAATATGCCTCTCTATTTTTAGGATTGCTACTAGTCTCTCTATATTTAAGGAGCCACAATCGCTCCATATTTTTTTTGAACCCCCACACGACAACCTCAAGTAAATTATATACAATTGAGCACTCCTCCCTAAAACACCCTCTACGAGCCTCACAATATGTTAGCTATTTTTTGGGATGGCTACTAAACTCCCTGTATTTAGGGAGCCAAAACTGCTCCATATTCGGTTTGAATCCCCACCCGACAACCTTAAGTAAATTAAACACAATCGATCATTCCTCCCAGAAATGCCCTCTAAGTGCCTCGCCATTGCCTCTTAAAAACACCAGAAAATCATCAGTAAATTATATATAAATCAAGCCAAAATCGATACTAGACTTCCTATATTTAGAGAGCCAAAATCGCTAAATATTTTTTTTGAACCCCCACCCAACAACCAAGTTAAATTGTAAATAATTGAGCACTCCTTCCTAAAACACCCTCTAATAGCTTCGCAATAAGCTCTCTATTTTTTGGATTACTACTAGACACCATATATTTTGGGTGCCAAAACCGCTCTATATTTTTTTTGAACCCCTACCTAACAACCTTAAGTAAATTATATACAATCGAGCAGTCCTCCAAAAAACACCATCTAATAGCCTCGCAATATGCTCTTAATTTTTGTGATAGCTACTACACTCCCTATATTTAGGGAGGTAAAACCGCTCTATATTTTTTTTGAACCCCCACCCGATAATCTTAAGTAAATTATATACAATCGAGATCTCCTCCTTAAAATAGCCTCTAAGAACCTCGCAATATGCTCTCTATTTTTAGGATTGCTACTGGTCGCTTTATATTTATGGAGCCAAAACCTTCTATATTTTTTTTTAACCCCCACCGGACAACCTTAAGTAAATTATATACAATCGAGCACTCCTTTCTAAAACACCTTCTAAGAGTCTCACAATATGCTCTCTATTTTTGGGATTATGACTAGACTCCCTATATTTATGGTGCCAAAAATTGCTCCATATTTTTTTTAAAACCCCCACCCGACAACTTTAAGTAAATTATATAGAATCGAGCATTCCTCCCAAAAACACCCTCTAAGAGCCTCGCCATTGCCTCCCAAAAACAAACTAAAATGATAAGTAAATGATATATAAATCAAGTACACCTCCCTAAAACACCCTCTAAGAGCCTCGAAATATGCCTATCTATTTTTGGGATTGCTACTAGACTATCTATATTTGGGTAGCCAAAATCGCTCTATAATTTTTTTGAACGCCCACCCGACAACCTTAAGTAAATTATATATAATCGAGCACTCCTTCCTAAAACACCCTCTAAGAGCTTCGCAATATACTCTCTATTTTTGGGATTGCTACTAGACTTCCTATATTTAAGGAGCCAAAACCACTCCATATTTTTTTTGAACCCCCACCCGTCAACCTTAAGTAAATTATATACAATCGAGTATTCCTCCCAAAAACACCTAATATGAGCTTCGTCATTGCCTCCTTATTTTTTGGATAGCTACTAGACTCCCTATATTTGGGAAGCCAAAACCGCTTCATAACTAAATTATATACAATCGAACACTCATTTCTAAAACACTTTCTAAGAGCCCCGCAATATGCTCTCTATATTTGGGATTTCTACTAGTCTCCCTATATTTAGGAAGCCAAAACTGCTTTATATTTTTGTTTAACCCCCACCCAATAACCTTTAGTAAATTATATATAATCGAGCATTCCTCCCAAAAACACCCTCTAAGTGCCTCGCAATTGCCTCCCTAAAAAACCTTAAACTCATAAGTAAATTATATATAAATCAAGCACTCCTTCCTAAAATACCCTATAAGAGCCTCGCAATATGCCTTTCTATTTTTGGAATTGCTACTAGACTCCCTATATTTAAGGAGCCAATACTGCACCATATTATTTTCGAACCCCCACCCGACAACCTTAAGTAAATTATATACAATCGAGCACTCCTTCCAAAAACACCACCTAATAGCCTCGTAATATGCTTTCTATTTTTGGGATTGCTATTAGACTCCCTATATTTAGGGAGGCAAAACATCTTTATATTTTTTTTGAACCCCCACCAGACAATCTTAACTAAATTATATACAATCGAGCTCTCCTCCATAAAATACCCTCTAAGAACCTCTAAATATGCTCTCTATTTTTGGGATTGCTACTTGACTCCTTATATTTTAGGAGCCAAAACTACTCCATATTTTTTTGAACCCACACCAGACAACCTTAAGTAAATTATATACAATTGAGTACTTCTCCCTAAAACACCCTCTAAGAGCCTCATAATATGCTCTCTATTTTTGGGATTGCAACTAGACTCCCTATATTTATGGAGCCAAAACCGCTCCATATTTTTTTTGAACCCACACCCGACAACATTAAGTAAATTATATACAATCATATTCCTCCCAAAAATACCCTCTAAGAGCCTTGTCATTGCCTTCAAAAAACACCCTAAAATCATAAGTAAATTATATATAAATCAAGCATACCTCCCTAAAACACCCTCTAAGAGCCTCGTAATATGCCTTTTTATTTTTGGGACTGTAACTAGACTCCCTATATTTAGGAGCCAAAACCGCTCTATATATTTTTTGAATGCCCACCCGACAACCTTAAGTAAATTATATATAATCGAGCACTCCTCCCTAAAACACCCTCTAAGAGCTTCACAATATGCTCTCTATTTTTGAGATTGCTACTAGATTCCCTATAATTAGGGAGCCAAAACCGCCCCATTTTTTTTTTGAACCCCCACCCATCAACCTTAAGTAAATTATATACAATTGAGTATTCGTCCCAAAAAAACCTTACATGAGCCTCGCTATTGCCTCCTTATTTTTGGGATCGCTACCAGACTCCCGATATTTGGGAAGCCAAAATCGCTCATAACTTTTTAAGGCTCCTACCTAACAATCAAAACTAAATTATATAGAATCGAGCAGTATTTTCTAAAATACTTTCTAAGAGCCTCGCAATATGCTCTTTTTTTTTTATATTGTTACTAGTCTACCTATACTTAGGAAGCCAAAACCGGTCGATATTTCTTTTGATCCCCCACCCGACAGCCTTAAGTAAATTATATATAATCAAGCATTCCTCCCAAAAACACCCTCTAAGAGCCTCGCCATTGCCTCCCAAAAACACCCTAAAATCATAAGTAAATTATATATAAATCAAGCACTCCTCCCTAAAATACCCACTAAGAGCTTCACAATATGCCACTATATTTTTGGGAGTGCAACTAGAATACCTATATTTAAGGAGCCAAAACCGCTCTATATTTTTTTTGAACACCCACCCGATAATATTAAGTAAATTATATAGAATCGAGCACTCCTAACTAAAACACTCTTGGAGAGCCTCGCAATATGCCCTCTATTTTTTAGGATTGCTACTAGACTCCCTATATTTAGGAAGCAAAAATAGCTCCATGTTTTGTTTGAACCCCCACCCGATAACATTTAGTAAATTATATACAATAGAGAATTACTCCCAAAAACACCCTCAAGAGCCTCGTCATTGCCTCCCAAAACACCCTATAATTATAAGTAAATTATATATAAATCACGCACACCTTCCTAAAACACCCTCTAAGAGCCTCGCAATATGCCTCACTATTTTTGGGATTGCTACTAGACTTCCTATATTTAGGGAGCCAAAACAGCTTCATATTTTTTTTAAAGCCCCACCTGATAACCTAAAGTAAATTATATAGAATTGAGCACTCCTCCCTAAAGCACTCTCGAAGAGCCTAATATGCTATCTATTTTTGGGATTGCTACTAGACTCCCTATATTTAATGAGGCAAAACTGCTCCATATTTTTTTTGAATCCCCACCCGACAACCTTAAATAAATTATATACAATTGAGCATTCCTCCCAAAAACACCCTCTAAAAGCCTCGTAATATGCTCTCTATTTTTGGGATTGCTACTTGACTCTCTATATTTTGGGAACCAAAACCGTTCCAAATTTTTGTTTAACCCCCACCCAACAACCTTAAGTAAATTATATGCAATCGAGCACTCCTCCCTAAAACACCCTTTAAGAGCCTCACAATATGCTCAATATTTTTTGGGATAGCTAGTAGACTCCCTATATTTAGGGAGCCAAAATCGCTCCATATTTTGTTTGAACCCCCACCTAACAACCTTAAGTAAATTATACACAGTCGAGCATTCCTCCTAAAAACACCCTTAAAGAGACTCGCCATTGCCTCCCAAAAACACCCTAAAATCATAATTAAATTATATATAAATCAAGCACTCCTCCCTAAAACACCCTCTAAGAGCCTCGCAACATGCTTCCCTATTTTTGGGATTGCTACTACACTCCCTTTATTTTAGGAGCCAAAATCACTCCATATTCTTTTTGAACCCCCTCCCGACAACCTTAAGTAAATTATATACAATAGAGAACTCGCCTAATATGCTCTCTAATTTTGGGATTGCCACTACACTCCCTATATTTAGGGAGACAAAATAGCTCCATAATTTTTTGAACCCTCACCCGACAACCTAATGTAAATTATATACAATCGAGCATTACTCCTAAAAACACCCTCTAATAGCCTCGAAATATGCTCTCTATTTTTGGGATTGCTACTAGACTCCCTATATTTAAGGAGCCAAAATTGCTCCATAATTTTTTTGAACCCCCACCCGACAACCTAAAGTAAATTATATACTATCGATCTCTCCTCCCTAAAACACCCTCTAAGAGCCTCGTAATATGCTCTCTATTTTGTGATTGCTACAAGACTCCCTATATTTAGGGACCCAAAATCACTCCATATTTTTTTTGAACCCCCACCCGATAACCTTAAGTGAATTATATACAATCGAGCACTCATCCCTAAATTACCCTCTAAGAGACTCGAAATATGTTCTCTATTTTTGGGATTGCTATTAGACTCCGTATATTTATGGAGCCAAAACCGCTCTATATTTTTTTTGAACCCACACCCGACAACCTTAAGTAAGTTATATACAATCGAGTATTCCTCCAAAAAATACCCTCTAAAAGCCTCGCCATTGCCTCCCAAAAACACCCTGAAATCATAAATAAATCATATATTAATCAAGCACTCCTCCCTAAAACACCCACTAAGAGACTGCATTATGCCTTTCTATTTTTGGGATTGATACTAGACTCCCTATGTTTAGGGTGCCAAAACCACTCCATAGTTTTTTTGAATGCCCGCCCAATAACCTTAAATAAATTATATACAATCAAGTACTCCTTTCTAAAACACCCTCTAAGAGCCTAGTAATATAATCTATAATTTGGGGATTACTACTAGACTCCCTATATGCAATCGAGCACTCCTCCCTAAACCACCCTCTAAGAGCCTCATAATATGCTTTATATTTTTGGGATTGCTACTAGACTCCCTATATTTAGGGATACAAAATGTTTCATATTTTTTTTGAACCCCCACCCAACAACCGTAAGTAAATTATATACAATCGAGCTTTTCTCCTAAAAACAACATATATGAGCCTCGCCATTGTCTCCTTATTTTTGGGATCGCTACTAGGCTCCCTATAGTTGGAGAGCCAAAATCGTACCAAATTTCTCAAGGTTCCCACTAGATAATCATAACTAAATTATATACAATCGAGCACTCTTCCCTAAAACACTTTCTAAGAGTCTCGTAATATGCTCTCTATTTTTGGGATTGCTACTAGACTCCGTATATTTAGGGAGCAAAAACCGCTCCAAATTTTTTTTGAATGCCCACCCGACAACCTTAAGTAAATTATATACAATCGAGCACTCCTTCCTAAAACACCCTCTAAGAACCTGGTAATATGCTATCTATTTTTGGGATTACTACAAGACTCCCTATATTTTAGGAGCCAAAACCGCTCTATATTTTTTTAAAACCCACACCTATCAACTTTAAGTAAGTTATATACAATTGAGCATTCCTCCCAAAAACACCCTCTAAGAGCCTCCCCATTGCCTCCAAAAAACTCCTAAAAATCATAAGTGAATTATATATAAATCAAGCACTCCTCCCTAAAATACCCTCTAAGAGTCTTGCAATATGCCTCTTTATTTTTAGGATTTCTACTAGACTCCTTATATTTAAGGAGCCAAAACCGCTCTGTATTATTTATGAACCCCCCACGCGATAACCTTAAGTAAATTATACACAATTGAGCACTCCTCCCTAAAACACCCTCTAAGAACCTCATAATATGCTCACTATTTTTTGGGATTCCTACTAGACTCCCTATATTTAGGGAGCCAAAATCACTCCATATTTTGTTTGAATACCCATCTAACAACTTTAATTAAATTATACATAATCGAGCATACCTCCCAAAAACACCCTCTAAGAGCCTTGCCATTGCCTCCCAAAAATACCCTAAAATCATAAGTAAATTATATATAAATCAAGCACTCCTCCCTAAAACACTCTCTAAGAGCCTCGCAACATGTCTTTCTATTTTTGCGATTGCTACTAGATTGCTATATTTAGGGAGCCAAAATCACTCCATATTTTGTTTGAACCCCCACCCGACAACCTTAAGTAAATTATATACAATTGAGCACTCCAACCTAAAACACCCTCTAAGAGCCTCACAATATACTCTCTATTTTTGGGATTGCTACTAGACTCCCTATATTTTGGGAGATGAAGCAGCTCCATATTTTAATTGTACCCCCACCCAACAACCTTAAGTAAATTATATACAATCAAGCATTCCTCCCAAAAATACCATCTAATAGCCTCGCAATATGCTCTCTATTCTTTAGATTGCTACTAAACTCCCAATACTATAGGAGGCAAAACCGCTATATATTTTTTTTGAACCCCCACCTAATAACCTTAAGTAAATTATATACAATCGAGCACTCCTCCCTAATATACCCACTAAGAGCCTTGCAATATGCTCTCTATTTTTGGGATTGCTACTAGACTCCCTATATTTAGGGAGCCAAAATTGCTCCATTTTTTTTATAACCCCCATGGGACAACCTAAAACGAATTATATACAATCGAGCACTCCTCCCTAAAGTACCCTCTAACAGCTTTGTAATATGATTTATATTTTTGGAATTGCTACTAGACTCTCTATAATTATAGAGCCAAAAGAGCAACCTATTTTTTTTGAACCCCCACCCGACAACCTTAAGTAAATTATATATAATTAGGCATTCCACCCAAAAATACCCTTGAAGAGCTTTGCCATTGCCTCCCAAAAACACCCTAAAATCATAAGTAAATTATATATAAATCAAGCACTTCTCCCTAAAACACCCTTTAAGAGCCTCACAATATGTCTTTCTATTTTTGCGATTGCTACCAGACTCCTTATATTTAGTTAGCCAAAACCGCTCCATATTTTTTTTGAACGCCCACTCGACAACCTTAAGGAAATTATATACAATCGAGTACTCCTCCCTAAAACACCCTCTAAGAGCCTCACAATATGCTTTATATTTTTGGGATTGCTACTAAACTCCATATATTTAGGGAGCCAAAACTGTTCCATAGTTTTTTTAAACCTCCACCCGTCAACTTTAAGCAAATTATATACAATCGAGTATTTTTCCTAAAAACACCTTATATGAGCCTCTCCATTGCCACCTTATTTTTGGGATAGCTAGTGGACTCCCTATATTTTGGGAGCCAAAATCACTCCCAAATTCTCAAGGCTCCCACCTGATAATCATAACTAAAATATGTACAATCGAGCACTCCTCCCTAAAATACTTTCTAAGAGCCTCTCAATATGCTCTCTATTTTTGGGATTGCTAATAGACTCCCTATATTTAGGGAGCCAAAATAGCTCTATATTTTTTTTGAACCCCCACCTGATAATCTTTAGTAAATTATATATAATCAAGCATTCCTGCCAAAAACACCCTCTAAGAGCCTCGCCATTGCCTCCCAAAAACACCCTAAAATCATATGTAAATTATATATAAATCAATCACTCCTCCCTAAAATACCCACTAAGAGCCTCGCAATATGCCTCTCTATTTTTAGAATTGCTACTAGACTCTCTATATTTAAGGAGCCAAAATTGCTTTATATTTTTTTTGCACCCCTACCTGACAACTTTAAGTAAATTATATACAATTGAGCACTCCACCTTAAAACACTCTCTAAGAACCTCACAATATGCGATCTATTTTTTAGGATTGTTAGTAGAATCCCTATATTTAGGGAGCCAAAACCACTCCATATTTTATTTGAACCCCTACCCGATAACCTTAAGTAAATTGTACACAATCGAGTATTTCTCCCAAAAACACCCTCTAAGAGCCTCGACATTGCCTTCCAAAAACACCCTCTAGGCGCCTCGCTATTGCCTCCCAAAAATACCATAAAATCATAAGTAAAGTATATAAAAATCAAGCACTCCTCCGTAAAACACCCTCTAAGAGCCTCGCAATATGCCTTTCTATTTTTGAGATTGCTACCAGACTCCCTATAGTTAGGTATCCAAAACCGCTCTATATTTTTTTTATTGCCCATCTAAAAACCTTAAGTAAATTATATACAATCGAGCACTCCTCCCTAAATAACCTTCTAAGAGCCTTGCAATATGCTTTTTATTTTTGGCATTACTACTAGACTTTCTATATTTATGGAGCCAAAACTGCTCCATATTTTTTTTGAACCCCCACCCATCAACCTTAAGTAAATTATATATAATCGAGTATTCCTCCCAAAAATACCTTATATGAGCCACGCCATTACCTCATTATTTTTGGAATCACTACTAGACTCCATATATTAGGGGAGCTAAAATCGTTCCCAAATTCTCAAGGCTCCCACCCCTGATAATCATAACTAAATTATATACAATCGAGAACTCTTCTCTAAAACACTTTCTAAAAGCCTCGCAATATGCTATCTATTTTTAGGTTTGATACTAGACTCTATATATTTAGGAAGCCAAAACAGCTCTATATTTTTTTTGAACCCCCACCCAATAACCTTTAGTAAATTATATATAATCGAACATTCCTCCCAAAAACACCCTCTAAGAGCCTCATCATTGCCTCCCAAAAACACCCTAAAATCAAAAGTAAATTATATATAAATCAAGCACTTCTCCCTAAAATACCCTTTAAGAGCCTCACTATATGCCTCTCTATTTTTGGGATTTCTACTAGACTCCCTATATTTAAGGAGCCAAAACCGTACCATATTTTTTTTGAACCCCCACCCAGCCGACAACCTTAAGTAAATTATATACAATCGAGCACTCCTTCTTAAAATACTCTCTAAGTGCCTCGCAATATGCTCTCTATTTTTTGGGATTGCTACTAAACTACCAATATTTAGGGAGGTAAAATTGCTGCATATTTTGTTTGAACCCCCACCCAATAACCTTAAGTAAATTATACACAATCAAGCATTCCTCCTAAAAACACCCTCTAAGAGCCTCGCCAATGCCTCCCAAAAACACCGTTTAAGAGCCTTACAATATGCCGCTCTATTATTGGGATTGCTACTATACTCCCTATATTTAGGAAACCAAAACAGCTCCATATTTTTTTTGAACCCCCACTCGATAACCTTATACAATCAACTACTCCTCCCTAAAACACCCTCTAAAAGTCTAATATGCTCTCTATTTTTGGGATTGCTACTAAACTCCCTATAGTTAGGGAGACAAAATCACTGTATATATTTTTTGAGCCCCCACCCGATAACCTTAAGTAAATTATATAAAATCGAGCATTCCTCCTAAAAACACCCTCTAATAGCCTCGTAATATGCTCTCTATCTTTGAGATTGCTACTAGACTCCCTATATTTAGGGAGCTAAAACTGCTCCATATTTTTTTTGAACCCCCACCTGACAAACTTAAGTAAATTATATACAAAGCACTCCACCTTAAAACACCCTCTAAGACCCTCGTAATATTCTCTCTATTTTTGGGATTGCTACTAGACTCCTTATATTTAGGAAGCCAAAACCGCCCTATATTTTTTTTGAATCCCCACCCGATATCCTTTAGTGAACTATAAACAATCAAGCACTTCTCCCTAAAACACCCTCTGAGAGACTCGCAATATGCTTTCTATTTTTGGGATTGCTACTAGACTCCCTAAATTTAGGGAGCCAAAACTGCTCTATATTTTTTTTGAATCCCCACCCGATAACCTTTAATAAATTATATAGAATCGAGCATTCCTCCCAAAAACACCCTTTAAGAGCCTTGCCATTGCCTCCCAAAAACACCCTAAAATCGCAAGTAAATTATATATAAATCAAGCACTCCTTCCTAAAACACCCTTTAAAAGACTCACAATATGCCTTTCTATTTTTGGGATTACTACTAGACTCCCTATATTTGGGAAGCCAAAACCGTTCCAAATTTTTTTTGAACTCCCACCCGACATCCTTAAGTAAATTATATAAAATCGAGTACTCCTTCCTAAAACACACTCTAAAAACCTGGTAATATGCTTTCTATTTTTGGGATTGCTACTAAACTCCTTATATTTAAGGAACCAAAACTGCTCCATATTATTTTTGAACCCTCACCTGACAACCTTAATTAAATTATATATAATCGAGCATTCATCCCAAAAACACCCTCTAAGAGCCTTGGCATTGCCTTCCAAAAATATTCTAAAATCATAAGTAAATTATATATAAACCAAACACTCCTCCCTAAAACACCCTATAAGAGCCTCGCAATATGCCTTTCTATTTATGGGATTACAACTAGACTACCTATATTTAGTTAGCCAAAACAGCTGTATATTTTTTTTGAATGCCCACCCGACAACCTTAAGTAAATTATATACAATGGAATACACCTTCCTAAAACACCCTCTAAAAGCCTCGCAATATGCTCTCTATTTTTGGGGTTTTAAATTTTTTTTGAACCCCCACTCGTCAACTTTAATTAAATTATATACAAACGAGCATTCCTCCCAAAAACACCCTATAAGAGCCTCATCATTGCCTCCCATAAATACCCTAAAACCATAAGTAAATTATATATAAATCATGCACTCCTCCCTAAAACACCCTATAAGAGTCTCACAATATGCCTCTCTATTTTTAGGATTGCTACTAGACTCTCTATATTTAAGGAGCCAAAACCGCTCCATATCTTTTTTGAACCCCCACCCGACAACCTTAAGTAAATTATATACAATTAAGCACTCCTCCCTAAAACACCCTCTAAGAGCCTCGCAATATGTTCTCTATTTTTTAGGATGGCTACTAGACTCCCTGTATTTAGGGAGCCAAAACTGCTCCATATTTTGTTTGAATCCCCACCCGATAACATTAAGTAAATTATACATAATCGAGCATTCCTCCCAGAATCACCCTTTAAGTACCTCGCCATTGCCTCCCAAAAACACCATAAAATCATAAGTAAATTATATATAAATCAAGCACTCATTTATAAAACACCCTTTTAGAGCCTCGCAACATACCACTCTATTTTTGGGATTGCTGCTAGACTCCCAATATTTAGGGAGCCAAAATCGCTCTATATTTTTTTTGAACCCCCACCCTATAACCAAGTTATATTATATACAATCGAGCACTCCTCCCTACAACACCCTCTAATAGCCTCGCAATATGCTCTTTATTTTATGGATTATTACTAGACTCCCTATATTTTGGGTGCCAAAACCGCTCCATATTTATTTTGAACCCCCACCTGAAAACCTTAAGTAAATTATATATAATTAAGCAGTCCTCCAAAAAACACCAGCTAATAGCCTCGCAATATGCTCTCAATTTTTGGGATAGCTACTAGACTCCCTATATTTAGGGAGGCAAAACCGCTCTATATTTTTTTTGAACCCCCACCCGATAATCTTAAGTAAATTATATACAATCGATCTCTCCTCCATAAAATACCCTTTAAGAACCTCACAATATGCACTCTATTTTTTAGATTGCTACTTTACTCCTTATATTTAGAAAGCCAAAACAGCTCTATATTTTTTTTGAATCTCCACCAGACAATATTAAGTAAATTATATACAATCGAGCACTCCTCCCTAAAACACCCTCTAAGAGCCTCACAATATACTCTCTATTTTTGGGATTGCTATTAGACTCCCTATATTTATGGATCCAAAACTGGTCCATAAATATACAACTTTAAGTAAATAATATACAATCGAGCATTCCTCCCAAAAACATCCTCTAAGAGCCATGCCATTGCCTCCCAAAAGCACCCTAGATTGATAAGTCAATTATATATAAATCAACTACACCTCCCTAAAATACCCTCTAAGTGCCTCGAAATATGTCTTTCTATTTTTGGGATTGCTACTAGACTCCGTACATTTAGGTAGCCAAAACCACCCTATTTTTTTTTTGAACGCCCACCCGAGAACCTTAAGTAAATTATATACAATCGAGCACTTCTCCCTAAAATACACTCTAAGAGCTTCGCAATATACTCTTTATATATGGGATTGCTACTAGACTCCCTATATTTAGGGAGCCAAAACTGCTCCATATTTTTTTTGAACCTCCACCCGCAACCTTAAGTAAATTATATACAATTGAGTATTCCTCCCAAAAACACCTTATATGAGACTTGCCAGTGCCTACTTATTTTTGAGATCGCAACTAGACTCCCTATATTTGGGGAGCCAAAATCGTTACCAATTTCTCAAGGCTACTACCTGATAATCATAACTAAATTATATACAATCAAGTACTCTTTTCTAAAACACTTTCTAAGAGCCTCTCAATATGCTTTCTATTTTTGGGATTACTACTAGTCTTCCTATATTAAGGGAACCAAAATCGCTCTATATTATTTTTGAACCACCACCCGTCAACCTTTAGTAAATTATATATAATCGAGCATTCCTTCCAAAAACACCCTATAAGATCCTCACCATTGCCTCCCAAAAACATCCTAAACTCATAAATAAATTATATATAAATGAAGCACTCCTTCCTAAAATACCCTTTAAGAGTCTTTCAATTGCCTCTCTTTTTTTGGGAATGCTACTAGACTTCCTATATTTAGGAGACAAAACCGCTCCATATTATTTTTGAACCCCCACCTGACAACCTTAAGTAAATTATATACAATCGAGCACTCCTCCCAAAAACACCATCAAATAGCCTTGCAATATGCTCTCTATTCTTGGGATTGCTACTAGACTCCCTATATTTAGGGAGACAAAATCACTTCATATTTTTTTTGAACCCCCACCCGACTACCTTAAGTAAATTATATACAATCGAGCTCTCCTCCCTAAAATACCCTCTAAGAACCTCACAATATGCTCTCCATTTTTAGGATTGCTACTTGACTCCTTATATTTAGGGAGCCAAAATTGCTCCATATTATTTTTGAACCCCCACTAGACAACCTTATGTAAATTATATAAAATCGATCACTTCTCCCTAAAACACCCTCTAAGAGCCTCACAATATGCTCTCTATTTTTGGGATCGCAACTAGACTCCCTATATTTATGGAACCAAAATCACTCAATATTTTTTTTGAACCCCCACCCAATAACTTTAAGTAAATTATATACAATCAAGCATTCCTCCCAAAAACACCCTCTAAGAGCCTCGCCATTGCCTCCAAAAAATACCCTAAAATTTTAAGTAAATTATATATAAATCAAGCACACCTTCCTAAAATACCATCTAAGAGACTCGCAATATGCCTTTATATTTTTGGGATTGCAACTAGACTCCCTATATTAAGGTAGCCAAAATCGCTCGATATTTTTTTTTAAAGCCAACTCAACAACCTTAAGTAAATTATATATAATCGAGCACTCCTCCCTAAAACACCCTCGAAGAGCTTCAAAATATGCTCTCTATTTTTGAGATTGCTACTAGATTCCCTATATTTAGGGAGTCAAAACCGCTCCATATTTTTTTTGAACCCTCATCCGTCAACCTTAAGTAAATTATATACAATTAAGTATTCCTCCCAAAAACACCTTATATGAGCTTCATCATTGTCTCCTTATTTTTGGGATTGCTACTAGACTCCCTATATTTGGGTAGCCAAAATCGCTTCTAATTTCTCAAGGCTCCTACCTGATAATCATAACTAAATTATATACAATCGAGCACTCCTTCCAAAAACAATTTCTAAGAGCCTCGCAATATGCTCTCTATTTTTTGGATTGTTACCAGTCTCCCTATACTTAGGGAGTCAAAACCGCTCGATAGTTTCTTTGAACCCCCACCCGACAACCTTTAGTAAATAAATTATATATAATCGAGCATTCCTCCCAAAAGCACCCTCTAAGAGCCTTGCCATTGCCTTTCAAAAACACCCTAAAATCATAAGTAAATTATATATAAATCGAGCACTACTCCCTAAAATACCCACTAAGAGCCACGCAATATGCCACTCTATTTTTGGGATTACTACTAGACTCCTTATAATAAAGGAGCCAAAACCACTCTATATTTTTTTTGAACCCCCACCCAGAATCTTAAGTAAATTATATACAATCAAGCACTCCTCCCTAAAATACTCTCTAAGAGCCTCGCAATATGCTCTCTATTTTTTGGGATTGCTACTAGACTCCCTATATTTAAAGAGCAAAAATAGCTCCATATTTTGTTTGAACCCCCACCCGATAACCTTAATTAAATTATACACAATCGAGCATTCCACCCAAAAATACCCTTTAAGAGACTCGCCATTGCCTTCCAAAACACCCTAAAATCATAAGTAAATTATATATAAATGAAACGCTCCTTCCTAATCATAACTAAATTATATACAATCGAGCACTCCTTAAAACACACTCTAAGAGCCTCGCAATATGCTCTCTATTTTTAGGATTGGTACTAGAATCCTTATATTTAGGAAGCTAAAACTGCTCCATATCCTTTTAAAGCCCCACCCGACAACCTTAAGTACATTATATACAATCAAGCATTCTTCCCAAAAATACCCTCTAAAAGCCACGCCATTGCCTACCAAAAATAACCAAAAATTATGAGTAAATTATATATAAAACAAGCACTCCTCCCTAAAACACCCTCTAAGAGCCTTGAAATATGCCTCTCTATTTTTGGGTTTGCTACTAGACCCCTATATTTCGGGAGCCAAAATCACTTTATATTTTTTTTGAACCCCCACTCGACATCCTTAAGTAAATTATATACAATCGAGTATTTCTCCCAAAAAAACCCTATAATAGCCTTGTAATATACTCTCTATTTTTGGGATTGCTACTTGTCTCCCAATATTTAGGGATCCAAAACCGCTCTATATTTTTATTGAACCCCCATCCGACAACCTTAAGTAAATTATATACAATCGAGCACTCCTCCATAAAATACCCTCGAAAAGCTTCATAATCTGCTCTCTATTTTTGGGATTACTACTAGACTCCCTATATTTAGGGAGCCAAAACTGCTCCATGTTTTTTTTGAACCCCCACCCGATACCCTTAAGTGAACTATATACAATCGATCACTCCTCCCTAAAACACCCTTTAAGAGCCTCGCAATATGCTCTCTAATTTTGGGATTGCTACTAGACCCCCTATATTTAGGAAGCCAAAATTGCTCCATATTTTTTTGAACCCCTACCTGACAACCTTAAGTAAATTATTATAATCAAGCATTCTTTCAAAAAACACACTCTAAGAGTCTCGCCATTGCTTCCCAAAAACACCCTAAAATCATAAGTAAATTATATATAAATCAAGCACTCCTCCCTAAAACACCCTCTAAGAGCATCACAATATGCCTTACTATTTTTGCGATTACTACTAGACTCCCTATATTTAGGTGGCCAAAACCGATCGGTATTTTTTTTGAATGCCCACTCGACAATCTTAAGTAAATTATATACAATCGAGCAGTCCTCCCTAAAACACCCTCTAGGGGCCACGTAATATGCCCTCTATTTTTCGGATTGCTACTAGACTCCCTATATTTAGGGATCCAAAATCGCTCTATATTTTTTTTGAACCCCAACACATCAACCTTAAGTAAATTATATACAATCTGACAACCTTAAGTAAATTATATACAATCAAGCACTCCTCCCTAAAATACCCTCTAAGAGCCACACAATATGCTCTATATTTTTGGGATTGCTATTGGACTCCCTATATTTAAGGATCCAAAACTACCCCATATTTTTTTTTAACCCGCACCAGACAACCTTAATTAAATTATATACAATTGAGCACTCCTCCCTAAAACACCCTCTAAGAGCATTGCAATATGCTCTCTATTTTATTGAAATGCTACTAGACTCCCTATATTTAGGTAGCAAAAATCGCTCTAAATTTTGTTTGAACCTCCACCCGACAACCTTATATAAATTATACATAATCTAGCATTCCACCCAAAAACACCCTCTAAGAGCCTCACCATTGCCTCCCAAAAATACCAAAAAATCATAAGTAAATTATATATAAATCAAGTACTCCCCCAAAAATACCCTCTAAAAGCCTCACAATATGCCTCTCAATTATTAGGATTGCTACTAGACTCACTATATTTAGAGAACCAAAATCGCTCTATATTTTTTTTGAACCCCCACCTGACAACCTTAAGTAAATTATATACAATTGAATACTCCTCCTTAAAACATCCTCTATGTGCCTCGCAATATGCTCTCTATGTTTGGGATTGTTACTAGACTCTTTATATTTAGGGAGCCAATACGGCTCCATATTTTTTTTTAACCCCCACCCAACAAACATTAGTAAATTATATACAATTGAGCATTCCTCCCAAAAATGCCATATAATAGCCTCGCAATATGCTCTCTATTTTTGGGATTGCTACTAGACTCCATATATTTAGGGAGCCAAAATAGCCCCATATTTTTTTTGAATCCCCACCAGACAACCTAAGTGAATTATATACAATCGAGCACTCCTCCCTAAAGCACCTTCTAAGAACCTCACAATATGCTCTCTATTTTTGGGATTACTACTAGACTCCCTATATTTAGGCAGCCAAAATCGCTCTATATTTTTTTTGAACCCCCACCCGACAACCTTAATTAAATTATATATAATCGAGCATTTATCCCAAAAATACCCTCTAAGAGTCATGCCATTGCCTCCCAAAAACACCCTAAAGTCATATGTAAATTATTTATAAATCAAGCATTCCTAACTAAAATACCCTCTAAGAGCCTCGCAATATGCTCTCTATCTTTGAGATTGCTGCTAGACTCTTTATATTTAGAGAGCCAAAATCACTCCATATTTTTTTTGAACCCTTACCCGATAACCTTAAGTAAATTATATAAAATCGAGCATTCCTCAGAAAAATACTATCTAATAGCCTCATAATATGCTCTTTATTTTTGGGATTGCTACCAGACTCCCTATATTTAGGAAACCAAAACCGCTCCATATTTATTTTGAACCCTCACTCGATAATCTTAAGTAAATTATATACAATCAAGCACTCCTCCCTATAACACCCTCTAAGAGCCTTGCAATATGCACTCTATTTTTTGGATTGCTGCAAGACAGTTTATATTTAGGAATCCAAAACCGCTCCATATTTTTTTTGAACCCCCACCTGATAACCTTAAGTAAATTATATACAATCGAGCATTTCTCCCAAAACCACCATCTACGAGCTTCGCCATTTCCTCCCAAAAACACCTTAAAATCAAAATTAAATTAAATATTAATCAAGCACTGCTCCATAAAACACTCTCTAAGATCCTCGCAATATGCCTTTCTATTTTTGGGATAATTACTAGACTCCCTATATTAAGGAAGCCAAAACCGCTGCATTTTTTTTTTTAACGCCCACCCAACAACCTTAAGTAAATTATATACAATCGGGCGCTCTTCCCAAAAACACCCTCTAAGAGCCTCGCAATATGCTCTCTATTTTTGGGATTGCCACTAGACTCCATATATTTAGGGAGCCAAAAATGCTCCATATTTTTTTTGAACTCCCACCCGACAACCTTAAATAAATTATATACAATCGAGCATTCCTTCCAAAAACACCCTCTATGAGCCTTGCCATTGCCTCCTTATATTAAAGGAGCCAAACTTGCTCCATATTCTTTTTGAACCCCAACCGGCCGTCAATATTAAGCAAATTATATACAATCGAGCATTCCCTCCAAAAACACCCTATAAGAGTCTCGCTATTGCCTCTTTATTTTTGGGATTGCTACTAGACTCTCTATATTTGGGGAGCCAAAATCGCTCCCAATTTCTCAAGGCTCCCACCTAATAATCATAACTAAATTATATACAATCGAGCACTCCTCCCAAAATCACAATCTAAAAGCCTCGCAATATGTTCTTTATTTTTTGGATTGCTACTAGACTCCCTATATCTAGGGAGCCAAAATAGCTATATATTTTTTTTTAACCCCCACCTGACAACCTTAAGTAAATTAAATACAATCAAGCATTCCTCCCAAAAACACCCTCTAAATCCTACGCCATTGCCTCTTAAAAACACCCTAAAACAATAAGTAAATTATATATAAATCAAGCACACCTCCCTAAAACACCTTCTAAGAGCCTTGCAATATGCCTCTCTATTTTTGGGATTGCTACTAGACTCTCTATATTTAGGGTGCCAAAACAACTCCATATTTTTTTTCAACCCCCACCCGACAACCTTAAGTTAATTATATACAATCGACAATTTCTCCCAAAAAAACCCTATAATAGCCTTGTAATATACTCTCTATTTTTGGGATTGCTACTAGACTTCCTATATTTAGGGATCCAAAACTGCTCTATATATTTTTTAAACCCCCACCCGATAATCTTAATTAATTATATACAATCGAGCACTCCTCCCTAAAATACCCTGTAAGAGCCTCACAATATGCTCTCTATTTTTGGATTTGCTACTAGACTTCCTATATTTAGGGAACCAAAATCGCTCCATATTTTTTTTTAACCCCCACCATACACACTTAAGTGAATTATATACAATCGAGCACTCCTCCAAAAAAAACCATCTAAGAGTCTCGTAATATGCTCCTTAATTTTGGGATTGCTACTAAACTCCCGATATTTAGGGAGCCAAAATTGCTCCATATATTTTTTGAACCCCCACCCGACAACCTTAAGTAATTATATATAATCAAGCATTCCTTGAAAAAACATCCTCTAAGTGTCTCACTATTGCCTCCAAAAAATACCCTAAAATTATAAGTAAATTATACATAAATCAAGCACTCCTAGCTAAACCACCCTCTAAGAGCCTCGCAATTTGCCTTTCTATTTTTGGGATTACTACCAGACTCCATATACTAAGGTGGCCAAAATCGATCCATACTTTAAGTAAATTATATACAATCGAGCAGTCCTCCCTAAAACACCCTCTAAGAGCCTCGCAATATGCTCTCTACTTTTGAGATTACTACTAAACTCCCTATATTTAAGGAGCCAAAATTGCTCCATATTTTTTTTGAACCCCCACCTGTCAACTTTAAGTAAATTATATACAATCGAGCATTCCTCCCAAAAACACCCTCTAATAGCCTTGCAATATGCTCTCTATTTTTGGGATTGCTACTAGACTCCCTAGATTAAGGGAGCCAAAACTGCTTTATATTTATTTTGAACCCTCAACCAACAATGTTAAGTAAATTATATACAATCGAGCACTCCTTCCTAAAACACCCTCTAAGACCCTCACAACATGCTCTGTATTTTTAGGATTGCTACTAGACTCCCTATATTTAGGGAGCCCAAACCACCCCATATTTTTTGGAACCCCCATATGACAACCTTAAGTGAACTATATATAATAGAGCACTCCTCCCAAAAATACCCTCTAAGAGTCTCACCATATGCTCTATATTTTTGGGATTGCTATAAGACTCCCTATATTTAGGAATCCAAAACTGCTCCATATTTTATTTGAACCCCCACGAGACAAACTTAAGTAAATTATATACAATCGAGAATTCCTCCCCAAAACACCCTCTAAGGGCCTCGCTATTGCCTCCCAAAAACACACAAAAATCAAAACTAAATTATATAAAAATCAAGCACTCCTCTCTAAAATACCCTCTAAAAGACTCGTAATATGCTTTTCTATTTTTGGGATCGCTACTAGACTCCCTATAATTAGGGAGCCAAAACCGCTCCATATTCTTTTTAATACCCACCCAACCACCTTAAGTAAATTATATACAATCAAACACTCCTTCCTAAAACACCTTCAGAGTGCCTAGTAATATGCTCTCTATTTTTGGGATTGATACTAGAATCCCTATATTTAGGGATCCAAAACTGCTTCATATTTTTTTTGAACCCCCACCCATCAACCTTAAGTAAATTATATACAATCTTGCATTCCTCCCAAAAACACCCTCTAAGAACCTTGCAATTGCCTCCCAAAAACATCCAAAAATCATAAATAAATTATATATAAATCAAGCACTCCTCTTTCAAACACCCTCTGAGAGCCTCGCAATATGCCTCTCTATTTTTAGGATTGCTACTAGACTCTCTATATTTAAGGAGTCAAAACTGCTCCATATTTTTTTTAAACCCGCACCCGACTACCTTAATTAAACTATATATAATTAAGCACTCTTACCTAAAACACCCTCTAAAAGCCTCACAATACGCTCTCTATTTTTGTGGATTGCTACTAAACTCCCTATATTTAGATAGCCAAAACCGCTTCATATTTTATTTGAACCCTCACCCGACAACCTTAAGTAAATTATACACAATCGAGTATTTCTCCCAAAAACACCCTCTAAGAGCCTCACCATTGTCTCAACACCCTTAAATCATAAATAAATTATATATAAATCAAGCACTCCTTTCTAAAACACCCTCTAAAATCCTCGCAATATGCATATATATTTTTGGGATTGCTACTAGACTTCCTATATTTAGGGAACCAAAATCACTTCATATTTTTTTTGAACCAACACCCTACAACCTTATGTAAATTATATACAATCGAGCACTCCTCCTTAAAACACACTCTAAGAGCCTCGAAATATGCTCTCTATGTTTGGGATTGCTACTAGTCTCCCTATATTTAGGGTGCCAATACCTCTTCATATTTTTTTTGAACCACCACCCAACAACCATAAGTAAATTATATATAATCAAATATTCCTCCCAAAAATACCATCTAATAACCTTACAATATGCTCTTTATATTTGGGATTGCTACTAGACACTATATATTTATGGAGCCAAAACCTCCCCATATCTTTTCAAATCCCCACCAGACAACCATAAGAGAATTATATTTAATCGAGCACTCCTCCGTAAAACACCATCTAAGTGCCTCGCAATATGCTCTCTATTTTTGGGATTCTTACTAGACTCTTAATATTTAGGGAGCCAAAACTGCTCTATATTTTGTTTGAACCCCCACCCGACAACCTTAAGTAAATTATATGTAATCGAGCATTCCTCCCAAAAACACCCTCTAAGAGACTCGCTATTGCCTCCCAAACACACCCTAAAATCATATGTAAATTTTATATATATATATATATATATATATATATATATATATATATATATATATATATATATATATATATATATATATATATATATATATATATATATATATATATATATATATATATATACATATCAAGCACTCCTTCCTAAAATACCCTATAATAGCCTCGCAATATGCCTCCCTATATTTAGAGAGCAAACATCGCTCCATATTTTTTTTGAATCCCCACCAGACAACCTTAAGTAAATTATATACAATCTAGTACTCCTTAAAATACTTTCAAAAGGCCTCATAATATGCTCTCTATTTTTGGGATTGCTACTAGACTCTATATATTTAGAGTGCCAAAACTACTCTATATTTTTTTAAACCCCCACCCAATAACTTTAAGTAAATTATATACAATCAAGCATTCCTCCAAAAATCACCATCTAATAGCCTATTATTATGCACTTTATTTTTGGGATTGCTACTCGACTCCCTATATTTAGTGAGCCAAAATCGCTATATATTTTTTTTGAACCCCCTCTCGATAACCTTAATTAAATTATTTACAATCGAGCACTCCTCCCTAAAATACCCTCTAAGAGTCTTGCAATATGCTCTCTATTTTTGGGATTGCTACTAGACTCCCCATATTTAGAGAGCTAAAACTACTCCATATTTTTTTTGAACCCCCACTCGACAACCTTAAGTTAATTATATACAATTGAGCACTCCTCCCTAAAACACCTCTAAGAGCCTCGCAATATACTCTCTATTTTAGGGGTTGCTACTAGACTCCCTATATTTAGGGAGCCAAAACCACCCCATATTTTTTTGAACCCCAACACGACAACCTTAAGTGAATTATATACAATCGAGTACTCCTCCCAAAAATACCCTCTAAGAGTCTTGCAATATACTCTCTATTTTTGTGATTATTACTAGACTACCTATATTTAGGGAGCCAAAATAGCTCTATATTTTTTTTGAACCCCCACCAAACAAACTTAAGTAAATTATATACAATCGAGCATTCCTCCCCAAAACACCCTCTAAGAGCCTTGCCATTGCCTCCCAAAAATACCCTAAAATCAAAACTAAATTATATAGAAATCAAGCACTCCTCTTTAAAACACCTTCTAAGAGACTCGCAATATGCCTATCTAGTTTTGGGATTGCTACTAGACTACCTTTATTTAGGGAGCCAAAACTGCACTATATTTTTTTGAACGCCCACCCGACCACCTTAAATAAATTATCTACAATCGAGCACTCCTTCCTAAAATACCCTCTGAGAGCCTGGCAATATGCTCTCTATTTTAGGGATTGCTACAAGACTCCTTATATTTAGGGAGCCAAAACCACTCCATATTTTTCTTAAACCCCCACTCGTTAACCTTAAGTAAATTATATACAATCTAGCATTCCTCCCAAAAACACCCTTTAAGAGCCTCGCAATTGCTTCCTAAAAATACCAAAAAATCAAAAGTAAATTATACATAAATCAAGCACTCATCCCTCAAACACCCTCTGAGAGCCTCGCAATATGCCACTGTATTTTTAGGATTGCGACTCTTCTCCCTATATTTAAGGAGCCAAAACAGCTCCATATTTTTTTTGAACCCGCACCCGACAACCTTAATTAAACTATATACAATTAAGCACTCCTCCCTAAAACACCCTCTAAGAGCCTCGCAATATGCTCTCTTTTTTTTGGGATTGCTACTAGACTCCCTATATTTAGGTATTCAAAATAGCTCTATATTTTGTTTGAACCCCCACCAGACAACCTTAAGTAAATTATACGCAATCGAGCATTCCTTTCAAAAACACCCTCTAAGAGCCTCGCCATTGCCTCCCAAAAACACCCTTAAATCATAAGTAAATTATATATAAATCAAGCACTCCTCCCTAAAACACCCTCTAAGAATCTCGCAATATGTATATATATTTTTGGGATTGCTACTAGACTCTCTATATTTAGGGAACCAAAATCGTTTCATATTTTTTTTCAACCCTGACCCGACAACCTTATGTAAATTATATATAATCAAGCACTCCTCCTTAAAACACCCTCTAAGAGCCTCGTAATATGCTCTCTATGCTTAGGATTACTACTAGACTCCCTATATTTAGGGAGCCAATACCTTTCCATATTTTTTTGAACCCCCACCCAACAACCATAAGTAAATTATGTACAATCGAACATTGCTACCAAAAATACAATCTAATAGCCTCGCAATATGCTCTCTATTTTTGGGATTGCTACTAGACACCATATATTCAGGGAGCCAAAACCGCCCCATATTTTTTTCTAAATCCCCACGTGACAACATTAAGGGAATTGTATACAATCGAGCAATCCTCCGTAAAACACCATCTAAGTGCCTCGCAATATACTCTCTATTTTTGGGAAGCCAACTAGACTCCCTATATTTAGGGAGCCAAAACTACGCCATATTTTTTTTGAACCCCTACCCGATGACCTTAAGTAAATTATATATAATCGAGCATTCCTTCCAAAAATACCTTCTGAGAGCCTCGCAATATACCTTTCTATTTTTAGGATAGCTGCTAAACTCCCTATATATAGGGAGCCAAAATCACTTTATATACAATTGAGCAGTTCTTCCTAAAACACCCTCTAAGAACCTCGCAATATGCTCTCTATTTATTGGACTATTACTAGACTCCCTATATTTAGGAAGCCAAATCCACTCCATATTTTTATTGAACCCCTACCCGTCAACCTTAAATAAATTATATATTATCAAGCATTCCTCCCAAAAACACCCTCTAAGAGCCTCATAATATGCTTTCTATTTTTGGAATTGCTACTAGACTCCCTATTATTAGGGATCCAAAACCACTCCATATTTTTTTTGAACCCCCACCTGACAACCTTAAGTAAATTATATACAATCGAGCACTCTTCTCTAAAACAACCTCTAAGAGCCTCGCAATATGCTCTCTGTTTTGGGATTGCTAATAGACTCCCTATATTTAGGGAGCCAAAACTGCTGCATATATTTTTTGAACCCCCACCCGACAACCTTAAGTAAATTATATACAATCCATAATTCATCCCAAAAACACCATCTAAGAGGCTTACTATTGCCTCCCAAAAACACACTAAAATCATAAGTAAATTATATATAAATCAAACACACTTCCTTAAAACACCCTACAAGAGTCTTGTAATATGCCTTTCTTTTTTTGGGATTACTACTAGACTCCCTCTATTTAGGTAGCCAAAACCTTTCCATATTTTTTTTGAAACCCCACCCGTTAACTTTAAGTAAATTATATATAATCGAACATTCCTCCCAAAAACACCCTCTAAGAGCCTCGCCATTGTCTCCCAAAAACACCAAAAAATCATAAATAAATTATATTTAAATCAAGAACTCCTCCCTAAAACACCCTCTAAGAGCCTCGCAATAGTCTCTCTATTTTTAGGATTGTTACTAGAATCCCCATATTTAAGGAGCCATTACTGCTCCATATTTTTTTGAACCCCCACCCGACAACCTTAAATAAATTATATACAATCGAGCACTCCTCTCTAAAACACCCTCCAAGAGACTTTCAATATGCTCTTTATTTTTTGGAATTGCTACTAGACTCCCTATATTTAGGGAGCTAAAACTGCTTTATATTTTATTTGAACCCTTACTCAAAAATCTTATGTAAATTAAACATAATTGAGCATTCCTCCCAAAAACACCTTCTAAGAGCCTCGCCATTGCCTCCTAAAAATACCCTAAAATTATAAGTAAATTATATATAAATCATGCACGCCTTTCTAAAACACCCTCTAAGAGCCTCACAACATGCCTCTCTATTTTTAGGATTACTACTAGACTCTCTATATCTAAGGAGCAAAATTGATCCATATTTCTTTTTAACCCCCACCTGACAACCTTAATTAAATTATATACAATCGAGCACTCCACCTTAAAACACCCTCTAAGAGTCTCGCAATATGCTCTCTATTTTTGGGACTGCTACTAGACTCCCTATATATAGGGAGCCAAAACAGCTCTATATTTTTTTTGAACCCCGACCAGACAAACTTAAGTAAATTATATACAATCGAGTATTCCTCATAAAAACACCATCTAATAGCCTTGCTATATACTCTCTATTTTTTGGATTGGTACTAGACTCCCTATATTTAGGGAGGCAAAACCACTCCATATTTTTTTTGAGCCTTTACCTAACAACCTTAAGTAAATTATATACAATCGAGCACTCCTCCCTAGGATGCCCTCTAAGAGCATCATAATATGCTCTCTATTTTTGTGATTGCTACTAGACTCCCTATATTTAGGGAGCCAAAACCGCTACATATTTTTTTTAAACGCCCACCGGACAACCTTAAGTGAATTATATACAATCGAGCACTCAACTTTAAAACTTCCTTTAAAAGTCTCGTAATATGCTCTCTATTTTTAGGATTGCTAGTAGACTCCCTATATTTATGGAGTTAAAATCGATCCATATTTTTTTGAACCACCACCGGAGAACATTAAGTAAATTATATACAATTGAGTATTCCTTCCAAAAACACCCTCTAAAAGCCTTGCCATTGCCTCCTAAAAATACCCTAATATCATAAGTAAATTATATATAAATCAAGCACTCCTCCCTAGAACACCTTCTAAGAGACTTGCAATATACCTTTCTATTTTTGGGATTGCTACTAGACTCCTTATATTTAGGTAGCCAAAATCGCTCTATATTTTTTTTGGATGCCCACCCGACAACCCTAGGTAAATTATATGCAATCGAGCATTGCTCCCTAAAACATCCTTTAAGAGCCTCGCAATATACTCTCTATTTTTGGGATTACTACTAGACTCCCGATATTTAGGGAGCCAAACTGCTCCTTATTTTTTATGAACCGCCACCCGTCAACCCTAAGTAAACTATATACAATCGAGCATTCCTCCCAAAAACATCCTATATGAGCCTCGACATTGCCACCTTATTTTTGGGATCGCTACTAGACTCCCTATATTTGGGGAGCCAAAATCATTTCCAATTTCTCAAGGCTCCTACCTGATAATCATAACTAAATTATATACAATCGAGTAGTCCTCCCAAAAATACTTTCTCAGAGCCTCACAATATGCTCTCTATTTTTGGGATTTCTACTAGACTTCCTATATTTAGGGACTCATAACAGCTCCATATCTTTTTTGAACCCCCACCCAACAACCTTAAGTTAATTATATATAATCGAGCACTCCAACCTAAAATACCCCCCAAGAGACTCGCAATATGCTCTCTATTTTTGGGATTGCTACTAGACTCCCTATATTTAGAGAGCCAAAATCGCTCCATCTTTTTTTTTATAACCCCACCCGGTAACCTTAAATAAATTATATACATTCGAGCTTTCATCCCAAAAACTCACTCTAAGAGCCTCGCCATTACCTCCCAAAAACATCCTTAAATCATAAGTAAATTATATAAAAATAAAGCACTCCTCCCTAAAACACCCTATAAGAGCCTCGCAATATGCCTTTCTATTTTTGGGATTGCAACTAGACTCCCTATATTTTGGTAGCCAAAACTGCACCATATTTTTTTTTAATGCCCACCCGACAACCTTAAGTAAATTATATACAATCGAGCACTCCTCCCTAAAGCACCCTCTAAAAGCCTCGTAATATGCTATTAATTTTTGGGATTGCTACTAGACTCTCTATATTTAGGGAGCTAAAATTGCTCTATATTTTTTTTTGAACCCCCACCCGTCAACCTTAAGTATATTATATACAATCGAGCATTCCTCCTAAAAACACCCTCTAGGAGCCTTGCCATTGCCTCCCAAAAATACCCATAAATCATAAATATATTATATATAAATCAAACACTCCTTCCTAAGACACCCCCTAAGAGCCTCACAATATGCCTCTCTATTTTTAGAATTACTACTAGACTCCCTATATTTAAGGAACCAAAACCGCTCTATATTGTTTTTGAACCCCCACCCGACAACCTTAAGTAAATTACATACAATAGTGCTCTCCTCCCTAAAACACCTTCTAAGAGTCTCGCAATATGCTCTCTATTTTTTAGGATTGCTACTAGACTCCCTATATTTAGGGAGCTAAAATAGCTCTATATTTTGTTTGAACCCCCACCCGACAACCTTATATAAATTATACATAATGGAGCATTCCTCCCTAAAACACCCTCCAAGAGTCTCGCAATTGCCTCCCAAAAACACTATAAAATTATAAGTAAATTATATATAAATCAAGTACTCCTCCCTAAAACACCCTCTATGAGCCTCGAAACATACCTCTCTATTTTTTGGATTGCTACTAGAGTCCCTATATTTAGGGAGCCAAAATCGCTCTATATTTTTTTTGAATACCCACCTGATAACCATATGTAAATTATTTACAATCGAGCACTCCTCCCTAGAACACCCTCTAAGAGCCTCGCAATATGCTCTCTATTTTTGGGATTTCTACTAGACTCTTTATATTTAGGGAGCCATAAACACTCTTTATATTTTTTTTAAAACCTCACCTGGTAGTCTTAAGTAAATTATATACAACTGAGCATTTCTCCCAAAAACACCATTTAAAACCCTCGCAATATACTCTCTATTTTTGGGATTGCTACTAGACTGCCTATATTTAGGGAGCCAAAATCGCTCTATATTTTTTTGGAACCCCCACCGGACAACCATAAATGAATTATATACTATCAAGCATAACCTTAAATAAATTTTATATAATCAAGCATTCCTCCCAAAAACACCCTCAAAGAGCCTTGCCATTGCCCCCCAAAAACACCCTCTAAGAACCTTGCCATTGCCTCCCAAAAATACCCTAAAATCATAAGTAAATTAAATATAAATCAAGTACTCCTCCCTAAAACACCCACTAAGAGCCTCACAATATACCTTTTTACTTTTGGGATTGCTACTGAACTCCCTATATTTAGGTAGCCAAAGCCACTCCATATTTTTTTTCAACGCCCACCCGACAATCTTAAGTAAATTATATACAATCGAGCACTCCTCCCTAAAACATCTTCTAAGAGCCTCGTAATATGCTCTCTATTTTTGGGATTGCAACTAGACTTCCTATATTTAAGGAGCCAAAATCGCTCAATATTTTTTTTGAACCTCCAGCCGTAACCTTAATTAAATTATATACAATCGAGCATTCCTCCCAAAAACACCTTATATGAGCCCTCACCATTGCCTCCTTATTTTTGGGATCGCTACTAGACTCCCTACATTTAAGAAGCCAAAATCGCTCTGAATTTTTTAAGGCTCCCACCCAATAATCATAACTAAATTATATAAAATCGAGCACTCCTTCATAAAACACTTTCTAAGAGCCTCACAATATGCTCTCTATTTTTGGGATTGCTACTAGACTCCCTATATTTAGGGAGCCAAAATGCTCTATATTTTTTTTTGAACCCCCACCTGACAACCTTCAGTAAATTATATATAATTGAGCATTCCTCCCAAAAATACCCACTAAGAGCCTCGCCATTGCCTCCCAAAAACACCCTAAATCATAAGTACTTATATATAAATCAAGCACTCCTCCCTAACATACCCTCTAAGAACTCGCAATATGCCTTTCTATTTTTGGGATTGCTACTAGACACTCTATATTTAAGGAGCCAAATGCGCTCCAAATTTTTATTGAACCCCCACCAGACAACCTGAAGTAAATTATATACAATCGAGCACTCCTTCCTAAAACACTCTCTAGGAGCCTCACAATATGCTCTCTATTTTTTGGGATTGCTACTAGACTCCCTATATTTAGGGAGCAAAAACTGATCCATATTTTGTTTGAACTCCCACCCGATAACTTTAAGTAAATTATATATAATTGAATATTCCTCCCAAAAACGCCCTCTAAGAGCCTCACCATTGCCTCCAAAAAACACCATACAATCATATATAAATTATATATAAATCAATCACTCCTTTCTAAAACAACCGATAAGAGCCTCACAATATGCTCTCTATTTTTAGGATTGCTACGAGACTCCCTATATTTAGGGAGCCAAAACCACTTCATATTTTTTTTAAATCCCCACCTGAATACCTTAAGTAAATTATATACAATCGAGCATTCATCCCAAAAATACCCTCTAATAGCCTCACAATATGCATTCTATGTTTGGAATTGCCACTAGACTCCCTATATTTAGTGATCCAATACCGCTCTATATTTTTTTGAATCCCCACCCGACAACCTTATGTAAATTATATAAGATCGAGCACTCCTCCCTAAAACACTCTCTAAGAGCCTTGTAATATGCTCTCTATTTTTGGGATTGCTACTAGACTCCCTATAATTAAGGACCATATTTGTTTTGAACCCCCAACCGACAACCTTAAGTGAGTTATATACAATCGAGCACTCCTCCCTAAAATACCCTCTATAAGCCTCGAAATACGCTCTCTATTTTTGGGATTGCTACAGACTCCCTATATTTAGGGAGTCAAAATCGCTCCATATTTTTTTTGAACCCCCACCCGACAACCATAAATAAATTTTATATAATCGAGCATTCTTTCCAAAAACACCCTCTAAGAGCCTCTCCATCGCCTCCCAAAAACACCATAAGTAAATAATTTACAATCGAGCAATCCTCCCAAAAATACCATCTAATAGCCTCGTAATGTGCTCTTTATTTTTGGGATTACTACTAGATCACTATATTTAGGGAGCCAAAACTGCTCTATATTTTTTTTGAAACCCCATCGGAGAACCATAAATGAATTATATACAATCGAGCACTCTTAACTAAAATAGACTCTAAGAGCCTCATAATATGCTCTCTATTTTTGGGATTACTACTAGACTCCCTATATTTAGGGAGCCAGTACCCATTCATATTTTTTTAAAACCCCCACCCGACAACCTTAAGTGAATTATATACAATCGAGCATACCTCCCTAAAACACCCTCTAATAGCCTCGTAATATGCTCTCTGTTTTTGGGATTGCTACCAGACTCTCTATATTTAGGGAGCCAAAATCACTCCATATTTTTTTTTAACCCCACCCAACAATCTTAAGTAAATTATATACAATCGAGCATTCCCCCAAAAAACACCCTCTACAAGCATTGCCATTGCCTCCCAAAAACACCCTAAAATCATAAATAAATTATATATAAAGAAAGCACTCCTCCTAAAAACACACTATAAGAGCCTCACAATATTTCTTTGTATTTTTACGATTACTACTAGACTTCCTATATTAAGGTAGCCAAAACTGCTCTATTTTTTTTTTTGAACGACCACCCGACAACCCTAAGTAAATTATATACAATCAAGCACGCCTCCATAAAACATCCTCTAAAAGCCTCACAATATTCTCTCTATTTTTGTGATTGCTACTAGACTCCCTATATTTAACAAGCCAAAACTGCTTCATATTTTTCTTGAACCCCCACCTGTCAACCTTAAGTAAATTATATACAATCGAGCATTCCTTCTAAAAATACCCTATAAGAACCTCGCCATTGCCTCCTTATTTTTGGGATTGCTACTAGGCTGCCTATATTTTGGGAACCAAAATCACTCCCAATTTCTCAAGGCTCCCACCCGTTAATCATAACTAAATTATATATAATCGAGCACTCCTCCCTAAAACACACTTGAAGAGCCTCGCAATATGCTCTATATTTTTGGGATTGATACTAGACTCCCTATATTTAGGGAGCCAAAACTGCTCTATATTTTTTTTGAACCCCCACCCGACAACCTTAAGTAAATTATATACAATCGAGCATTTCTCCCAAAAACACCCTCTAAAAGCTTCGCCATTGCCTCCCAAAAATACCATAAAATAATAAATAAATTATATATAAATCAAGCACTCCTTCCTAAAATACCCTCTAAGAGCCTCGTAATATGCCTCTCTATTTTTGGGATTGCTACTAGACTCCATATATAAAGGGTGCCAAAATATTTTCATACTTTTTTTGAACCCCCACCCGACAACCTTAAGTAAATTATATACAATCGAATATTTCTCACAAAAACACCCTCTAATAGTATCACAATATGCTTTCTATTTTTGGGATTGCTACTAGACTCCATATATTTAGGGATTCAAAGCCGCTCCATATTTTGTTAAAATCCCCACCCGATAACCTTAAGTTAATTATATACAATCGAGCACTCCTCCCTAAAATACACTCTAAGAACATCGCAATATGCTCTCTATTTTTGGGATTGCTACTAGACTCCCTATATTTAGGGAGCCAAAACAGCTCCATATTTTTTTAGAACCCCCACCCATCAGCCTTAAGTGAATTATATACAATCGAGCAATCCTCCCTAAAGCACCCTATAAGAGCCTCGCAATATGCTCTCTATTTTTTGGATTGCTACTAGACTCCCTATATTTAGAGAGCCAAAACAGCTCCATATTTTCTTAGAACCCCACCCGACCACCTTAAGTAAATTATATATAATCGAGCATTTCTTCCAAAAATACTCTCTAAGAGCCTCGCCATTGCCTCCCAAAAATACACTAAAATCATAAGTAAATTATGTATAAATCAAGCACTCCTCCCTAAAATACCTTCGATGAGCATCCCAATATGCTTTTTTTTTTGGGATAGTTACTAGAATCTCTATATTTAGGTTGCCAAAACCGATCCATAGTTTTTTTGAACGTCCACCCGACAACCTTAATTAAATTATATACAATCGAGCAATCCTCCCTAAAACACCCTCTAAGAGCCTCATAATATGCTCTAAATTTTAGGATTACTACTAAACTTCTTATATTTAGGGAGCCAAAACCACTCCGTATTTTTTTTGAACCTCCACCCATCAACCTTAAGTAAATTATATACAATCGAGCATTACTCCCAAAAACACCCTCTAAGAGCCTCACCATTGCCTCCCAAAAACACCCTCTAAGAGCCTCACCATTGCTACTAGACTCTCTATATTTAAGAAGCCAAAATCGCTCAATATTTTTTTTGAACCCCTACCCAACAACCTTAAGTAAATGATATATAATCAAGCACGCCTCCCTAAAATACCCTCTAAAAGCCTCATAATATACTCTCTATTTTTTGGGAATACTACTGGACTCCCTATATTTAGGGAGTCAAAATTGCTCCATATTTTATTTGAACCCCCACACGATAACCTTAAGTAAATTATACACAATCGAGCATTCCTTTTAAAAGCACCCTCTAAGAGTTTGTCATTGCCTCCCAAAAATACCCTAAAATCATAAGTAAATTATATATAAATCAAGCACTCCTCCCTAAAACACCCCTAATAGCCTCGCAATATGCCTATCTAGTTTTTAGATTGCTACTAGACTCCCTATATTTAAAGAGCCAAAATCGCTCTACATTTTTTTTGAACGTCTATTCAACAACCTTAAGTAAATTATATACAATCGAGCACTCCTTAAAACTCCCTCTAAGAGCCTAGCAATAAGCTCTCTATTTTTGAGATTGCTACTAGACTCCCTATATTTAGGGAGCCTAAACCACTCCATATTTTTTTTGAACCCCCACTTGACAACCTTAAGTAAATTATATACAATCAAGGATTCCTCCTAAAAAAACCCTCTAATAGCCTCATAATATGCTCTTTATTTTTGGGATTACTATTAGACTCCCTATATTTAGGGTCCCAAAACCGCTCCATTTTTTTTTTGACCCCACCCATCAACCTTAAGTAAATTATATACAATATAACATTTTCCTAAAAATACAATCTAAGAGCCTCGCTATTGCCTTCCAAAAATAACCTAAAAACATAAGTAAATTATATATAAATAAAGCACCCCTCTCAAAAACACACTTTAAGAGCCTTGCAGTATTACTCTCTATTTTTGGGATTGCTATAAGACTCCCTATATTTAAAACGCCAAAACAGTTCTATATTATTTTTAAACCCCCACCCGACAACCATAAGTAAATTATATACAATCGAGTACTCCACCCAAAAACACCATCTAAGAGCCTCGCAATATGCTCTCTAATTTTAGGAATACTACTAGACTACCTATATTTATGGACCCAAAACCACTCCATGTTTTTTTTGAACCCCCACCCGACAATCTTAAGTGAATTATATACAATCGAGCACTCCTCTCTAAAACACCCTCTAAAAGCCTCGCAATATACTCTCTATTTTGGGAATTGCTATTAGACTCCATATATTTAGGGAGCCAAAACTGCTCTATTTTTTTTTTAACCCCCACGCGATAACCTTAAGTAAATTATATACAATCGAGCATTCATCCCAAAAACACCCTCTACGAGCCTCACCATTGCCTCCCAAAAACACCCTAAAATCATAAGTAAATTATATATAAATCAAGCACTCCTCCCTAAAACATCATATAAGAGCCTCGCAATTTGCCTTTTTATTTTTGGGATAAGTACTAGACTCCCTATATTCTCCAAGCCAAAATTGCATCATATTTTTTTGAATGCCCACCCGACAACCTGAAGTAAATTATATACAATCAAGCACTCCTCCCTAAAATACCCACTAGGAGCCTTGCAATATGCTTTCTGTTTTCGGGATTGTTACTAGACTCCCTATATTTAGGGAGCCAATACCGCTCTATATTTTTTTTGAACCCCCACCCATTTACCTTAAGTAAAGTATATACAATCGAGCATTCCTTCCAAAATCACCCTCTAAGAGCCTTACCATTGCCTCCCTAAAATACCCAAAAATCATAAGTAAATTATATATAAATCAAACACTCCACCCTAAAACACCCTCTAAGAGACTAGCAATATGCCTATCTATTTTTAGGATAGCTACTAGACTCCCTATATTTAAGGGGCCAAAACCGCTCCATATTTTTTTTGAACCCCCACCCAATAACCTTACGTAAATTATATACAATCGAGCGCTCCTCCCTAAAACACCCTCTAAGAACCTCGTAATATGCAATCTACTTTATGGGATTACTTTTAGACTCTATATATTTAGAGAGCTCAAATGCTTCATATTCTGTTTGAACCCCTAACCGACAACCATAAGTAAATTATATACAATCGAGCATTCCTTCCAAAAACACCCTCTAAGAGCCTCTCTATTGCCTTCCAAAAACACCTTAAAATCATAAGTAAATTATTTATAAATCAAACACTCCTCCGTAAAACACCCTCTAAGAACCTCATAATATGCTCTCTATTTTTGGGATTGCTACTAGACTCCCTATATTTAGGGAGCCAAAATCGCTCCATATTTTTTTTGAACCCCCACCCGACTACCTTAAGTAAATTATATACAGTCGAGCACTCCTCCCTATAACATCCTCTAAGAGCCTCGTTATATGCTCTCTACTTTTGGGATTGCTACTAGACTCCCTATATCTAGGGAACCAAAACCACTCCGTATTTTTTTTCAACCCCCATCCAATAACCTTAAGTATATTATATACAATCGAGTATTCCTCCCAAATTACCATCTTATAGCCTCGCAATATGCACTCTACTTTTAAGATTGCTACTACAATCCCTATATTTAAGGTACGAAAACCACTCCATATTTTTTTGGACCCCTACTGGATAACCTTAAGTGAATTTTATACAATCGAGCACTCCTCCCAAAAACACCCTCTAAGAGCCTCGCAATATGCCCTCTATTTTTGGGATTGCAACTAGACTCTTTTTATTTATGGAGCCAAAAATGCACTATATTTTTTAGAACCCCCACCCGATAACCTTAAGTAAATTACATACAATCGAGCATTCCTCCTAAAAACACCCTCTAAGAGCATCTCCATTGCCTCCCAAAAATACCTTAAAATCATAAGTAAATTATATATAAATTAAGCACTCTTCCCTAAAACACTATCTAAGAGCCTTGCAATATGTCTTTCTATTTTTGGGATTGCTACTAGACTCCTAATATTTAGGTAGCCAAAACTACTCCATATTTTTTTTGAATACCCACCCGACAACCGAATGTAACTTATATACAATCGAGCACTCTTCCCTTAAACACCCTCTATGTGCCTTGTAATATGCTCTCTATTTTTGGGATTACTACTAGACACCCTATATTTAGGGTGCCAAAACCCCTCTATATTTTTTTGAACCCCTACCCTTCAACCTTACGTAAATTACATACAATCGAGCAATTCTCCTAAAAACACCCTATAGGAGCCTCGCCATTGCCTCCTTATTTTTGGGATCGCTACTAGACTCTATATTTGGAGAGCCAAAATCGTTCCCAATTTCTCAAGACTCCCAACTGATAATCATAACTAAATTATATACAATCGAGCACTTCTCAATAAAACACTTTCTAAGACCCTCGTAATATGCTCTTAATTTTTGGGATTGCTACTAGACTCCATATATTTAGTGAGCCAAAATCGGACTATATTTTTTTTGAACCCCCACCCCACAACCTTAAGAGTAAACTATATATAATCGAGTATTTTTCTTAAAAACACCCTCTAAAGCCTTGCCATTGCCTCCCAAAAACACCCAAAAATCATAAGTAATTTTTTTATAAATCAAGCACTCCTCCCTAAAACACCCTCTAAGAGTATCGCAATATGTCTCTTTATTTTTAGGATTGCTTCTAGACTACCTATATTTAAGGAGCCAAAACTGCTATAATTTTTTTTGAACCCCCACCAGACAACCTTAAGTAAATTATATACAGTCGAGCACTCCTCCATAAAACACCCTTTAAGAGCCTCGCAATATGCTCTCAATTTTTTGGGATTGCTACCAGACTCTTTATATTTAGGGAGCCAAAACCACTCCATATTTTGTTTGAACCCCCACCTGAAAACCTTAAGTAAATTATATACAATCGAGTATTCCTCCCAAAATACTGTCAAAGAGCCTCGCCAATGCCTCCCAAAAATACCCTAAAATCATAAGTAAATTTTATATATATATATATATATATATATATATATATATATATATATATATATATATATATATATATATATATATATATATATATATATATATATATATATCAAGCACTTCTCCTTAAATACCCTCTAAGTGTCTCATAACATGCCTCTTTATTTTTGGGATTGCTACTCGACACCCTTTATTTAAGGAGCCAAAACCACTTCATATTTTTTTAAACCCCCATCCGACAACCTTTAAGTAAATTATATACAGTCGAGCACTCCATAAAACACCCTCTATGAGCCATGCAATATGCTCTCTATTTTTGGGATTGCTACTAAACTTCCTATATTTAGGGTACCAAAATCACTCCATAATTTTTTTGAACCCCCACCCGACAACCTTAAGTAAATTATATACAATCGAGCATTCCTCCAAAAAACTTTCTCTAATAGCCTTGTAATATGCTTTCTATTTTTTGGATTGCTACTAGACTCTCTATATTTAGGGAGCCAAAACTGCTCCATATTTTTTTTGAACCCTCAATCGATAACCTTAAGTAAATTATATACAATCGTGCACTCCTCCCTAAAATACCCTCTAAAAGCCTCATAATATGCTCTTTATTTTTGGGATTGCTACTAGACTCCCTATATATAGGGTGCCAAAACCGCTCCATATTTTTTTTGAACCCCCACCAGACAACCATAAGTAAATTATATACAATCGAGCACTCTTTCCTAAAATACCCTCTAAGAGCCTCGTAATATGCTCTCTATTTTTGGGATTGCTACTAGACTCCCTATATTTAGGGAGCCAAAACCGCTTCATATTTTTTTTGAAACTCCACCCGACAACCTTAAGTAAATTATATACAATCGAACATTCCTCCCAAAAATACCCTCTAAGAGCCTCACCATTGCCTCCCAAAAATACCCTAAAATCATAAATAAATTATATATAAATCAAGTATTCCTTTCTAAAATGACATATAAGAGCCTTGCAATATGCCTTTCTATTTTTTGGATTGCTACTAGACTTCCTATATTTAGGTAGCCAAAATCGCTCCATATTTTTTTTAAACTCCCACCAAACAACCTTAAGTAAATTATATACAATCGAGCACTCCTCCCTAAAACACCCTCTAAGAGCCTCGCAATATGCTCTCTATTTTTGAGATTGCTACTAGACTCTATATATTTAGGGAGCAAAAACAGCCCCATGTTTTTTTTGAACCCCCACCCGATAACCATAAGTGAATTATATACAATTGAGTACTCCCTAAAACATCCTCTATGAGACTCACAATATGCTATCTATTTTTGGTATTGCTACTATACTCCCTATATTTAAGGAGCCAAAATCTCTCCATATTTTTTTTTAACGCCCACCCAACAACCTTAAGTAAATTATATACAACGAGCATTCCTCCCAAAAACAATCTTTAAAAGACTCGTCATTACCTCCCAAAAATACAATAAAATCAAAAGTAAATTATATATAAATCAGGCCCTCCTCCCTGAAACACCCCCTAAGCGACTCACAATATGCCTTTCTATATTTGGGATTACTACTAGACTCCCTATATTTAAGGAGCCAAAACAGCTCCATTTTTTTTTTTGAACGCCCACCCGACAACCTTAAGTTAATTATCTACAATAGAGCACTCCTTCCTAAAATACCCTCTAAGAGCCTGGCAATATGCTCTCTATTTTTGGGATTGCTACTGGACTCCCTATATTTAGGGAACCAAAATTCTCCTTATTTTTTTTGAACCCCTACCCTTCAACCTTAAGTAAATTATATAAAATCGAGCTTTCCACTCAAAAACATCCTCTAAGAGCCTCACCATTACCTCCCAAAAACACCCAAAAATTATAAGTAAATTATATATAAATAAAGCACTCCTCCATAAAACACCCTATAATATGCCTCTTTATTTCTAGGATTGCTACTAGACTCCCTATATTTTTGGAGCCAAAACTACTCCTTATATTTTTTGAACCCCCACCCAACAACCTTAAGTAAATTATATATAATCAAGTAGTCCTCCTAAAAACACAATCTAATAGCCTCGCAATATGCTCTCTATTTTTGGGACTACTACTAGACTCCCTATATTTAGGGAGACAAAACCGGTCTATATTTTTTTTGAACCCCCACCCAATAATCTTAACAAAATTATATACAATTGAGCACTCCTCCCTAAAATACCCTTTAAGAGCCTCACAATATACTCTCTACTTTTGGAATTATTACAAAACTCCCAATATTTAGGCAGCCAAAACCGCTCTATATATTTTTTTGAACCCCCACTTAACAACCTTAAGTGAATTATATACATTCGAGTACTCCTCCCTAAAATACCCTCTAAAAGCTTCACAATATGCTCTCTATTTTTGTGATAGCTACTAGACTCCCTATATTTAGGAAGCTAAAACAGCAACATTTTTTTTTTGAACAACCACCCATCAACCTTAAATAAATTAGATACAATCGAGTATTCCTCCTAAAAACACCTTATATGAGCCTCACCATTGCCTCCTTATTTTTAGGATTGCTACTGACCTCCCTTTATTTGGGGAGCCAAAATTGCTCCTAATTTCTCAAGGCTCCTACCTAATAATTATAACTAAATTATATACAATCGAGCACTCCTTCCTAAAAACTTTCTAAGAGCTTCGCAATATGCTCTTTATTTTTGGGATTACTGCTAGACTCTCTATATTTAGGGAGCCAAAATCACTCTATATTTTTTTGAATCCCTATCCGACAATATTTAGTAAATTATATATAATCGAGCATTCCTTCCAAAAACACCCTCTAAGAGCCTCATCATTGCCTCCCAAAAATACCCTAAAATCTTAAGTAAATTATATATAAATCAAGCACTCCTCCCTAAAATAACCTCTAAGAGCCTTGCAATATGCCTCTCTATTTTTGGGATTGCTACTTGACTCCCTATATTTAAGGAGCCAAAACCACTTTAAATTTTTTTTTTAACTCCCACCCGATAACCATAAGTAAATTATATATAATCGAGCACTCCTCTCTAAAACACTCTCTAAGAGCCTCACAATATGCTCTCTATTTTTTTGGATTGCTACTAGACACCCAATATTTAGGGAGCCAAAACAACTCCATATTTTGTTTGAACCGCCACCCGACAACCTTAAGTAAATTATATATAATCGAGCATTCCTCCCAAAAACACCCTCTACGAGCCTCGCCATTGCCTCCCAAAAACACCCTAAAATGATAAGTAAATTATATATAAATCAAGCACACCCCCTAAAACACCCTCAAAGAGCCTCGCAATATGCCTAACTAATTTTGGGATTACTTCTAAACTTCCTATATTTAGGAAGCAAAAATCGCTATAAATTTTTTTTGAAGCCCCACCCGACAAACTTAAGTAAATTATATTCAATCGAGCACTCCTCCCTAAAACACCCTCTAAGAGCCTAATATGCTCTCTATTTTTGGAATTACTACTAGACTCCCTATATTTAGGGAGCCAAAACAGATCAATATTTTTTTTAAACCTTCACCCGATAACCTTAAGTAAATTATATACAATCGAGCATTCCTTCAAAAAACACCCTCTAATAGCCTCATAATATGCTCTCTATTTTTAGGATTACTACTAGGCTCCCTATATCTAAGGAGCCAAAACTGCTCCATATTTTTTTTGAACCCTCAACCAATAACCTTAAGTAAATTATATACTATCGAGCACTCTTCCCAATAAAACCCTCTAAGAGCCTCGCAATATGATCTTTTTCTTTTGGGATTGCTACTAGACTCCCAATATTTAGGGAGCCAAAACCGTTCCATATTTTTTTTGAACCCCAACCCGACAACCTTAGCAAAATTATACACAATTAAGCATTCCTCCTAAAAAACACCCTCTAAGATCCTCGCCATTGCCTCCCAGAAATACCTTTAAATCACAAGTAAATTATATATAAATCAAGTACTCCTCCCTAAAACACCCTCTAAAAGCCTCGCAAATTGCCTCTCTATTGTTAGGATTGCTACTAGACTCCCTATATTTAGGGAGCCAAAATTATGCCATATTTTTTTTGAACCCCCACTTGACAACCTTAAGTAAATTATATACAATCGAGAACTCCTCCCTAAAATACCCTTTAAGAGTCTAATATGCTCTCTATTTTTGGGATTGCTATGAGACTCCCTATATTTAGGGAGCCAAAAATCGCTCTATAGTTTTTTTGAACCCCTACCCGACAACCTTATGTAAATTATATACAATCGAGCATTCCTACTAAAAACACCTACTAATAGCATCGCAATATGCACTCTATTTTTGAGATTGCTACTAGAGTCCCTATATTTAAGGAACCAAAACCGCTCTATTTTTTTTTTTAACCCCCACCCGACAACCTTAAGTAAATTATATACAGTCGAGCACTCCTTCCTAAGACACCCTCCAAGAGCCTTGCAATTGCTCTCAATTTTTGGGATTACTACTACCTATATTTAGGGAGCCAAAACCGCCCCATTTTTTTTTTGAACCCCCACCCGATAACCTTAAGTGAATTATATACAATCGAGCACTCCTCCCTAAAACACCCTCGAAGAGACTCACAATATGCTCTCTATTTTTGGGATTACTACTAGACTCCCTATATTTAGGGTGCCAAAATCGCTCCATATTTTTTTTGAACCTATACTCGACAACCTAAAGTAAATTATATATAATCGAGCATTCATCCCAAAATTACCCTCTAAGAGCCTCGTCATTGCCTCCCAAAAACACCTTATAGTTATCAGTAAATTATATATATATCAACCTCTCCTCCCTAAAGCACCCTCTAAAAGACTCACAATAGGCCTTACTATTTTTGTGATGGCAACTAGACTCCCTATATTTAGGGAGCCAAAACCGCTCCATATTTTTTTTGAAAACCTACCCGACAACCATAAGTAAATTTTATACAATCAAGTACTTCTTCCTAAAACACCCTCTAAGAGACTGGTAATATGCTCTCCATTTTTGGGATTGCTATTAGGCTTCCTATATTTAGGGAGCCAAAACCACTCCATATTTTTTTTAACCCCCACTCGTCAACCTTAAGAAAATTATATGCAATCGACCATTCCTCCCAAAAACACCCTCTAAAAGACTCACCATTACCTCCCAAAAATAACCAAAAATCATAAGTAAATTATATATAAATCAAGCACTCCTCCCTAACACCCTCTAAGAGCCTCGCAATATGCCTATCTATTTTTAGGATTGCTTCTAGACTCCCTATAATAAAGGAGCCAAAACCGCTCCATATTTTTTTTAAACCCCCACCCGACACCCTTAAGTAAATTATATACGATTGAGCACTCCTCCATAAAACACCCTCTAAAAGCCTCACAATATGCAATCTATTTTTTAGGATTGCTACTAGACTCCCTATATTTAGGTAGCCAAAACCACTCCATATTTTGTTTGAACCCCCACCCGATAACCTTAAGTAGATTATACACAATCGAGTATTCAAACCAAAAACACCCGTTAAGAGCCTCATCATTGCCTCCCAAAAATACCCTAAAACTGAAATTAAATTATATATAAATCAAACACACCTCCCTAAAATACCCTCTAAGAGCCTCGCAATATGCCACTCTATTTTTGGGATTGCTACTAGACTCCCTATATTTAGTGAGACAAAATCGCTCCATATTATTTTTGAACCCGCACCCGATAACCTTAAGTAAATTATAAATAATTGAGCACTCCTCCCCGAAACACCCTCCAAGAGCCTAATATGCTCTCTATTTTTTGGATTTCTACTAGACTCCCTATATTTAGGAAGCCAAAACCGCTCCATATTTTTTTTGAACCCCCACCCAAAAACCTTAAGTAAATTATATATAAGCATTCCTTTTAAAAATACACTCTGAAGGCCTCGCAATATGCTCTCTATTTTTAGAATTACTACTAGACTCCCTATATTTAGGGAGCCAAAATTGCTCTATATTTTTCTTAAACCCCCACCCGATAACTTTTAGTAAATTATATACAATCGAGCATTCCTCCCAAAAACACCCTCTAAGAGCCTCGTCATTGTCTCCTAAATACACACTAAAATCTTAAGTAAATTAGATATAAATCAAACACTCCTCCCTAAAACACCCTCTAAAAGCCTAATATGCTCTCTAGTTTTGGAATTGTTACTAGAGTCCCAATATTTAGGGAGCCAAAACCGCTTTATATTTTTTTTGAACCCCCACCCGATAAACTTAAGTAAATTATATACAATCGAGCACTCCTCCCTAAAACACTCTCTAAAAGCCTCGCAATATGATCTCGATTTTTTGGAATTGCTACTAGACTCCCTATATTTAGGGAGCCAAAATAACTCTATATTTTCATTGAGCCCCCACCCAAGAACCTTAAGCAAATTATACACAATTGAGCATTCCTCCCAAAAACACCCTCTAAGAGCCTCGCCTTTGCCACCCAAAAACACCCTAAAATTATAATTGAATTATATATAAATCAAGCACTCTCCTCTAAAACACCCTTTAAGAACCTCGCAATATGCCTCACTATTTTTAGGATAACAACTAGACTCCCTATATTTTGGGAGCCAAAACTGCTCCATATTTTTTTTGAAGCCCCACCCGACAACCTTAAATTAATTATATATAACCAAGCACGCCTTCCTAAAACACCATCTAAGACCCTAACATGCTCTCTATTTTTTGAATTGCTAATAGACTCCCTATATTTAGGGAGCCAAAACCAAAACCGCTTCATATTTTTTTTGAACCACCACCCGATAACCTTAAGTAAATTATATACAATCGATCATTCTTTCAAAAAATACCCTCTAAGAGCCTCGTCATTGCTTCCCAAAAACACCATAAAATCATAAGTAAATTATATATAAATCAAGCACTCCTCCCTGAAACACCCTCTAAAAGCCTCGCAATATGCCTCTCAATTTTTGGAATTGCTACTAGACTCCCTATATTTAGGGAGCCAAAATTGCACCATATTTTTTTTTAACCCCCACCCGACAACCTTAAGTAAATTAAATACAATCAAACACTCCTCCCTAAAACACCCTCAAAAAGCCTAATATACTCTCTATTTTTGGGATTGCTACTAGACTCCCTATATTTAGGGAGCCAAAACTGCTCCAAATTTTTTTTTAACCCCTACCGGACAACCTTATGTAAATTATATACAATCGAGCATTCTTCCTAAAAACACCCTCTAATAGCCTTGCAATATGCTCTCTATTTTTGGGATTACTACTAGACTCCCTATATTCAAGGAGCGAAAGACGCTCAATATTTTTTTTTAACCCCCACCCGACAACCTTAAGTAAATTATATACAATTGAGGACTCCTCCCTAAAACACCCTCTAAGAACCTCGTAATATGCTCTCTATTTTTGGGATTGCTACTAGACTCCCTATATTAATGGAGGCAAAACCACCCCATATTTTTTTTAAACCCCCACCCGACAACCTTAAGTAAATTATATACAATCGAGCACTCCTCCCTAAAACACCCTCTAAGAAATTTGCAATATGCTCTCTATTTTTGGGATTGCTATTAGACTCCCTATATTTTGGGAGCCAAAAGCACTCCATATTTTTTTTGAACCCACACCTGACAACCTTAAGTAAATTATATACAATAGAGCATTCCTCCCATAAATACCCTCTAAACGCCACACTATTGTTTCCCAAAAATACCCGAAAGTCATCAATAAATTATATATAAATTAAACACTCCTCCCTAAAACACCCTCTAAGAGACTCGCAATATGTCTTCCTATTTTTGGCATTGCTACTTGACTCCCTATATTTAGGGAGCCAAAATCGCTTAATATTTTTTTTGAACACCCACCCGACAACCTTAAGTAAATTATATACAATCGAGCACTCCTTCCTAAAATACCCACTAAGAGCCTGGTAATATACTCTCTATTTTTAAGATTGCTACTAAACTCCCTATATTTAGGGAGCCAAAACTACTCTATATTTTTTTTAAACCCCCACCTGTCAACCTTAAGAAAATTATATACATTCGAGCTTTCCTCCCAATAAGACCCTCTAAAATCCTCACTATTGCCTCACAAAAACAACCAAAAATCATAAGTAAATTATATATAAATCAAGCACTCCTCCCTAAAACACCCTCTATGAGCCTCGTAATATGCCACACTATTTTAATATTACTACTAGACTCCCTATACTTATGGATCCAAAACCGCTCCATATTTTTTTTAAATCCCCACTCAACAACCTTAAGTAAATTATATATGAATGAGCATTCCTCCCTAAAACACCCTCTAAGAACCGCGCAATATGCTCTCTATTTTTAGGGATTGCTACTAGACTTCCTATATTTAGGAAGCCAAAATCGCTCCATATTTTGTTTGAACCCCACCCGACAACCTTAAGTAAATTATACACAATCGAGCATTCCTCCCAAAAACACCCTCAAGAGCCTCACCATTGCCTCCCAAAAATACCCTAAAATCATAAGTAAATTATATATAAATTAAGAACTCCTCCTTAAAACACCCTCTAAGAGCCTCGCAACATACCTCTCTATTTTTGGGATTGCTACTAGACTCCCTATATTTAGGGAGCCAAATTCGCTCCATATTTTTTTTTGAACCCCCACCCGACAACCTTAAGTAAATTAAAAACAATCAAGCACTCCTCCCTAAAACACTCTCTAAGAGCCTAATATGCTCTCTATTTTTTGGATTGCTACTAGACTCCCTATATTTAGGGAGTCAAAACCGGTCTATATTTTTTTTTAACCCCCACCCGAAAAACTTAAGTAAATTATGTACAATCGAGCATTCCTCCTAAAAAAGCACCCTCTAATGTCCTCGCAATATGCTCTCCACTTTTAGGATTGCTACTAGACTCCCTATATTTAGGGAGCCAAAGCCGCTCGATATTTTTTTTGAACCCCCACCCGATAACCTTTAGTAAATTATATATAATCAAGCATTTCTTCCAAAAACGCCCTCTAAGAGCCTCGTCGTTGCCTCCCAAAAACACCCTAAAATCATAAGTAAATTATATATAAATCAAGCACTCCTTTCTAAAATACCCTCTAAGAACCTCGCAATATGCCTCTTTATTTTTAGGATTGTTACTAGACTCCCTATATTTAAGGAGCCAAAACAGCCCCATATTTTTTTTTGAACTCCCACCCAATAACCTTAAGTAAATTATATATAATCGAGCACTATTCCCTAAAATACTCTCTAAGAACTTCACAATATACTATCTTTTTTTTGTGATTGCTACTAGACTCCCTATATTTAGAAAGACTCCCTATATTTAGGGAGCCAAAACAGCTCCATATTTTGTTTGAACCCCCACCCGATAACCTTAAGTAAATTATACACAATCAAGCATTCCTCCTAAAAACACCCTCTAAGAGTCTCTCCATTGCCTCCCAAAAATACCTTAAAATCATAAGTGAATTATATATAAATCAAGCACTCCCCCCTAAAACACCCTTTAAGAGCCTCGCAATATGACTCACTATTTTTGGGATTACTACTAGGCTCCCTATATTTAGGGAGCCAAAACAGCTCCATATTTTTTTTGAAGCCCCACCCGACAACCTTAAGTAAATCAATATAATAAGGGACGGCGGTTTTGTGCTGACTAGACAAAATGGAACCAAATGCTGATTAGACAAAACTCTCTCACGATCACAGCCGCTCCCTCTCTTCTTCCCCCGATCTCTCTCTATCTATCTCTCTTTCCCATCTTCACCATGTACTATCTCTCTTCACCCTCTCTCTCTCTCTCCGTCTCTTTCTCTACCCCAATCTATATATTCCCTCTCTAATCACACAGCAACGATGGGTGGCACGGGCCTGTCACGCCCGACGTAGCTCGGCGATTTGTCATGCGTCGATGCCTCTGCATGCGACATAACCGGCGTAGAACTCGAAGTGGCATCCGAAGTCAGTCTCCGGGCAGACCCATCGAGCTCCATACGGTGTTTGACGGTAGGCTCCTGACGAACCCGGCCGGCTCCAAGCAACATCCGAAGTCGGGTTCCGGAAGAACCCGCAATGACTGCCGGCGATGGCACAAGCTCAACTATCACGGCAACGCGTGGCGTTAGACTCCAAGCGGTATCTGAAGTTGATCTCCAGGTAGACCCATCGAGCTCCACACGGCGTTTGACGGTTGGCTCTTGGCGAACCCGACCGGCTCCAAGCAACGTCCAAAGTCGGGCTCCGAGAGAACCTGCAACGACTGTCGGCGATGGCATACGCTCAACTATCGTGGCAACGCATGGCATTGGACTCCAAGCAGCGTCTGAAGTTGGTCTTCGGGCAGACTCATCGAGCTACACACGGTGTTCGATAATGGGCTCCTGGCGAACCCGGCCGACTCCAAGTAACTTCCGAAGTCGGGCTCCGGAAGAACCCGCAATGATTGTCGGTAATGGCACATGCTCAACTATCATGGCAACTCGTGGCATTGGACTCCAAGCAGCATTCGAAGTCAATCTTCGGGTAGACGCACGGCGTTTGACGGTGGGCTCCTGGTGAACCCAGCCTGCTCCAAGCAACATCCAAAGTCGGGCTCTGAGAGAACCTGCAACGACTACTGGCAATGGCACACGCTCAACTATCACGGCAACACGTGCGTGAATCACAGTATTCTGGGCGGTTCGAGCGGCATATGGGTTAGGCGGCATTTTTATCGGTTAAGGTTTCCAAACAATATCGGGGAAGAAGATATACAGTGAACCTTTTTTTTTTGTTTGATTGGGTTTTAAAACCCGTTTTCAACTCGACCGGATCCACTGATCCCATAACCCGACCCACTAGTTTAACAAATAGAACAATAAGGTTAAAACAAATAGAATAACAAGGTTACAAGGGACATACTCAGTTTATAACCCAGACGGGCCAGACCTGGCTCGAGACCAGACCAGACCTGGCCCGACTCCAGGTCAGGCCCAGATCAGATCTGACCTGAACCCAGACCAGGTTCAGCCTAATCCCAGCCAAGGATCAGGCAGGCCCAGATTCAGACCCAATCCATTTTGAGCTCGGGTATGCTGTTTATTTAATATAGACCATCGATTTATTTTCTATTATTTTGGACTTGATCTTAGCTAGATCTGATCAATCCAAATATAGATCTTGGCTATTTGGATCATTCCGGATGCATTAGTACGATCTGATTTTATAAATTTAAATTATTTAATATGTGTTTAATCTATATAACAAGGGACGTCAGTTTTGTGCTCTCTCCAGTTCTTTTTCTCTTCCCCCGATCTCTCTCTCTCTTCCCCGATCTCTCTCTCTCCCTCCCTCTCTCTCTCTTCCCCCGATCTTTCTCTCTCTCAGGGGGGGGTTGTTGCGCTGAAGGCGCTTGCGTCGTGCTAATTGGGCAGGCATGCACTAAAGAAAAATATTGCTTGAGTAGTTGAGTGGAACCATCTCCATTATCAATGCCAAGACCATACCCTTAGACCAAAGTGTGAAATAGGCCTAATACAATCTTTGGTCATGGCGTTGACAAAAATTGGCATGCATAATAGACGGCTATGTTGATTGATTCGGTTTGAGTGAATTGGGAAAAGAAATAGAGGGTGATGTGCAATGGTTCTTGAGATGGGTATATAGGTGGGGTCTGCAAGGGAGTCTGGTGCATTTGTGGTAGGCTCGGTGGTGATGCCCAAGGGGTGTCTTACCACTGAAGGTGGCTTGTTACAGTGCCGATAGGTGTGCTGCCGTCGAAGGTGATCCGACTGAGTTTTACCGCCGAAGGCGGCCCGCTACAGTGCCGACAGGCACAGGCATGCACTAGTTATATACAATCGAGCACTCTTCCCAAAAATACCCTCTAAGAGCCTAATATGCTCTCTACTTTTGGAATTGCTACTAGACTCCCTATATTTAGGGAGCCAAAACAGCTCTATATTTTTTTGAACCCCCACCCGACAACCTTAAGTAAATTATATACAATCGAGCATTCCTCCCAAAAACACCCTCTAATAGCCTCGCAATATACTCTCTATTTTTGGGACAGCTATTGGACTCTCTATATTTAGGGAGCCAAACCACTCCATATTTTTTTTGAACCCACACCCGACAACCTCAAGTAAATTGTATGCTATCGAGCACTCCTCCCTAAAACACCCTCTAAGAGCCACGCAATATGCTCTCTATTTTTTGGGATTGCTACTAGACTCCCTATATTTAGGGAGCCAAAACCGCTCTATATTTTGTTAGAACCCCACCCGACAACCTTAACTAAATTACAAAGAATCGAGCATTCCTCACAAAAACACCCTCTAAGAGCCTCGCCATTGCCTTCCAAAAATAACCTAAAATCATAAGTAAATTATATATAAATCAAACACTCCTCCCTAAAATACCCTTTAAGAGCCTCGCAACAAGCCTCTCTATTTTTGGGATTGCTACTAAACTCCCTATATTTAGGGAGCCAATATTTTTTTCGAACCCCCACCAGACAATCTTAAGTAAATTATATATAACCGATTACTCCTCCCTAAACACCCTCTAAGAGCCTAATATGCTCTCTATTTTTGGGACTGCTACTAGACTCCCTATATTTAGGGAGCCAAAACCACTCTATATATTTCTTGAACCCGCACCCAACAACCTTATGTAAATTATATACAATCGAGCATTCCTCCTAAAAAAACCCTCTAATAGCCTCGCAATATGCTCTCTATTTTTGAGATTGCTACTAGATTCCCTATATTTAGGGAGCCAAAATTGCTACTAGACCCCCACCCGACAACCTTAAGTAAATAATATACAATCGAGCATTCCTCCCTAAAACACCCTCTAAGAGCCTCGCAATATGCCCTCTATTTTTGGGATTGCTACTATACTCCCTTTATTTAGGGAGCAAAAACTGTCCCATATTTTTCTTGAACCCCCACCTAACAACCTTAAGTGAATTATATACAAACGATTACTCTTTCCTAAAACACCCTCTAAGATACTCGCAATTTGCTTTATATTTTTGAGATTGCTACTAGACCCCCTATAATATATGGAGCCAAAATCGATCCTTTTTTTTTTTTGAACCCACACCCGACAACCTTAAGTCAATTTTATACAATCGAGTATTCCTCCCAAAAATACCCTCTAAGAGCCTCGCCATTGCCTCCCAAAAATAACCTAAGGTCATTAGTAAATTATATATAAATTAAGCACTCCTTCCTAAAACACCCTCTAAGAAACTCTCAATATGCCTTTCTATTTTAGGGATTGCTACTGACTCCCAATATTTAGGGAGCCAGAACAGCTCCATATTTTTTTGAACACCCACCCGATAACCTTAAGTAAATTATATATAATCGAACACTCATTCATAAAACACCCTCTAAGAGATTGGTAATATGTTCTCTATTTTTGGGATTGCTAGAAGACTCCCTATATTTAGGGAACCAAAACCGCTCTATATTTTTTTTGAACCCCGATCCGTCAACCTTAAGAAAATTATATACAATCGAGCATTCATCCCAAAAATACCCTCTAAAAGCCTCGTCATTGCCTCCCAAAAATACCCAAAAATCATAAGTAAATTATATAGAAATCAAGCACTCCTCCCTTAAACACCCTCTAAGAGCCTCGCAATATGCCTCTCTATTTTTAGGATTGCTACTAGACTCCCTATATTTAAGGAGCCAAAACCGCTCTATATTTTTTTTGAACCCCCACCCGACAACCTTAAGTAAATTATATATAATTGAGCACTCCTCCCTAAAATACCCTCTAAGAGCACCGCAATATGCTCTCTATTTTTAGGGATTGCTACTAAACTCCCTATATTTAGCGAGCCAAAACTGCTCCATATTTTGTTTGAACCCCCACTCGACAACCTTCAGTAAATTATACACAATCGAGCATTCCTCCCAAAAACACCCTCTAAGAGACTCGCCATTACCTCCCAAAAACACCGTAAAATCATAAGTAAATTATATATAAATCAAGCACTCCTCCCTAAAACACCCTCTAAGAACCTTGTAACATGCCTCTCTATTTTTAGGATAGCTACTAGACTCCTTATATTTGGAGAGCCAAAATCGCTCTGTATTTTTTTTGATCCCCCACCTGATAACATTAAGTAAATTATAAATAATCGAGCACTTCTCCCTAAAACACCCTCTAAGAGCCTAATATGCTCTTTATTTTTAGGATTGCTACTAGACTCCCTATATTTAGGGAGCCAAAACCGCTCTATATTTTTTTTGAACCCCAACCCAAAAACTTTAAGTAAATTATATACAATCAAGTATTCCTACTAAAAACTCCCACTAGTGACCTCGCAATATGCTCTCTATTTTTTGGATTACTACTAGACTCCCAATATTTAGGGAGCCAAAACCACTCTATATTTTTTTTGAACCCCCACCAGTCAACCTAAAGTTAATTATATACAATCGAGCATTATTCCCAAAAATACCCTCTAATAGCCTCGCCATTGCCTCCTAAAAACCCCCAAAAATCATAAGTAATTTATTAATAAATCAAGCACTCCTCTATAAAACAGCCTCTAAGAGCCTTGCAATATACCTCTTTATTTTTAGGATTGCTACTAGACTCCCTATATTTAATGAGCCAAAATTGCTCCATATTTTTTTTGAACCCCACCTGAAACCTTAAGTAAATTATATATGAATGAGCACTCCTCCCTAAAACAACCTCTAAGAGCCTCTCAATATAATCTCTATCTTTTGGGATTGCTACTAGACTCATTATATTTATGGAGCCAAAACTGTTCTATATTTTGTTTGAACCCCCACCCAACAACCTTAAGTAAATTATACACAATCCAACATTCTTTCAAAAATACCCTCTAAGAGCCTCACCATTGCTTCCCAAAAACACCCTAAAATCATAAGTAAATTATATATAAATCAAGCACACCTCCCTAAAACACTCTCTAAGAGCCTCATAATATGCCTCTCTATTTTTGGGATTGCTACTACACTCCCTATATTTTGGTAGTCAAAATCGCTCCATATTTTTTTTGAACCCCCACCCAACAACCTTAAGTAAATTATAAACAATCAAGTACTCCTCCGTAAAACACCCTCTAAGAGCCGCGTAATATGCTATCTATTTTTCAGATTGCTACTAGACTCCCTATATTTAGGGAGGCAAAACTGCTCCATATTTTTTTTGAACCCTAACTCAAAAAACTTAAGTAAATTATATACAATAAAGAGCTCCTCCCTAAAATATCCTCTAAGAGGCTCGTATTATGCTCTCTATTTTTGGCATTGTTACTAGACTCCTTATATTTAGGGAGCCAAAACCGCTTCATATTTTTTTGTTCCCCCACTGGACAACCTTAGGTGAATTATATACAATCGAGCACTCCTCCCTAAAACACCCTCTAAGAGCGTAGCGTTATGCTCTCTATTTTTGGGATTGAAACTAGACTCTATATATTTATGGAGCCAAAACTACTTTATATTTTTTTTTGAACCCCCACTCGACAACCTTAACTAAACTATATACAATCGAGTTGTTCTCCCAAAAATACCCTCTAAAAGTCTTGCCATTGCCTCCTAAAAATACCTTAAAATCAAAAGTAAATTATATATAAATCAAGCACTCCTCCCTAAAACACCCTCTAAGAGCCTTGCAATATGTCTTTCAATTTTTGGGATTGCTACTAGACTCCCTATATTTAGGTAGCCAAAACAGCTCCATATTTTTTTTGAATGCCCACCCAACAACCTTAAGTAAATTATCTATAATTGAGCACTCCTCCCTAAAATAGCCTCTATGAGCCTCGTAATATGCTTTCTATTTTTGGGATTGCTACTAGGCATCCGATATTTATAGAGAGCAAAAATCACTCTATATTTTTATTGAACCCTTACCCATCAACTTTAAGTAAATTATATACAATCGAGCATTCCTCCGAAAAAAACCTTATATGAGCCATGTTATTGCCTCCTTATTTTAGGGATCACTACTAGACTCCCTATATTTAGGGAGATAAAATCGCTCCAAAATTTTTAAGACTCCCACCCAATAATCATAACTAAATTATATACAATCGAGCACTCCTCCCTAAAACACTTTCTAAGAGCCTTGCAATGTGCTCTCTATTCTTGGGATTGCTCTTTATTTTATATATAATCGAGCACTTCTCCCTGAAACAGCATTTTATTTTTTTAAAACCCCCACCTGACAATCATTAATAAATTCTATATAATCAAGCATGTTTCCAAAAACACCCTCTAAGAGCCTCGCCATTGCCTCCAAAAAACACCCTAAAATCTAAGTAAATTATATATAAATCAAGCACTCCTCGCAAAATTACCCTCTAAGAGCCTCGCAATATGCCTCTCTATTTTTGGGATTGCTACTAGACTCCCTATATTTAAGGAGCCAAAACAGCTCTATATTTTTTTCAAACCCCCAGCCAACAACCTTAAGTAAATTATATACAATCGAGCACTCCTCCCTACAATACTCTCAAAGAGCCTTACAATATGCTCTCTATTTTTTGAGATTGCTACTAGACTCCCTATATTTAGGGAGCTAAAACCGCTTCATATTTTGTTTAAACCCCCACCCAATAACCTTAAGTAAATTATACACAATTGAACATTCCTCTCAAAAATATCCTCTAAGAGCCTCGTTATTGCCTCCCAAAAATACCCCAGAATCATAAGTAAATTATATATAAATCAAGCACTCATTCCTAAAACACCCTCTAAGAGCTTCATAATATGCCTCTTTATTTTTGGGATTGCTACTAGACTCCTTATATTTAGGGAGCCAAAACTGTTCTATATTTTTTTTCAACCCCCACCATACAACCTTAAGTACACTACATACAATTGAGCATTCCTCCTAAAAATACCCTCTAATAGCCAAGCAATATGCTCTCTACTTTTGGGATTGCTACTAAACTCCCTATATTTAGGGACCCAAAACCACTCCATATTTTTTTTTAAACCCCCACCCGACAACCTTAAGTAAATTATATACAATCGAGGACTCCACCCTAAAATAGCCTCTACGAGCCTCGTAATATGCTCTCTATTTTTGGGATTGCTACTAGAATCCCTATATTTAGGGAGCCAAAACTGCCCTATATTTTTTTCGAACCCCCACCCGGTAACCTTAAGTGAATTATATACAATCGAGCACTCCTCCCTAAAACACCCCCTAAGAGACTCGCAATATGCTCTCTATTTTTAGGATTGCTACTAGACTCCCTATATTTAGAAAGCCAAAATCGCTCCATATTTTTTTTGAACCCCCACCGTACAACCTTAAGTAAATTATATACAATCGAGCAATCCTCCCAAAAACACTCTCTATGTGCCTCGCTATTGCCTCCTAAAAATACCCTAATATTATAAATAAACTATATATAAATTAAGAACTCCTCCCTAAAACACCCTTTAAAAGACTCTCAATATGCCTTTCTATCTTTGGGATTGCTATTATACTCCCACTATTTAGGGAGCCAAAACCGCTCTATATTTTTTTTGATTGACCACCCGACAACCTTAAGTAAATTATATACAATCGAGCACTCCTTCCTAAAACACCCTCTAAGAGCCTGGTAATATGCTTTTTATTTTGGGGATTGCTACTAAACTCCCTATATTTAGGGAGCCAAAACCACACTATATTTTTTTTGAACCCCCACCCGTCAACGTTAAGTAAATTATATACAATCGAGCATTCCTCCCAAAAACACCGATTAAGTGGCTCGCCTTTGCCTCCCAAAAATACCTATAAATCATAAGTAAATTATCTATAAATCAAGCACTCCTTCTTAAAAAACCCTCTAAGAGCCTCACAATATGTCTCTCTAATTTTAGGATTACTACAACACTCCCTATATTTAATGAGCCAAAACTGTTCCTTATTTTTTTTGAACCCTCATATGATTACCTTAAGGAAATTATATACGATTGAGAACTCCTACCTAAAACATCCTCTAAGAGCCTCGCAATATGCTCTCTACTTTTTGGGATTGCTACTACACTTTGTATATTTAGGGAGCCAAAACCGCTCCATATTTTGTTTGAACCCCCACCCAACAACCTTAATTAAATTATACACAATCGAGCATTCCTCCCAAAAACACCCTCTAAGAGCCTCGCTATTTCACCCCAAAACACCCTAAAATCATAAGTAAATTATATATAAATCAAAAACTCCTCTTTAAAACACCCTCTAAGAGCCTCGCTATATGCCTCTCTATTTATGGGATTGCTACTAGACTCCTTATATTTAGGAAACCAAAATCGTTCCATATTTTTTTTATACCCCCACCCGACAACCTTAAGTAAATTATATATAATCAAACACTCCTCCCTAAAATACCCTCTAAGAGCCTCGCAATATGCTCTCTATTTTTGGGATTACTACTAGACTCCCTATATTTAGGGAGCCAAAATCGCTACATATTTTTTTTGAACCCCCACCCGACAATCTTAAGTAAATTATATACAACCGAGCATTCCTCCCAAAAACACCATCTTATAGCCTCGCAATATGCTCTCTTTTTTTAGAATTACTACTAGACTCCATATATTTAGGAAGGCAAAAACACTCCATATTTTTTTTAATCCCCCACCCGAAAACCTTATGTAAATTATATACAATCGAGCACTCCTCCCTAAAATACCCTCTAAGAGCCTCCCAATATACTCTCTATTTTTGGGATTTGCTACTAGACTCCCTATATTTAGGGAGCCAAAACCGCTCCATATTTTTTTTGAACCCCCACAAGACAAACTTAAGTAAATTATATACAATCGAGAATTCCTCCCTAAAATACACTCTAACAACCTCGCAATATGCTCTATATTTTTGGGATTGCTACTAAACTTCCTATATTTAGGGAGACAAAACCGCTCCATTTTTTTTTTGAACCCCCATCCGACAACCTTAAGTAAATTATATACAATCGAGCATTCCTCCCAAAAGCACCATCTAATAGCCTCGCAATTTGCTCTCTATTTTTGGGATGGATACTAGACTTCCTATATTTATTAAGGCAAAATCGCTCCATATTTTTTTTAAAACCCCACCCGACAACCTTATATAAATTATATACAATCAAGCACTCCTTCCTATAAGGTCTAAGAGCCTCGCAATATGCTCTCTATCTTTAGTATTGCTACTAGACTCCCTATATTTAGGGAGTCAAAACTGCTCTATATTTTTTTTGAACCCCCACTGGACAATCCTAAGTAAATTATATACAATCGAGCACTCCTCCCTAAAACACCCTCTAAGAGCCTTGCAATATGCTTCCTATTTTTGGGAATGGTACTAGACTCCCCATATTTATGGAGCCAAAACCGCTCCATATTTTTTTTGAACCACCACCCGACAACCTTAAGTAAATTATATACAAACAAGCATTTCTCCCAAAAACACCCTCTAAGAGCTGCACTATTGCATCCCAAAAACACCCTAAAGTCATAAGTAAATTATATATAAATCAAGCACTCCTCCCTAAAACACCCTCTAAGAGCCTCGCAATATGTCTTTCTATTTTTGGGATAGCTACTATGCTCCTTATAGTTAGTTAGCCAAAACAGCTCCAAATTTTTTTTGAATGCCCACACGATCACCTTAAATAAATTATATACAATCAAGCACTCCTTCCTAAAACACCATCTAAGAGCTTCGCAATATGCTTTTTATTTTGGGATTACTACTAGACTCCCTATATTTATAGAGCCAAAACAGATCCATATTTTTTTTGAACCCTCACCTATAAACCTTAAGTAAATTATATACAATCGAGTATTCCTCCCAAAAATCGCTCCCAATTTATCAAGGCACCCACCCGATAATCATAACTAAATTATATACAATCGAGCATTCTTCCCTAAAACACTTTCTAAGAGCCTCGCTATATGCTCGCTATTTTTAAGATTGCTACTAGACTCCCTATATTTAGGGATCCAAAACTAGTCTATATTTTTTTTGAACCCCCATCTGACAACCTTTAGTAAATTATATATAATCGAGCATTCCTACCAAAAACACCCTTTAAGAGCCTCGCTATTGACTCCCAAAAATACCATAAAATTATAAGTAAATTATATATAAATCAGGCACTCCTTTCTAAAACACTCTAAGAGCCTCGCGATATGCTCTCTATTTTTTAGGATTGCTACTAGACTCCCTATATTTAGGGAGCCAAAACAGCTCCATATTTTGTTTGAACCCCCACCCGACAACCTTAAGTAAATTATATACAATCGAGCATTCCTCCCAAAAACACCCTCTAAGAGCCTCGCCATTGCCTCCTAAAAATACCATAAAATCATAAGTAAAGTATATATAAATCAAGCACTCCACCCTAAATCAAACTCTATATTTTTTTAGAACCCCCACTCAATAACCTTAAGTAAATTATATACAATCAAGCACTCCTCCCTAAAATACCATCTAAGAGACTAATATGCTCTCTATTTTTGGGATTGCTACTAAACTCCCTATATTTAGGGAGCCAAAACTAATCCATATATTCTTTGAACCCCCACCCAACAATCTTAAGTAAATTATATACAATCGAGCATTTTTCCTAAAAATACCCTCTAATAACCTCGCAATATGTTCTCTATTTTTAGGATTGCTACTGGACTCCCCATATTTACGGAGGCGAAATCGATCCATATGTTTTTTGAACCACCACGCGATAACCTTAAGTAAATTATATATAATCGAGCACTCCTCCCTAAAACACCCTCTAAGAAACTCGCAATATGCTCTCTATTTTTGGGATTGCTACTAGACTCCCTATATTTAGGGAGACAAAATTGCTCTATATATAATCGAGCACTCCTCCCTTACGCGGCCCGATGCCACGCAGTTTTGCTCGTTGAGCAATCGGTGACATCACGGGCAGACGCGATGGAGACACCTTATTCGGCCTGATGCCACGCAGTTTAGCTCGTTGAGTGACCTGGTGACGTCAAGGGCAGACGTAACGGAGACACCTTACGCGGCCTGATGCCATGCAGTTGTGCTCGTTGAGCGACCTGGTGACATCACGGGGAAACACAATGGAAATGCCTTACGCGGCCTGATGCCATGCAGCTTAGCTCGTTGAGAGGCCTGGTGACATCACGGGTAGATGCGATGGAGACACCTTACGTGGCCTGGTGCCACACAGTTTCGTTCGTTGAGCGACATGTTGACATCACGGGCAGACACGGCGGAGGCACCTTACGCAGCCTGATGCCACACAGATTAGATCGTTGTGCAACCTGGTGATATCACGGGCAGACGCGGTGAGACACCTTACACGGCTTGATGCCATGCAGTATTGCTCGTTGAGCGACCTGGTGGCATAATGGGCAGATGCGGCAGAGACACCTTGCGCGGACAAATGTCACACCATATAGCCGACTTCACAGAATGGAATACAATTTAGCTGAAGCTGGTCAATAGACAGAAGGATCGAACTGGTCTACGTGGATAATCACATTGGGCTCCTAAGCGGGCGGAGCTTTATCCAACCACCCCCTCAGGAGGGGGTAATAACGATGTCAATATTATCACCAGCTTGTTGTCCACGTGACAGCAACCAGAGGCGACGCTTAGAGACATCAGGGTCCCCCTGGGGGTCGTCCTCACCTTTGGATGCACCTTGAGTGGCCTCGATCAACCAAAATGGCGACCTTGAGTATCCAAAGAAAAAGCCCCCCGGGATGAGCTCAGAATTCAAGGCCAATCTCGATTTTTGGGTAAGCAACATTGTGACCAAAATAGATCATGGAGTTCAAAGAACACTCCCAAAGAAGCCGGACTCTACCTTCACAAACACCTCACACACGATCGGCTAACATGCGGAAGAGGTTGCCCCTGGCTAACGCCCACATCTCGCCTAGGAGCTTGCCCTAACCGCACGTGGAAGAGGTCACCCCTAGCTAACGCCCATAGCTAGCCTGGGAGCTCGCCCTAACCACATGCGATCAGCTCGCAAGCGTAAGAGGTCGCCCCTGGCTAACGCCCACAGCTTGTCCGGAAGCTCGCCCTGCCACACGCAATCAGCTCACACGCAGAAGAGATCGCCCCTCGCTAACACCCACAGCTCGCATGGGAGCTCGCTCTGACCGCACCCGATCGACTCGCACGCGGAAGAGGTCTCCCCTGGCTAACGCCCATAGCTCGCCTTGGAGTTCGCCCTGACCGCACGCGATCACACATGGAAGAGGTCTTCCCTGGCTAACGCCCACAGCTCGCTTGGGAGCTCGCCCTGACCGCACGCGATCGGCTTACACGCAGAAAAGGTCACCCCTGGCTAACGCCCATAGCTCGCCTGGGAGCTCGCCCTAATCGCACGCTATTGGCTCGTGCACGGAAGAGGTCAATTTTGGTGTAGTTTAAAGAATCCCTCTGAAGATTCAACGCCCACAGCTCGCCCGGGAGCTCACTCGATCGCGTAACAGCATAGGAGTTCGCCCGATAGCTTGTGATTGGCTCGCCCGATCGCGTAACAGCATAGGAGTTCGCATTCTTGCCCGTGGAGGTCGCCTATAGTAAGGCGGTAACAAATCGACAGATGTCACCACCCTTGTGGAACTACATTGATGATTGCGATCCATATTCGTCGGCCAAGGTCGGTCTAGAGCGCCTCAGACTATAGCCTTCCATAACACCCACCTGGACTAGACCGCCACCACCTGGCAGGCTAAAAAATAAAGGCCATTAAGGGCCCATGTACGTGGGCCGGCACATGAAGGTGTAGAAGGCTATAAAGGTAAGATCCCCGGCACCAAAGTAAAGGTTCGAAACTCAGAAACCCATACATTTTCTTTCTTCTAAGCCTCCTCCCTCTCGATCCATTGCTGACTTGAGCGTCGGAGGATCTGCGCTCCTCACGGAGCCAGCCGCTCTCACGTTTTCCTTGCCTTGCAGGTCGAGCACCCGAACCAGCAAAATTTTCCCCCGACAATGACCTTCTCACAAAGTCCCCTAGGGTCCACATGTACCAGGCCCCTCCCTCTGTACCCAACATTTTTATATTGGCACACCTAGCGTATTCTTAGTACCTAGCACCCATATTGGGTTGTAATGGCACCCACAACTTATCCCAAAATACCCTCATCCCTAACATTCAGCCAACACTAACCATCTGCCCTTATCGTCTCTTTGCCACCCCTTTCCCTTAGGAGGAGGGTGACGGTGGGGGTGGCAACAGGATGGGTGCGCACAAGTCTTATGTTGGTTGGAGGTTAGGAAGGGAATAATTTGGAAATAATTTTTTTCTTAATTTTTATTAGGTGCCATTAATAAAATGGGTGTGATTATATACAACTCATAGTTTTATTGAAGGGATTTTTTTCAAAATAATATTTAAATAATAAATATTTAAAACAATAGCGTTTGATCAAAAATATTTGTCGGACTAGCGTTCTGGCAGCCACGTGACATGTCAGCGCCGTAAAGTGCTTGCCACGTTGTTGTCCTCGTTTTTTTTTCTAGGCGTGCGATAAACCCGTTGGTCATTCATTATAGCTTAGTTAACCCACCCAGCCAATGGTTTTTTAAAAAACCAATATAAATCAATACCCGGTATCCATATTGCCGGTTTTAAACTCGGTATTATCACCATCGGGTTTAAACAAACCCTGTATTACCACCACCGGGTTTAATAAAAAAAAAAACATAAGTAAATGTTAACCATTCACCTGGACGATAACAGAGGGTATAAACCTGATATTATCACCACCAGATTTAAACAAAAACCTGAAAAAAAAAAAAAAAAACACTTTTTTCAAATGTGAGTTGCCATTTACTTGTATTATAACACAGGGTCTAAAGATGTGGACTGCCATTCCTTGTACTCAATAACAAAGTCGGCTTATTGAAAAAGAAAGACAAACCTTCGATGTACCAACTCAATGTGACCTGTTGGGTGCATTTGTTGGAATTTTAGAAGACATCTGCAAGGAAACGAGCACAAGTATTCAAGTTTTAAAACAACTGAATCATAAAAGACATTCAAAGGGCATGATCAAAGTCATATTGAATCTCTTCACAACAAAAGAGATACATCATATATTTGAAGTCATCTCATATATATGGCAATATATATCAAGTGTGGCAATACAAAAATGATATATCTGGATAAAATATGTCAAGCTATGTCCTCTGTCTCTTTGATCTAGTGCTCTGAGCTATTCCCCACATCCTCGGCATCGTCCTCGTTAACAGCCTCGACCACGACCTGGCGGCCAACCCCAACCTCGATGTGGTACCTCATCCACAACCTCGGGCTCGGCCTCGGCCTTGATTGTAGCCTCGACCTCGGCCATGACTACGACCTCGGCCTCGACTACAGCCTCTACCTTGGCCTCGACCGCGACCACAGTCTCGACCTCAACCTGTGTCTTCGGCTGTGCCTATGCATCTAGTAGTGCCCGTGGCTGCACCTCCTCTGGTAGTGGCTCGACATTGACCTGTGTATGCTCGACTATAACCTGTGTCTGCTCAACCTGAGAGGTGGACGTAATAGCTTTTTTTACTTTCTAATATTATGGGCTCACCTCCCCTTCACCAATCCTGGCATGCCACCTCATCGTGCCCGGGCTCTACTGGCATACGGGACAGCCAACAAGTGTTGTCCTTTTTGTTATTCCTCACAAGCTCTTTACTAAAGGCAACTTCAAGATACCATGTTTCACCAAAGGGAGGCCTGAGACAAGGACTTTTACCATGTCCTAGTTTTACCAACTTATTGTTTCATTAAAAAAAGATAAATTACACTTTATACCTACAATTGAGACCAAAATCACTTGACCCCCATGAAATTTTCTTGGGGTGGACTACAAACAGTTCTTTTAATGGGTTTCATTTTAGGATCGGTCCCGACAATCTTTTCCTTTAATCCCCTGTCTACATTTCAGTAGATTAGTTGTAACGGCTCTTTTGGTTAATACACGACTAAAATAGCCTTGGTTAAGTTGTCAAATTTACCAAACTACCATTATCTATATTACTTCATCCGATCTCTATGAAACAAACAGTTTCGAGACCTAGTGTGGGGACACTCTAGCTGCTACAGTGATTTCACTGTAGCAGCTATAGTGATTCCATCATGGCTGCTAAAAAACACGTTGCTGCAGTGAAATCGTTGTAACAATGGTACTATATTATAGCAGCTAAAATGAAATCACTTTAGAAACAAAAGTGATTTCACCGTGGCTGCTAAAAAACATGTTGCTACAGTGAAAATCACTATAGCAAAGTACTCAATTTGAAAGCAATAATATTCATTCATTTGAGTATTATTTGTATATATTTGAGTATCTTTGCTAAAATGAATTCACTATAGCAGCTATTGTGACTTGGCCGTGACTACTAAAAATACTTTGCTACAGTGAAATCACCGTAGAAAGTTAGTACATTTTAGTCGCAATGATACTTAATTCAATTGAGTATTATTTGTATAAAATTGAATATTTTGTTACAGCGAATCACTGTAAGGAAGCCTTTTTAGCCGGCACAGTGAATTTCACTATAGCAGCTATAATGAAATCATTGTCGCAACCCGTGCATAGTACTCAAATATACAAAATAATACTTAATTCAACTGAGTATTGTTTGTATAAAATTGAGTACTTTGCTGCAATGATTTAACTGGAGAAATATCTTTTTAGTATCCACGATGAAATCATGGGTTGTTACAGTAATTTCATTGCTATGGTGAAATCACTGTAGCAACACGTGCCACTATTTTCGTAAAAAAAAATAATGTGTCATATATCATCTACCATTATTTAATGTGGGAGGATACGATGAGTATTTATGATATTAAAAAAAAACATGTTATCCAAAATGGTTAAGATCGGATCATTTGCAATCAAAACTATAGACAAATGATTAGGTTTTATACAATAATCATATCGGTGAACTTATCGTAAATAGGAACTTAAAATGGGACTAAATATTATACACGTTTTGTTTTTAAGACCTAACACCGATTTTTCTAATTTTCTTTGTTACAAGTCGATTCCTATAGTTTTAAAGGGGGGACTTAGTGATAGCTCCCTGCCAAAGGAATAAACTTGCAATAAGCTCTCCTACAAGTTCCGTATTGCAATAGCTCCCTCCCAAAATCCCGTCGAACCAAATAAAACAATAACGTCCAGCCCAAGTTCATTAAATTTATATTTCTATCATCAACTTAACACGAATCATTTTACACATGAAAATCGATTGAAATCACTCCAAATTGTCGATTTAAAACCACAAAATAATTTTTTTTTTCTGTATATTTTCATGAAAAAAAATATACAGATTGGTCGGTAAAGGGTCTGCACTGCATCGGGTGGATTGGGGCGCGCCACGTCCCTCTCGATCTTCCCACTCAGACCAGGATGTGGTCCTAGGATTTCAAGGCGTAATGATGTTCAGGTGTCGTCCTCGAGGACCGAGGTCCCATCGGGGTCTCACTATTACCCTTTGCAATCAATTTTGGAAGAGCCAGCTAGCTCGACTAGTTCCCATGGATGCTGGGGTGGGATGGGATAATCTTGTGGTGGATGATGGATGCATGGCGGGCAACTCCGGAGGGATACTGAGGCAGGGGCTGAACCATGGTCCGGCTTGAAGATAAGTTGGCAATGAAGGGCCACGTCCTTAAGAAGGCGGGGAAAGGAAATAGGATCCCCTCATCGCTTCTCTCGGCATGGCCTCGGTAACACCCTTATGTTGGTTTTGCCGAGGGTTTTGGCGTCCTGTGGTAGGGAGGGTTTGTAATTGTTGTTCTATCCTCGTCGGGGGCTCAACTATGGTATGGCGGGGTCCCAGCTTTCCACACATCGTGGCATCATATTGTGGGTCCAATCCTCTGCTCGATGTATCCGTTCACTGCCTTCGGCTTTCTATGGGTCAAGGGGCCTTACTCTGCTCAATGTGGCGGTTCACAACTTGTCAGTGCAAAATCTGGCTAACTCCCTACAGTGAGACTTGCAGCCCTGCATGGGGTCTACAAAGATGACTGTGGGACCCGCAACCCTGCCTGGGACCCATGGAGATGACAATGGGACTCGCAGCCCTGCTTGGGGCCCACAAAAATGACTGTGGGACCCGCAGCCCTGCTTGGGGTCCACGAAGATGACTGTGGGACCCGCAGTCCTGCCTGGTGCCCACAAAGACGACAGTGGGACCCGCAGTCCTGCTTGGGGCCCATGAAGGAAATAGTGGGACCTTGTGAATCCCCTCTCGGGTATTTACCAAAACCCCTGATATATTGGGGAATATTTCTAGAGTATTTCCCATAAACCAAATCTCTATAAATGGCCAACTGTAAAATAATCCAAATCCAGAATTCCAGAACAAAATCCTGTTGGAGCTGGTGTATCCTCAGCTTGGATTTTCTATATTAACATTACTGAATAATGACTCTGATTAATGAATAACTAAAATGGTATGTGTAAACCACATATAATAAAGACTCTAGGGAACACAGTAGGCCACTGAGGTACATGGTGGATATATGCTTAGGAGACCCAGTGGACCAGTCTTGTGTAGACTTAGACTCAGTTCACATCTTTGGTGATGCTGGTCACTTCACTGGGAATAAGCTGTTGGCAGGTAGAGGGATGTGGTGAAGTCTCCACCACGGGGACGTTGGATCTCCATTCACCTGACAAAGCACGATGATCATGTTGAATAGGAACCAGGACAGTGCACAGATCAGTAAGTCAGACACTGGTGCATTAACCGTCTTATTACTTTAGATAATATATCCTTAACCCCGAGGAATCATGGCCACTAAGCTAACTAGTTGTGCAGTGCTTTGATGTGCCAATGTGTGCGGACCTACCATAATCTAATACCACGGTACGTTGGGTTACCCGACAGGCATTGGAGTGACATGTAACATGCTATCCAATATCCTGAGATAGATGAGTGCATTCGATAAGTCATACTGTCCACACATTAAACCCAAGCCTGGTGGTCATAAGTTAGACTTATGATAGTTCGGGTGCTAAGCATTGCACCAGAGTGTGTGGTGTTATAGTTGGCAAGTCATCGAATCGAGTCATATGACCGATTAGGTCTGAAGGTGCTCCCCACCTTCCGAGTCGAGTCATTGCATAGGTATTGGAGGGATCAATGATTACCAAGTTAAAGTGAAGAACATGGGTTATGAGGGAGTAATATAAGTTTGGGATTACTAAAGTGCAGCCCGCGGGACATACTAGGTTAAGTCACGAGTTAATCGGATTTGGACTGATTGACGAAACTCTCGGTGTGCCACCGGGACAGACATTCAGGGATCCGATTGGAGTTAGAAGTCCTGAGCCCTGAAGGTTCCACCTTGTCATCGCGTATAGGAATTGTATACCCTGTCTAGTTAGGTTTGCTAGATATGAAGTAGCACGATAGAGCGCATGTCTAAACGCCAGAAATCTGTTTGTATGTGTGTATGAGCCATAGGGGTATTTTGATCAATATCTATTTATGGTCATACACATATGGAATATGGTACTCATATGGACAGGAATAATTCCAGGACTCTATAGGCGAAATCGGTTCGCGATTTTGTCGAGTAAATCTCTCTCTCAGCCAAACAGTGGGCTTCTTCCATAAGGGCAATTGTGTCCTAGATTATAGGAGTGGGAAAGACCACATGTAATGAAGATAGGCATGGGAATTTTGTGCTCCCCTCTCTCCCTTGGATATGTATGGCTGGCCACAACTCATAGGGGTTTTGACTTGGTCAAATCCTTAAGGGGGCTGGCCCTATAAGGAAGAAGAGAAAAGGGGCAAACCCTAGCAAGCTCTTATCCAAAACCCTAGCCTCCCCTCTCACCTCTTCCTCTCTTTTGTGGCTTCGGCCATGGAAGAAGAGAATGAGGAAGGAGAAAGAAAGAGAAGAAAGGAAAGGGAAGAAGAAGAGAAGAGAGAAGAAAGGATCCTCCAACGTAGGACTACTCCCTCTTCTTTGTTGCAAGCTGACCGGTAGTGGGATTGTTGGCTTTGCACCTAGTGGTGAGCCATCATGGGTTCTTCCCTTCGCAAAAGACTCTGTGTCATCCAACAGTTTCTCTCAATCCTCGACATGGAGGTCGTCATCTCTGACGATACATCAAGAGGCGATATCGAGAATTTCTACTGCCCAAATTTTGGCAGATATGTAGTCAGTCCGACAATTATTTCTGGAGCTACAGGACTCCGATTAAGGTGATTCCACTTTGAGGAGTTCCGTAACGATGCCGATGTCCAGTAAAAATTTCAAGTCAATAAGAGATTTGGAGAAACATTGATAATGTTTTTACTAGACGATTTTCTACAAGTCATCATCAGAATTTGTTCTCCTTGGGTAAAAGATCCGGTCAAGGTATGATGATTCTAAATACCTAACTAGATGCATGCATATCTTTTCTTAGATCATAGTATACATCTAGGGTGTCCTCACATATGCTAGGATCATAGATTCATATATAGATTGTTTTATAGAATTAGTCATGATGAAACATACACCATAAGATCCTCAGATCTATCTTTTGCTTCTGCTGCGATTCTGCTACAAGGATTTAATCCCAATAATTAGTATCAGAGCATGCTTCAGTGTATGTTTCATTCATAAATTCGTGAAAATATCATATGTGCATATGATTGCATATGTTTTTATCGGGGTTCAGCGTAGATCATGCAAATGGATTGTGCTATGTATCGTCCTTGCAGGTGCTGTGCTAAATAATATTCTGTGATTACATACCTCCGGGGGTCGGACCCCGGGTTTATTTTGTATTGATTATTATTGTACTTGTGGATTTTAAGGCTCTAGACGGGTGGGGTGGAGGTTGACCTCTCTCGGTTCACTGACTATGTTTTTAGGATTGTTTTGTTTTTCTTTCTAGTGAAATTGTACACGAACGAGTATTTACTCGAAGCGTGTTAGTTTTTCGGTCACAGGAAGAAGAAGATTAGCGATCCAAGATGCTACATCCACTGTTCGAACGAGCAGTACCATAGAGTACAAGGACCCGATAAAAGAGTGCATGTTGGTGATGATCGGGATCGTCATTGAAAGATCGTGCAAAACGGGAGAACATGATATCTTGGCTATGCTATTCAGGTTCAGGGGTCTGACCCTAGACTTAATTCCGTTTGGATTTTTTTGTTATGCTCTTTCCTTTGTGTTTAGAGAACCCCGATGATAATTTGTTTATCAGTCTTTCTTGTGAGTTGATCTCTAGATCAGGCTTAGGGTTAATGCTTAGTTTATAAGATTATCGGTGTCTCTATATGTTTCTAATATGTGTGAATCCGGTAGCTATCTAAAAGGAAAGGTGATAACTGTCCTCGTGGTAGTTCAGGTAGCTGAGTATTGTGTATCAAGGATAGACACAATGTTAAATTTGTTAGGAGATGACTAATGACCCTATAAAGAGTATGATAATCCTAGTGGGATGCCCTTTCCCCATATGGTATTAGCGGCCAAGTTAGGTTAGGATTCCACTACGTGATACCCATTCCTAGTTGACATTTAATGGTAGTAAGAACTCATCATGATTTGGTTATACCACCATTAGGTTGAGGTTCGACGGAGGTTGTTGGATGTCCCTATTTGGCCAGCATCGAAACCTATAATGAGATAAGATCTACTATAACATCAGACATCAAATTGTGAACGAGGCGTCATAGTAGTCGGAGTCCTTTTCACGTTGACCTTAGACTAGGATCCAGATCTAAGGGTTGTGAGCAGACTAGTGGAGTATCGGGATTCTTGGAAGCTATGTAATATGATCCTTGCAAGAAAAGGAAAAGTCGATTATTCAAGGTAGGGACTATGATATTTTCCAAGGGTACTAATACTTTGCAGGAAAGTTTATAATCCTAGTGGAAGCATGGTAGACTAGGGTCTAGGTCTAGGAGGTCATGACCTTACTAGATCTGATTAAAACCTTATTAAAAATAAGAGATGTGTAAGAGGTTCCTTTCAAAGAGGAGCCCCTAGCCTCCACAATCAACCGGCTAAGGGTCTGGGTGGGAGGTACGCAGTTCGATATTCCCACCGGGTGAGAGCTGTGTTTTCTTCCATGCTAGTTCGCCTAGTGGTTTCCTTCGGGACATGGAAGATACTGATGGCAGTGAGTGATGGCTTTTTCTTGCACCGCGGGGGCCTATGAACTCCCCTGCCGACACAACCTAGATTTGTGGGAAGCTTGTGTGAAGTAATCGTTGCTACGTATAGCGGGTCTCATAAAGTTGGCCAAAAGGAGACTGAGAGGTCTATCAGTTCATCCCTTGCGATCATGATGAAGACTGGGTTGTAGATATCCCATTGGCAGAAGTAGTTGCATGCTCTTACCGAGATGCTGTCTCCAATTCAGGGCCGATAGTCTTAGTGCTCGAGCCTGGGGAATTTACATTCCATGATATCTGCACTTGAGGTGGTGTAGATGTCACGGCGAGAGCAACCTACCTGTTTTTAAAATCCATAAAATAGGTGTTTAGTTTTTCTGATATTAACCAATTATATTTTAGAAAAATGACCGAACAAGACCCCCCTGTCGTCCATTCTGTATGATACATAATAACCAGTCCCTAAACTATGTTAGAAGGAAATAAGACAACCTTATAGTCCTAAGGGTAGGCGTGCACAAGGCTGCTCTGAATAACCCGGAGCCGGACTAGTCTGGGACCCGATGCGATTGAGATTAAGGCTCAGAACCTAGGATGGACTGACATAAGTCTGATGAGACATGCTAGAAATAGTCTCCTAGTAGACCATCCTTCAGAAAGGCATTGATTTTGTGGCTTAAAATGAGACTAAAAGTCTAATGAGACATCAGAAGATAGTTTATGCTTTTGCGTGGGTAGTCTATCTGTAGATCGTCCTTCAAAAATGTTTTAAGTCTGTAGATCATGTGAAAGATATAACGCTCAACCCAAGAGAGTATTCAAGGGTCGGGTAACTTGTTACCTGACCACATGGAACTTGGCTAATGCCAAGATGGTAGAGGGACATTCGGTAAAAGATCGTATGCTAAAATTGTTTGGTTATGTGAACTAGCTGAGTTCCCTCGGTATTATCTTGAAAGTCGAGATTCTAATGAATATTCTCTTCAGTTCTTATATGGATCGTTTGAGGGCTGCATATTGAAACCTTAACCTTAACAGGTTTGAGGTAACAAATACAGAGCCCCTAGCGGCGCTTCAGATTGTAAAGGGCAAATTTCAGAAGAAGAAATCTAAGTAAGATCGACCAGTTAACCAAAATCAATTGCAGGTCCAAAAGTCTAGTAGATAAGTGAAGCCAAAGGGGAATTTGTTCCTACAAAGGCAAGACGGGTAATTAGAAGTAGGACAGTCATGAGTCTCAAGACCAACAAGTTAGAACGGATATACCTCAGACCCACGTGAGTGGGGGTAATCGTGACATTTAACGGTTCTATTGTTTCCAAGGTTATAGGTTTTGAATCCACTACCTATGCCTGTAATACGTTGCAGGATCTTAAGGAAACAAGTAAGCTAGATGACGAGGAGGTAATGCTAAGCGTTGGGGACCGAAATATGACGTCAATGGGAGCTATTGGAGATGTTATTTTGTATATATTAGATGGAAGGACTTTAGTAGATAAAGATATGATTTCTGTTTCCATAAAGAAGGATTTTCGAATAGATGGTTCCTTTATTTCTAATGGATAGATACAGAAAGTTCTCTATAAACTGAACTCCTATTCTAAAGCAATATAACATACTAGCTGCAGCCATGTGTGAAGAGCTCATCTTAATAAGATTCTCCCTCAGATAATCTAGCACACCTATGGCACTTGATGTTTGGATAGATATTATCTCAGGTAGGGATCCAAAGGTTGATTTAGGATCGGACTCATAAAGTCCAGTTGTCTTGGACAGCCGACTAACTTGTGAATTCTATTTGGAATGTAAGTTCCCAGGCTACTGTTATCAGGGTCACAGGATAGTTAGAGCTAGTACATATGGGCCCATGGAAGTCCTAAATATAGGAGGATTTAAGTACTTTAAGTATTCAAAGTAAGGATAGGTTTTTCTAATACGGAATATGCTTGAATCTTTGATTTGTTCAAAGAGTTTAGTGCTAAAGTAGAGATGTAGATAGAAAATCATATCAAGGCCCTTTCATTTGATCGAGGAGGCTAAAACCTATTGGACAAGTCTGTTGGGTTCCTGAGTGGGTAGGGATTATATCCCAGATGACTCCATCAAGATACCACTCTAGTGCTCTGAGAGGAGAAACCGAACTTTATTAGGCATCGTTCAAATCTAGATAAGCTATACCTTGCCACCTAGTTACTTGATGACATACCTTAAGGAACGGAGGCATATTTTTTAGATACATTATCCCATCTAAATCAGTACCACAAACTCCTAAATTGTTAGGCTAAGCGAAAGCAAAGCCTATAATTCTTTAGGGTTTGCGGTTGTCCTGCACATAAGCAAAACGACAGTAAAGACACGATGGAGACTAAGTTAAAAGTGTGCTCGTTCATAGGATATCCAGAGAGGGACATGAGGTAGTCTAGTTTGTAATCCTGTGGAAAAGTAGGTATCCTTGAATACCATTTTCCTGGAATAGGATTACGTCAGCCCTCAAGTAAGATGGTTCCTTAGGAACTAGTAGTTAGTATAAGAGGTGCTAGTGGGAGGAGATAAAACCTCAATGGCTATAGATACTATAGAGTCGACTCACTCGAAACCATTACAGGCTCATCGTAATGGGAGGGTTATCAGGGCTCCTGAAAGGTATTTTGGAGAAACTCTCAGGTTTTATCCTAAAGATCAGGAGGATGATCCTCAGACCTATCAGAGTGTGATGGAATCCCCTGATGGTGCTGTAAAGCACGGGATCAGGAGGAACTGGTATGCAAGATACAAATGTCTTTGTAGACTTATACAAGCATCCAGAGGCTAGATCATCAAGTTTGATCAAGAAATCTATTTAGTATGGATATGATCAGAAATTGGATGATCCTAGCAAGTAAAAGAGGATCGACAGTACTATAGTAATGTACCAGATGTTTTACGTCGACAACAGTTCTACTCATTTGGTATGAGGATAGGATGTAGTCATCAATAATAAGATGGTTGGTCATCTTGGTTTGATTAGATAAGACCTAGGTGATAGCGAGTTATGCTTTGGAGATCACAGTAATATGGATCAATAGAGCAAGGTTCTATTGCTATCATAATCAGCCTTCATATACAAGATAATGGTCATCGCATACATGCATGAGGTACCTTGCACCTCCAGTGCTGGTGACCTACTGTTTGAAATGCAGTAAGCTAGACTGAAAAATTTGCTATGGGCATGATGAGTATGTATCAATTAAACCCGGTTGTCCAGATTTACTGGACAATTTTGAAGTATATATTCAAGTATCTCCGTAGGACGAGAGATTATGAGTTAGCATATTCTTCTCAATGTCATTGAATTTGGAGGAACCATCAGTTGAAGAAAAGTAATACAGGAAGACATTACGGGTTCGACGATGGTAGCTAAGCATGTTTTGACATACTAAGTAGCAAAGGAGTTGGTATGGCTTAGAACTAAGGATAAGCACCAGAAACTCAGAAGGCTAATTGTTATGCATAATAGTAGAGTGGTGGAACAATCCTAGGAGCTATAATACAATTGGCAAATTTAAATCACCCAGTACTTGAAATAGCAAAGGGATGTTGCAGTGACCTAGGTGGCGTCTGTTGATAACATGGAGGACCACTTTTGAACAAAGGATTCCAACCAAGGCTTCTAAGAAGCATGCAAATACCATAGGAGTCAAGACTGTATTTCCCCACAAGGACAAGTGGGAGATTGTTGGAGCTGGTGTGTCCTTAGCGTGGATTTTGTATATTAACATTACTGAATAATGGCTATGGTTAATGAATAACTAAAATAGTATGTGTAAACCACATATAATAAGAACCCTAGGGAACACAGTAGGCCACTGAGGTGCATAGTGGATACATGCTTGGGAGACCCAGTGGACCAGTCTTGTGTAGACCTAGACTCAGTTCACATCTTTGGTGATACTGGTCGCTTCATTGGGAATAAGCTATTGGCAGATAAAGGGATGCGGTGAAGTCTCTACTACATGAACGTTGGATCTCCATTCACCTAACCAAACACGATGATCGTGTTGAACAGGAACTAGGACGGTGCACATATTAGTGAGTCAGACACTGGTGCATTAACCGTCTTATCACTTTAGGTAATATATCCTTAACCCTGAGGAACCATGTCCACTAAGCTAACCAGTTGTGCGGTGCATTGATGTGCCAATGTGTACGGACCTACCATAATCCAATACCACGGTATGTTGGGTTACCAGTCTGGTGTTGGAGTGGCATATAACTCCTACAGGCTATCCAACATCCAGAGATGGATGGGTGCATTCGATGAGTCATATTGTCCATACAATAAACCCAGGGCTAGTGGTTATCAATTAGACTGATGATAGTTCGAGTTCTAGGCATAGCACCGAAGTGTGTGGTGTTATAGTTGGCAAGTCATCGAATCGAGTCATATAACCGATTGGGTCTGAAGGTGCTCCCCACCTCCTGAGTTGAGCCATGACACCGGTATTGGAGGAATCAATGATTACTTGGTTAAAGTGAAGAACAGGGGTTATGCGGAAGTAATATAAGTTTGGGATTACTAGAGTGCAGCCTGTGGCACATACTAGGTTAATCGGACTTGGACTGATTGACGAAACTCTCGGTGTGCCATCGAAACAGTCATTCAAGGATCCAGTTGGAGCTAGAAGTCATGAGCCCTAAAGGTTCTACCTTGTCGTCGCGTATAGGAATTGTATACCCTGTCCAGTTAGGTTTGCTAGATAGGAATTAGCACGATAGAGTGCATGCCTAAACATCGAAAATCTATTCATATGTATGTATGGGCCATAGGGGTATTTTGGTTAATATCTATTTATGGTCATACACATATGGAATATGGTACTAATATGGATAGAAATAATTCCAAGAGTTCATAAGCGAAATCGGTTCGCGATTTCGCCAAGTAAATCTTTCTCTCTCAGCCAAACAGTGGGTCTTCTCCATAAATGCAATTGTGTCTTTGATTATAGGAGTAGGAAAGGCCACATGTAATGAAGATAGGGTATGGGGATTTTGTGCTCCCCTCTCTCCCTTGGATATGTATGGCTAGCCACAACTACATATGCTATTAATTCATATGCTCCCCTCTCTCCTTGAATTATGGATTTTGTGCTCCCCTCTCTCCCTTGTTGTATGTTGCAACTCTGATATAAGAATTTAATTCCAACAAATCCTACTTTCTGTTTTCCAGAGTTTCTCGAGTTTTCTAGTTCTCAGACTCATTCTCCACCCTCTGCTTACTTAAAAGAAGCACTCCTCCACCTGTCGAGAGTAGCTCTACTTTTAATAAAGAGATAGTGGATTCAAAAGTTATGTCTTACCGCATGGAGACGTAGGCTTCAGCCGAACTCCGTCATCACATCATGTGTCAATTTTCTCTCTTTCTCTCTCTCTACTCTATAGTGTTGGCTTGATAGTTCAGCAAGTGACAGCTCAGTGCTTTGAAGCACGTCATATCCCGAGGGTCAAACCTTCACTCGACTGCTAGAGGAGGATCACGTACGACGGCCGAAATCCTCCACCACTGTTTGGCGCCGTCTGTGGGATTCGATCCTATCAACTTGCAACTTTCAAGCTTCCTAGCTCCTTCAATAGCAGCTACCGATTGTCTGAGCAATCCATTTGTCTCCATCGCTACACTTAAATAGCAAAGACACTGATGGACCAATCGGAGGAAAGCATCATGCACCTAGATGCTCAGCATCCAACAACTTGCTTAATGAGTCATCGGTTCGCGACAAGCCAACACTCGGAATAGCAACTTGCTATTAATTCAAGGAGTCACTAGTCGGTTGATCGCGTCGCCCAAGCTCAACCTTGGGGGTGCAAATTTTGGCAAGAAGTGTACAAACCGCGGGACCCACCAGCCCTGCCTGGTGGGCCCACAGAGACTACCGTGGAACCCACCGGCCCTGCCTGGTGGGCCCACAGAGACTACCGCGGGACCCACCGGCCCTGCCTGGTGGGCTCACTGAGACTACCGTGGAACCTACCGGCCCTGCCTGGTTGGCCCACATAGACTACCGTGGGACCCACCGGCCCTGCCTGGTGGGCTCACTGAGACTACCGCGAGACCCACCGGCCCTGCCTGGTGGACCCACAGAGACTACCGCGGGACCCACCAGCCCTGCTTGGTGGGCCCGCAGAGGCTATCACGGGACCCACCAGCCCCGCCTGGAGGATCCCCCGGATATGACAGCAAAAACAACCATTTGCCCCCAGATTTCCTCCCCGGAAATCCTATAAATAGCAGAGCCTTCAAATGTAAAAAGGATCCAGATCCAAATCCAGAAACTAGAGCTCTGGAATTCCAGTTTTCAATCCTCCAATTCTCCTCGATCTTCTTCTTGTCTCTGAAGAGATCGGAGATACTTCAGTGACACTCGGCCTGTCGAGGTCACTTCAAACAAAGTGATAGTGAATTCGGGTTGCTCCCCATAGCACGGAGACGTAGGCTTCGGCTGAACTCCGATATCACCTCTTGTGTCAATCTTCTCTGTTTGCCTATTAAAAACCTCAAACTCAAAGTGACCAAAGCTTCAACCTTCAAACCTACCTTCCAACCATCAGATCGACCAGAGATCTACCCTTCAACATCAATTGACTGGTGAGGTGGAGTCTTCGGATCGGCACGAAGATTTTTTCCCCACAGTTTGGCACCGTCTGTGGGATCGGGCGAAAAGCCAAGTAGCATCAGACCGGTTGAGCAGGCAACCGATCTAGATAACCAAACTTTCCAGCCCCCTTCGGTTGAGCAGATAACGGCTCGGACGCCGGCAACCTGGTTGCATCTTTCACCTTCCCTAAATGGCGAGGACAAAACATCAGGATCATCCAGAGGAAAGTAACACACATCAAGCTCGTCCGCAGACTCGTTCAATGAGTCAACGGCTCAACTTCGGACAGCCTCTTGCTGTCCCCAAAATGGGGGTTCGCTCAGGGAGCGGAAGATCGGTCGATCGATCGATCGCCCCACCTCCACGACAATCAATAGGGCAAACTGCTCCCGCTCCAGCTGAAGATCCTCCATCCACTTATCAAATATCAGCAGTCGACTTTCAGCTGCTGCAATTGGCTAAACAAAATGCCACCCTCACAGCTAAAAGGGATGCCCTCAAAAAAGCAGCCTCTAAAGCCGGGATTGCTCTTCCTATCCCCTCGTCAAACGAGAGAGTCGATCTTCCACGATAATCAATTCACTCCGAGCCACGGAGATCAATGGGCACCGCTGCCCTCGAGAGGATCCGTCGCGATCCAACCCCCTCTGCTGCTGCATGGAAGTAGAGTACGTGTTTGGGATCGTATAGACGATGAATCCTCTCAGTCGTCCTCGGGCCGCAACTGTGACAGGCGGACACAGTCGAAGCCCGACTTACAAAGAATACACCAGATGAAAGGGGCACCTTCAAAGAATAGAGCTTCTCTATCCCTCCTACTTCAACGTGGAGTCGGAATGGATCTTCGTAATCGAATCCAACCGGCTGATACTCAAAGGCCCGAGCAAGACCTCGCGATCTTGCCTCTTGACCTGCGTCCAGGTCGGGGGCATGGTCGTAGGGAGGGATATTCCTCTGCTGGACCTCTCTATCGGAGTCTGTTCCAATCTACATTTCCAAGGGGATGGAGAACTCCCACTCTTCCAAAATTCAACTGCCTCAAAGGAGATCCGACTCTTCATATATTGGCATTCAAACAAGCTTTGACGCCATACGAAGAAGAGAACAACGTGCTCTGCCGCACCTTCGCTGGGAGCCTCGACGAGCCATCTCTCGATTGGTACCATAATCTTCGAGCTGGGTCCATCACCCAGTTTGGAGTCTTGGCTAACCACTTTGTGCAACACTATCAGCTCAACTTGAAGCCGGAGAAGAAGCTAGACTCCCTCTACCGATTGAGGATGGGCGCTGACGAGAGTATTCACAGTTTCATGCGAAGGTTCCGCAACGAACATGCTGCTCTCTCAGGATGGCATCTGGATGATGAGGCCATCATGCTAGCCTTCCAGAATGCTCTCCGTTTCGATCTCCACATCTACAATGACTTCATTCGCAATCCGCCTCCTTTCTTGGGTTCAATGGTTGATCGAATCCAAAGAGAGATCAAGGTAGAAGATGATCAAGTCGCCCGAAAGGGGCGAGAGACAAAGCGACGGCCCGCTGAAAGGGAAGCCCCGAAGTATACTGCCAAAGCTCATAATGCAGAGGCAGTAGTTCCTCCTGCACCCAAGCGATCAAGAAATGACGGGCGCAGATCCCCTCAAAAGAAAACTACATTCACCGATTGGACTCTACCAATCGAGCAGATCCTCGATCGAATTCAACACGAAGAATTCCTCCGAAGGCTGAATCCTCTACAGTCGGACACCAAGGTCATAGCGGACAAAACAGTCTACTGTGATTTCCATCGTAGCCATGGCTATCCTACCGATCGATGTTATCGATTGAGGTACCATCTCGAGGATCTGCTACACGAAGGCCATCTTCAAGAGTTCGTCAAGGGTGGACCAGACCCGTGCCGACCCTCCACAAAGGGTAAAGAAGCCTGCTGGGCCCATCAAATCTCTACCAATCAATCATCTATCACAGTGCGTACTAACATCTTTGGCATTCACGGGTCATTGCACAATCAGGCACTGACCGGGAAAGAAGTTGATCGACAAGTTCGACGCATCTTCAATATTCGCTCTGCAGCGAACAAAGAATATACCTGGATTGAGAAGCCTGTCAAGGACTTAGCTTGGCCCTCCATCATCTTCAATGACTCGGACCTCCAAGGAGTTCATACTCCTCACCGGGATCCCCTGGTCCTGAGGCTCATCATTGACGGGAGCACCGTCAATCGCATCATCATCGACACCGAAAGCTCCATCGACATTATGTTCTCAGACTGCTTCAAGCGTCTGGGGCATAAATATTCTAGTCTCGAAGTTGTCCCTATGGTGATCACGGGCTTCAACGGCGAGCAAAGCATAACAATGGGCGAATCGAGGTTCACCCTCAACCTTAGCCGAGAGACTCGAGTCTCGGTAAGGTTCACAATCGTCAAGGGGACATCCAACTATAACATCATACTCGGTCGACCATTTCTCCACCAGATCAATGCCATCTCCTCTTCCTACCATCAACTCCTCAAATTTGCAACAGGAGAGGGTATTGTCTGCATCCGAGGAGATCAGCAAGCCGGGCGATCCTGCGAAGCTGCCACCGTGAGAACAGACCGTAGAATAAACCTCGCTCCCCCAAAGTAACCCAGGGGTGAAGCCGGCCCTTCCTCGAGATAGCAACCAAAGGAGATCCCGCTGACCGAGCCCCCTCCGATCGAGTAGGAGGCTTCACCTTCAATCGAAGAGATCATTCCAATCAATATCGGCAGCAAAGATCTCACTCGGGAAACCTTCATTGGTACCGGTCTTAGCGACGCAGAAGCGCGAGACATGATATCCTTCCTTCAATCCAACATCGATGTCTTCGCCTGGTGCTTCGAAGATATACCTGGGATCAACCCAGATGACGCATGTCACCGACTCACGATCAAAGAAGGAGTGAAGCCAGTCAAGCAAAAGCCACGCACAATCCGACCAGAACGACAAGTTACAGTTCAAGAGGAGATCAGTAAGCTACTCGCAGCAGGCTTCATTCGTGAAGTAGAGTATCCTACTTGGATCTCCAATATAGTTGTTGTCCCAAAGAAGAATGGTAAGGTTAGAGTGTGCATCGACTTCACCAACCTCAATAAGGCTTGTCCCAAGGATCCATTCCCTATGCCAAGAATAGACAGGCTCGTTGACGCCACTGCTGGCCACGAGCTCTTATCTTTCATGGATGGATACTCTGGATACAATCAAATTCCGCTACATCCCGACGATCTAGAGAAGACATGCTTTGTGACTGATCGGGGACTTTACTGCTACAACGTAATACCCTTCGGCCTCAAGAATGCTGGGTCTACCTATCAACGGCTTGTCATAAAAATGTTCAAAGATCAGATCGGGCGCAATATCGAAGTTTATGTCGACGATCTCCTCACCAAAAATTCCAGTCATGGGAGCCACCTCTCTGATCTAGCTGAGACGTTCCAAATCCTCCGGAAGTACCGCATGAAACTCAATCCAGCCAAGTGCGCTTTCGGTGTCCAATCGGGCAAGTTTATGGGATTCCTTGTTACCAGGAGAGGAATTGAAGCCAACCCTGATCAAATTCGAGCCATCCTTGATATACCATCGCGTACCAATCGAAAGGAAGTGCAGTGCCTCACCGGAAGATTAGCAGCCCTCAATCGATTCATCTCAAAGTCTTCCGACAAGTGCAAACTGCTCTTCGACAAACTAGGGAAGGCGGATACCTCTGGGTGGAGTCCAACTTGCGAGCAAGCTTTCCAAGACGTCAAGAGATATCTTGTACGTGCTCCCATCTTAACCGCTCCACTTCTAAAAGAAGACCTCTGGCTCTATCTCTCCGTCACCGATCAAGCAATCAGTGCGGTCCTGGTCAGCAGAAGAGAAGACATCGAGCATCCAGTCTACTACATCAGCCACACACTTCTCCCGGCCGAGACTCGCTACTCAAAGACAGAGAAGGTCATACTGGCTTTACTCACCGCATCGCGTCGTCTCCAACCCTATTTTGTCTCCCACCTGATCACAATCATCTCAGAACACCCACTCAAAGATATCCTCGACAAAGCGGGTCGAGCAGGTAGAATGACCAAATAGGTGATCGAGATGAGTGCCCTCGGAATCCAATTCGAACCTCGCACTTCACTCAAGGGGCAGGCAATCGCTGATTTCTTGGCTGACTTCCCAGTCGAAGACCCCATAACTTGGGAGGAAGATGTCGATATGCGCCTTGAAGATGAAGGCGAACCTTCATCCGGTCTGACAGCAAAGGCCAATCCAAACCTTGAGACTCCGGCCACCTCGCCAGCTCGATGGAACCTTTACACTGATGGAGCTTCGAGCACGATCGGTTCGAGAATTGGGATAGTCTTGATATCCCCCGAACTTGATCATCTTCAAAAGGCCATTCTTCTTGGATTCAACGCCACCAACAATGAAGCCGAATACGAAGCACTCGTCTCCGGACTCGAAATGGCTGAATCCCTGGGAGTAGATCGACTCACTGTCTACAGTGACTCCCAGCTAATCATAAGACAGATCAACGGGGAGTACACGGCGAGAGAAGAAAGGATGCAGCATTATTTGACTCTAGTGCGACATCTTCAACAACGCTTTGTTAACATCGAGTTCATCTAAGTCCCGAGAGCAGAAAATCGAGAGGCAGATGCATTGGCTAACGCTGCCTCGGTTCTTAGAGATTCACTCGGAGGATGGCAAATACAAATCGATTACCAAGAAGCGCCCAAAAATACCCCCGAATAACAGATCATCGCCACTATAAAAAGATCTGGGGGTCGAAAACAACTGGCCTCCAACCTTACCACAACAAACGAACTTGAGGATTGGAGACAGCCAATCTTCGACTTCTTCAAACATGGCAAGGTACCCGAAGATCCAATTCAAGCCCGAAGACTTCAAAGAAAACTGTCATGCTATATTCTCCAAGAAGAAGATCTATATTTCAGATCACACAATGGGATGTTGCTCAAGTGCATTGGTCCTTTGCAAGCAAAGGCAATCTTAGTTGACATCCATTCCGAGGCCTGCGGGAATCATTCAGGGGGAAGATCTCTCGAAGCCAAGACAAAGCTGCAAGGTTACTACTGGCCAGCAATGGCAAGAGACGTGCACCAAGTGGTTCAAAGATGCAAGCCTTGCCAGCGACAAGCTCGAGCCATCCATCTCCCAGCAGATAAGCTCCATCAACTAACAAGTCCGTGGCCTTTCCATCAATGGGGGTTGGACTTCTTAGGTCCTTTCCCACCAACGCCAAGTAAAAAAAAGTATCTGCTTTTGGCCACAGACTACTTCACCAAGTGGGTCGAAGCGGTGCCACTTTTTTGAGAAACTAACGATGAAGTTATTAAGTTCATCAGGCATAACGTCTTTTCAAGGTTTGGCACACCCCAAGTCTTAGTTGCTGACAATGGAGCTCAATTCGACTCCGACAAGTTCTGGGAGTTCTGCCTAAGCAATGGAATCAAGCTCTTCTACTCAACGCCAAGATATCCTCAGTGCAATGGCCAAGCTGAAGCCTCTAACAAAGCTATCCTTGGTCTACTCAAGAAGAAGCTCGATAATAAAAAAGGATTATGGGAACAAGTCTTACCTGAAGTCTTATGGGGCTATCGAACCACTCCAAGAAGATCAACTGGGTTCTCACCCTTTCGCCTAAGATACGAGTCAGAAGCAGTCCTCCCAACGGAGACCATCTCAACTACTTTGAAGACCAGAGCAATCGAATAGGGGGTTAATGAAGAGCTTCGAGTCAATGACCTTGACTTCTCTAAAGAATTACGAGACCAAGCAACCATTCGTGTTGCCAAATATCAACAGAGGATCAAACGAGCCTATGATCAGAAGGTCAACAAGAGACAGTTCCCAATTAGCAGCCTGGTCCTCAGAGCAGTCTTCTACAACACGAAAGAACACAGCAACAGGAAACTAGCTCCCAACTGGGAAGGCCCCTACATCGTCGAATCAATAGGAGGCAAAGGGTCTTATCGACTAATCTCGCCAGAAGGAGATAGGCTACCACGAGCTTGGAATGCTAGACATCTCAAAACGTTTTATCTTTGATGTAAACTCCATACTGAATAAAGATCAATTTCAAATGTTTATCTTGTCGACTCAAGTTCTGAAGTAGTCCCCAGTCATCTCTATTCAAATTACCAGGTCGTTTAGCAAGTTTGGGTGCTTGAGTTGCGACTCAACCCCTTACAGGCAGATGTTAAATGGTTTCGGGTTATAAAACAAAACAACCTTCAAATTACTAGGTAAATTTAACAAGTTTGGGAACTCGTGTTGCGACGCGACCCCTTACATACGAATGTTAAATAACCTTCAATTTCTAGATCGTTTAACAAGTTTGGGTGTTTGAGTTGCGACTCAACCCCTTACGGGCAGATGTTAAACAATTTCAAGATGTATTGCAACTCAATCTTCAATCTTTAAGTTACTTAACATGTTTGGGTGATCGAGTTGCGACTCAGTCCCTTGCAGGCAAATGTTAAGTATATTCGAACGTTCCATCCAGAGCACAAACATTCAAAGCTAGGGTTCAACACAAGAAACATTCAATTTCAAACACCAAGAAGTTTTTATTTCTCAAAATTTCCAAGTACAAAAGTGAGCTTTTACATGTGCAGAGCTTACAGATACAAAAGCAAAAGAAAGAGATAAAATACATCAAGGTTTTGCCACACTTGGAGCGCACGACCTCTCTCCTTCAGATCCACCATGAGCCTTGCTCGCTGCAGACGCCTTCGAAGATTGGGCGCCACCAGCATGAACCCTGAGGGCTTCTACCGCTTTCTCCGCCGTAGACCTGAAGATCTCGTATTCAGCACGTGTCTCCTCAAGCTCCTTCGTGAAAGCCTGCTCCTTATCAGCGAGCGTGGCTTCCTTGGCAGCAAGTTGATCCTTCAGCTCCTTTATTTCCACGGTGCGGTCGTAAGCTAGAGTTTCCACTCTGAAGAATCGGTTCTTCAACTCTTCAAGCTCGTGACCCCGAGCCACGTAATTTTTGAGCCATCTCTTGCTCTCAATTCTCTCCTTGCGGAGAGCCTCCTTCTTCTCGGAGAGAGCTTCTTTCTTGGAGGACAAAATCTCCTTCAGCTTTGCCTTCTCCTTGTTCACAGCCTCCAGTTCGGCCGTTAAACGAGATACTTCAGCTGAAGCACCCCGTTCTCCGACCCTCCTGAAGAGTCTGGTAGCAAGCTTCAGGACTGCAGAATTCTGCAAACAATCAACAGAAGAAAGTTAGAAGCATTTCTGAGAGTACAACTCCTATACCAAATCAAGCAGATGCACTTACCACATCTTCCAGCCTGTTATAGGCCTCATCAATGGTAGTATCCGGAAGATTACAGAGCTTCCGGATCACTGGCGTTGGGTGGTTGATATCAACCTCACCCAAGTCCTTGAGCATCTGAGCCACACCAGCAGGAGCATCTACAATCAATACAAAATTTCAAACAGTTAGAATATTTCAAACGTCAAAAGCAGAACAGTTAAGAAGAAGTAAACAGAGCATACCTGTGGCCTCGACTCGAGAACCCTCGGCCTTACCCTTCCCCCGGTCGGAGCTCTTACCCCTGGGGATCTACCTCTCCTTGACAGGGGATGCCTCTGGTGGAGGTTGAGGAGTCCCTGCCTCTACGCGACTCCCTCCCTCTTTGTGTAAAGGAGAAGGAACATCGCGCAGAGGAGTTATCTCCCCTTCCTCCGGGCGTTCACAATTTTGCTGAAGCCTGGCCATGAGGGTGGACGCTTCCTCCGCCACTTGGGCCATTGAAGGACGGGCAGCAGAGGAGGGTTGTTCAACCTCCACCCCACCGCTTGTTGAAACACCCTCCAGGTGGGGAACGCTCGGAGGTAATTGGTTGAGGGGAGTGGGGTTGCTAGCAACCACGTCACTCCCCAAATACTTTATTCGAATGCGCGTCGGGTGCTTCAGCTCCTCAAAATAATAGGTGGGCAACACCTTCTAGCCGTCGCCCACCGTATCCATCACCTCCTCCATGCGACGGGCCTTAGCCTCGTCGATGGGAATGAGTTGCGATTCCTCTTCGGCCCCACCATCGCCTCCATCTCCTATGTCTCCATCTCCGTCTCTATCTCTTCCTCCCTCGCCGCCATCATCACCTCCTCCTTCACCACCATCGTCCCCTCCGTCGTCGTCATCATCATCATCATCATCACCATCTTCATTATCAATATTGTCATCATCATCTTCATCACCCCCCTCATCGTCGCCGTCATCATTGCCTTTATCTTCTTCTTCTCCTTTCTTCTCCTCTTCTTCTTTCTTCTTCTCCTCTTCTTCCTTCTTCCCCTCCTCCTTGAGGACCCTCCTCTTCTTCACTTGACCCCTGCGGGTCACCACCAGCTTTTCCTCCGTAGGCAGGCGGCGCCTTGCCCCATAAGCCTTCTTATCGACCCAGACTTTTCTAACTATCTTGCCCGATTGAGGATCCTCCTCGTAATCGGAGTACAAGACTTCATTATCTTCGTACCGGGCCTGCAGTCGATGGAGAAGGTTGGCGTTGCCGTGTCGGACCGGGCAGTTCGAGAACTGCTTCCATGATCGCGTTCTGTAGGTCAACTCCAGAAAAAGATTATCCAGGGCCCCGTCCCGTTTCGATGTCCATGCGAAGGCTCCTCCCGCATGGTACATATCGATCTCTTTGTGTACCTGATTCCGAGGAGTATCAGGCACCGAGAGAGGGGTCCATGCACCAAAAACCGAGATCGGCCAGTTGGTGTAGAGCTTGTCGGAGGTGACGGTGTCGACGATCAGGCGGAGGGCGGAGATACCGGTTGGATTGAAGAATGGGCTATCCTTCCTCGAGGCCCACTTGTAGTGGTAGAAGAAATAGCTCAACTCGATCCTTGCCTCCTCGCCCTCAGGGATGCTGGAGTAGCAAGCCCTGAGCTCCTCCTGGAAATCAGACTCCATATGGCAGAAGGTATAGATGATCCTCCACGCGTTTCCGGAAATCTGTCCCAAGCAAAGCCCTGAAGTGTTCAACAGTCTTGCGGCGAACGACAGCAGTGGGAGGCGCAGTCCACAGTTCAACTGGCCGATGGTGACTATCGTCCCCATCACTTGCTCCTTGCTGGCGATCGAGGTGAAGACCATCCACTTGTCGATTCCAAACACGGATTGAACTCCGGAGAGAGCCGGTCGGTTCTTCCCTTCCGTGAAACAGGCTAACAGCTTCTGCCACTTCACCCTCTTCACATCGGTGAGCTTGTCGTCGGTGTTGTACTCATACTCGGGCTCCTCAGACAAGGGCATCAGAGGCCCAAGAACGAAGCTGGCCTTTGGGATATGCTCAGGCCTTGAAGGCGCAGAAGCAAACCCCACGCCCTGGTGCCTCTTGCCCAGCACACCAAGGGCGGCTTTGCCCTTGCCCTGACTTTTCTATATGGGCGACACCTGAGCCCTCTCCTTCCCCTTCCTCTTGGATGGGACCATTTTTATCTTCTTCATGTTGCCGGATGATGCCATTTCAAACTGATCGGGAGAAAGTGAGGAACAGAAGATTCGGGAGCAAAAGTTCTGGACTTCGAAAAATTTCTAAAAGCATGAGGCAAAAATGAACTCCATGAGAGGCTTATAAACCCCGGAGTAACTGGTGCGAAAACCGAAAGGACACATGGCATCACCAGGTCAAATCCCATGTTTTCAGAAGGGACACGTGGCGTCAATCCAGAGCAAGCACTCTTCCAGGCGAACCATCGGAGCCAGCCGAAACATCGAAACCACCCGAACCGCCAGTTCAGGAGAAGCACCGGTCCATGTGAACCATCGGCTCAAACAGAACAATTGTTCTCAATCGCCTTTCGAAGACTTTACCCGTTCGACAGGCAGACGATCAGGTAATTTTCCAAAGGATCGAGCAAAAAACAGGCTCTCTTGCCCGATCGCCTCAATCTCCATCGGTTGAATTTAACCGATCGGTCAAACTTGACCGATCGGTCAAGATTAACCGATTGGTCAAATTTCTACTAGATCGGGTAAAAAACTTAGGTTTTTGCCTGATCGCCTCGACCTCGATCGGTTGATTTTAACCGATCGATCAAACTTGACCGATCGGTCAAGTTTGATCGATCGGTCAAATTTCTACTGGATCGGGCGAAAAACTTAGGTTTTTGCCCGATCGCCTCGACCTTGACCAGTTAAATTTAACCGATTGGTCATACTTGATCGATCGTTCAAATTCAACCGATCGGTCAGATTTCTACTGGATCGGGCGAAAAACTTAGGTTTTTGCCCGATCGCCTCGACCTCGACCGGTTGAATTTAACCGATCGGTCATACTTGACCGATCGATCAAATTCAACCGATCGGTCAGATTTCTACTGGATCGGGCAAAAAACTTAGGTTTTTGCCCGATCGCCTCGACCTCGACCGATTAAATTTAACCGATCGGTCATACTTGATCGATCGGTCAGATTTCTACTGGATCGGGCGAAAAACTTAGGTTTTTGCCCAATCGCCTCGACCTCGATCGGATGAATTTAACCGATCGATCATGCTTGACCGATCGGTCAGATTTCTACTAGATCGGGTGAAAAACATAGGTTTTTTCCCGATCGCCTCGACCTCGACCGGTTGAATTTAACCGATCGATCATACTTGACCGATCGGGCAAATTCAACTGATCGGTCATATTTCTATTGGATCGGGCGAAAAACTTAGGTTTTTGTCTGATCGCTTCGATCTCGACCGATTGAATTTAACCGATCGGTCAAATTCAACCGATCGGTCAGATTTCTACTGGATCGGGCGAAAAACTTAGGTTTTTGCCCGATCGCCTCGACCTCGACCGATTGAACTTAACCAATCGGTCAAAATTGACCGATCGGTCAAGTTCAACCGATTTGTCAAATTTCTACTAGATCGGTCGAAAAACTATGTCTTTTGACCGATCGCCTCGACCTCGACCGGTTGAAATTAACCGATCGGTCAACTTTGACCGATCGGTCAAAATCAACCGATCGGTCAACTTTGACCGATTGGTCAAAATCAACCAATCGATCAACTTTGACTGATCAGTCGGAATTAGCTGATCGATCCATCTACGCTAACACTTGAGGAATGTTTTGCGCACGTGGCAGGGGGTTGTTAATTTTGCACCAAGAATCCAAGCCAGCCAGAATGATCCCTAGCTAACTTGGAAGGGATAACTGTGGGTGCAAATTTTGGCAAGAAGTGTACAAACCGCGGGACCCACCGGCCCTGCCTGGTGGGCCCACAGAGACTACCGTGGGACCCACCGGCCCTGCTTGGTGGGCCCATAGAGACTACCGCGGGACCCACCGGCCCTGCCTGGTGGGCTCACTGAGATTACCGTGGGACCCACCGGCCCTGCCTGGTGGGCCCACAGAGACTACCGCGGGACCCACCGGCCCTGCCTGGTGGGCTCACTGAGACTACCGTGGGACCCACCGGCCCTGCCTGGTGGACCCACAGAGACTACCGCAGGACCCACCAGCCCTGCCTGGTGGGCTCGCAGAGGCTATCACGGGACCCACCAGCCCCGCCTGGAGGATCCCCCGGATATAACAGCAAAAATCGCCATTTGCTCCCAGATTTCCTCCCCGGAAATCCTATAAATAGCAGAGCCTTCAAATGTAAAAAGGATCCAGATCCAAATCCAGAAACCAGAGCTCTGGAATTCCAGTTTTCAATCCTCCAATTCTCCTAGATCTTCTTCTTGTCTCTGAAGAGATCGGAGATACTTCAGTGACACTCGGCCTGTCGAGGTCACTTCAAACAAAGTGATAGTGAATTCGGGTTGCTCCCCATAGCACGGAGACGTAGACTTCGGTTGAACTCCGATATCACCTCTTGTGTCAATCTTCTCTGTTTGCCTATTAAAAACCTCAAACTCAAAGTGACCAAAGCTTTAACCTTCAAACCTACCTTCCAACCAACAGATCGACCAGAGATCTACCCTTCAACATCAATTGACTGGTGAGGCGGAGTCTTCGGATCGGCATGAAGATTTTTCCCCCACAAACCTCGGTAGTCGCCTCAGCTTGCTGGCCCAAGTTTGCAACACTTGGGGAAAGCGCACGTCTCACCCGTCGCCGACCCTCAAGCGACGTATTAAATTAAAGCAGAGGACTTCCAGCTCCTCACTCTCATGAAGCAGAACACTGCTCTCATGGTTGAGAGAGACTCCCTCCGACAAATCACTATCAACATAGGAGTCAACCTTCCACGGTCAGCCACCGAGATCAACAATGGAGCAAACGTCTATCAGTCGGTCGACCAATCTCCTGTTCCTTCTAGACGATCCATCGTCGATATCCCTTAACGGTTACTCGAATCCCTCTCGAGAGGACCCTCGCCTATTCTTCCTAGGCCGACGATTTGGAAACATCTGAATAAGTCTACTCGCCATCCTGAGCCTTTCAGCTCCGAGTCATCCCTCGATCCTGCATCATGAAGGATGTTCGGAACGATGGCCACCGCTCCAAAATTCAACAATATTAAAACGACGATCGAGCCCCAATCGAGCATCCCACGACGAAAGAGACTCTGACGCCCTCTCTGCCTCCTCTTTCTTCGAGATGCCTCTCTGACCAACTAGGTGATCGTTGAAACAATCATACCTCTAAAGGGCCACTTTACTAGCTGCTTCTCCGAGCCCAGTTTCCTCAAAGCTGGAGATCCCCTGCTCTCCCCAAGTTCAACTGTCTCACAGGAGATCCAATAATGCATGTCCTCACCTCCAAGCAGGCACTGACGCCACATGATAACAACAACCAGGTTCTATGCCGTACTTTTGCTGGCAGCCAGGACGACATGTCTCTTGATTGGTATCACAACCTCCTGATCAGCTCTGTGAGTTGGTTCGAGAATCTGACAGACCTCTTCTTTCAACACTATCGGCTGAACCTCAAACCGGAGAAGAAGCTGGACTCCCTCTATTGACTCAAGATGGGATCAGATGAAACCCTCCGAGGGTTTACTCGGAGGTTCAAGAACAAGCAAGCTACGCTCTCCATGCGTCACCTCGATGATAAAGCTGTTATGCTCATATTCCAGAACACCTTATGCTTCGATCTCCATATCTACAACGACCTTATCCGAAATCCTCCTACCTCCCTCGGAGTGCTCTTCAATCGGATCCAGCGGGAGATTGAGGTTGAGGATGATCAAATCGCTCACAAGAAACTTGACCTGAAGAAGCATCTTTCTGACAAAGAACCAACAAGACCAATAACTCAAGCTCACAACGCTCAGGCTAAAGAAGATGGATCCTCCAAGAGGCCAAGGCAGGCAAACGATGGACCCGTCGAGCTTCGGAAGACCACGGACACCAAAGGGAAGTAGCCTATCAACCGATCACAATAAAAGACCACCGAATATCAATAACTTGGAATGCCGCTTATCTGAAATACATAATGTAACATCTTCCGAGTTATTAATAAAATGGCAGCCGGTTCAAGTTCTATCGAAGACTATCAAATTCTATCTTAACTTCTACTCAATGCCATAGTTAGTCCAGTTCGAATTGTGATAGAGCCGGTTAACCTGCAACGGTACAAAGCTATATGACCCCAACGTAGGTGCGACTGAAATGGCACTTCGCCTAAGTCCAACCGATACAAGGGTGCTTCGCTGAGTACTCCGAATCAATGGCATTACACATGCTTCCGTTCTCACGTAAGGGCATATGCACTAGTGCCTCACCACACTTAGTTCGGTTTGTGTTGCGACACGGCCGACTAACCTGCAACAATACAAAGCTACGTGTCCTGAGATATCAGTTCGACTGAAATGGTGCTTTGCCTAAGCCCAACTGATACAAGGTCGCTATGCTGAGTACTCCGAATCATTGGCATCACACATGTCCCGTTGTCATATAAGGACATATGCACTAGTGCCTCACCATAGTTAGTTCGGTTCGCGTTGTAACACAACCAACTAACCTGCAACGGTACAAAGCTATGTGTCCCGAGACGTAGGTTCGACTGAAACGGCGCTTTATCTAAGTCCAACTGATACAAGGATGCTACGCTGAGTACTCCGAATCAATGGCGTTGCACATGCTCTCGTTGTCATGCAAGGGCATATGCACTAGTGTCTCGCCACAATTAGTTTGGTTAGTGTTGTGACACGGCCAACTAACCTGCAACAGTACAAAGCTATGTATCCCGAGATGTAGGTTTAATTGAAACAACGCTTTGCCTAAGTCCAACCGATATAAGGTGCTACGTTGAGTACTCCGAATCATTGGCGTTAACATGCTCCCGTTGTCTCGTAAGGACACATGCACTAGTGCCTCGCCACAGTTAGTTCGGTTAGCGTTGTGACACGACCAACAAACCTACAATGATACAAAGCTACGTGTCCCGAGATATAGGTTTGTCTAAAACGGTACTTCACCTAAGTCCAACCGATACAAGGGTGCTACACTGAGTACTCCGAATCAATGGCGTCACACATGCTTCCGTTGTCACATAAGGGTACATGCACTAGTGTCTCGCCACAGTTAGTTTGGTTCGTGTTTCGATACGGATGACTAACCTACAATAGTACAAAGCTACGTGTCTCGATATAGGTTCAACTGAAATGGTGCTTTGCCTAAGTCCAACTATTACAAAGGCGCCATGTTGAGTACTTCAAAGTCTAACTACCATCGATCAACAAGCCCAATGTCCTTCCTTTGTCATTCAAAGACAAAGCCCGAGACGGCAATATCGTCTCGGCCCAAGGTGACAGCCTTGGAATTCGAATGCACAGCCCGAGGTAGGCTCCGCTGCCTCGGTACCAGACAAAGCCTGAGACGACGATACTCTCTCAGCCGAAGGCGACAGCCTTAGCATTCGAAAGCAAAGCCTGAGACATCGACATCGTCTTGGCCCGAGGCAACCTCCACCTCGGTATTCAAAGACAAAGTCTGAGGCAGGCTTTGCCACCTTGGCATGTGACAAAGCCTGAGATGTCAGCACTGTCTCGACCCCAGGCGACCTTCAGCTTGGCATTTGAAGACAAAGTCCAAAGCAGACTTCACTGCCTTGGCACCTGACGAAGCCCAAGACGTCAGCACCGTCTCGGCCCGAGGCGACCTTCACCTTGGTATTTGAAGACAAAGTCCGAGGCAGGCTTCGCTGCCTTGGCACCTGACAAAGCCCGAGACGTAGACGTCGTCTCAGCCCGAGGTGACCTTCGCCTCGGCATTCGAAAACAAAGTCTAAGGCAGGCTTCGTCACCTCTGCGCTTAATGAAGCCCGAGATGTCGATGTTGTCTCGGTCTGAAATGACCTCCGCCTCGATATTGGAAGACAAAGTCCGAGGCAGGCTTCATTGCCTTAGTACCTGATGAAGCCCTAGACGTCGACATCATCTCGGCTTGAGGTGACCTTCGCCTCAGCATTCGAAGATAAAGTATAAAGATCGAGGCAGGCTTTATCACCTCGGCACCTGACGAAACCCAAGACGTTGGCACCGTCTCGGCCTGAGGCGACCTTCGCCTCATCGAAGGCAAAGTTCGAGGCTGGTTTCATTGCCTCGGCACCTAACGAAGCCCGAGACATCAACGCTGTCTCGGCCTGAGGCAACCTCCGCCTCGGCATTTGAAGACAAAGTCTGAGGCAGGCTTCACCGCCTTGGCACCTGACAAAGCTCGAGACGTCGACACCGTCTCAACCCGAGGGGACAACCTCAGTATTCGAAGATAAAGTCCGAAGCAGGCTTCACCGCCTTGACACCTAACGAAGCCCAAGATGTCGACGCCGTCTCGGCCCGAGGTGACCTTTACCTCGATATTCGAAGGCAAAGTCTGAGGCAGGCTTCGCTGCCTCAACACTTGACGAAGCCTGAGACATTGGCACCGTCTCGGCTTGAGGCGACCTTCACCTTGGCATTCAAAGAAAAAGTCTAAGGAAGGCTTCGCCGCCTCGGCACTTGACGAAGCCTGAGACATCAACGCTATCTTGGCCTGAGGTAACCTCCGTGTTGGCTTTTGAAGACAAAGTCTGAGGTAAGTTTTATCGCCTCGGCACCTGATGAAGCCCGAGACATCAGCTTCATCTCAGCCCAAGGCGACCTTCACTTCGGTATTCGAAAATAAAGTCCGAGATAGGCTTCGCCGCCTCGGTACCTGATGAAGCCTGAGATGTCGATGTCGTCTCGGCCCGAGGCAACCTCCGCCTCAGCATTCGAAGACAAAGTCCAATGCAGTCTTCGTCGCCTCGGCACCTGACGAAGCTCGAGGCATCGGTACCGTCTCGGCCCGAGGCGACCTTCGCCTCAACATTCGAAGACAAAGTCCGAGGTAGGCTTCACCGCCTCGGTACCTGACAAAGCTCGAGACATCAGCACCGTCCTGGCCTGAGGTGACCTCCGCTTCAGCATTCAAAGACAAAGTCCGAGGCTGGCTTCGCTGCCTTGGCACCTGACGAAAGCCGAGACATCGGCACCATCTCGCCCCGAGGTGACCTTCGCCATAACATTCGAAGACAAAGTCTGAGGCAGGCTTTGCCGCCTCGGTACCTGATAAATCCTGAGACGTCGACACCGTCTCGGCCCGATGTGGCCTCCGCCTCAGTATTGGAAGACAAAGTTCGAGGCAGGCTTTGCTGCCTCGGCACCTAAAGAAGCCTGAGATGTTGACATCGTCTCGGCCCGAGGCGACCTCCACCTTGGCATTCAAAGACAAAGTCTGAGGACCGAGGCAGGCTTCACCACCTCGACACCTGATGAATCCTGAGACGTCAGCACCATTTCGGCCCGAGGTGACCTTCGCCTTGGCATTCGAAGACAAAGTCCGAGGAAAGTTTCACCACCTCGGTACCTGACGAATCCCGAGACATTAACGCCATATCAGCCCGAGGTGACCTCCGCCTCGGTATTTGAAGACAAAGTTTGAGGCAGGCTTCGCCGCCTTGGCACCTGACGAAGCCTGAGATGTTGGCATCGTCTCGGCCCGAGGGGACAGCCTTGGCATTCTAAGACAAAGTCCAAGGCAAGATTCACTGCCTCGGCACCTGACGAAGCTCGAGTCGTCGACGCCGTCTCCGCCCAAGGAGACCTTTGCCTTGGCATTGGAAGACAAAGTTCGAGGCAGGCTTCATCGCCTCAGCACCTGACGAAGCTCGAGACGTCTGCACCATCTCAACCCGAGGCGACCTTCGCCTTGATATTCGAAGACAAAGTTTGAGGCAGGCTTCATCGCCCGGTATCTAACGAAGCCCGAGATATCAATGCTGTCTTGGCCCGTGGTAACCTCCGCCTTGGCATTCGAAGATAAAGTTCGAGGCAGGCTTCGTCACCTCGGCAGATATCAGTACTGTCTCGGCCTGAGGCAACCTTCGCCTCAGCATTCGAAGACAAAGTCCGAGACAGGCTTCGCCACCTCATCACCTGACGAAGCCCAAGATATCAACATCGTCTCGGCTCGAGGCGACCATCACCTCAGCATTCAAAGACAAAGTCCGAGGCAAGCTTCGCCACCTCGGCACTTGACGAAGCCCGAGACGTCGGCACCGTCTCGGCCCGAAGCAACCTTGGCCTCGGCATTCGATGACAAAGTCAGAGGCAAGCTTCACCGCCTCGGCACCTGACGAATCCCGAGACATCAGCACCGTCCTGACCCGAGGCGACCTCTGCCTCGACATTCGTAGACAAAGTTTGAGGCAGACTTCGCTGCCTCGACACCTGACGAAGCCTGAAACGTCGATACTATCTCAACCCAAGGCAACCCCTATCATTGGCATTCGAAGACGAAGCCCGAGGCCCTGCCCTTGGCATTTGAAGACGAAGCCTGAGGCCCTGCCCTTGGTATTCGACGACGAAGCTCGAAACCTTTACCCTCGACATTCGTTGACGAAGCTCGAAGCCTACGCTTTGGTATTCGAAGACGGAGCCTGAGGCCCTATCCTAGGCACTAGAAGACAACCCCCTCAAAGCTTTCTCAGGCACACCGCCACCCCAACTGACTCGAGGGCCTTCACATCACCTTGGCTTTTAATAAGCCGAAGGGCTTGGAAAACTGAGTCCGTTGTCGCTGGTTTCGTTGAATTCCGACACCGGATGGAACGGCACACCCCCAAATAATCCAATGGTAATTGGGTCAGGTCGAAAGACAAATGGATCGAGTTCTTAACCTACAACCCAATTCAACACCCAAAATCCATTTTATATTATTACCCTCAAAGGGCTTTTGAATTTTCAAAGCCATGCCATCAGCCATGCATGAATAGTAGAGGGGTTCTTAGCTTCACTCCCGTGCCGCATATGGCGGACAGCCACCTCTCCCGTCAGCGTTGATCTAATGAGGGCTTGAAGGAGATCCACATGGAGGTGTCGGTGCGCAACGGGGATTGTCGGATCCGCGTCAGCGGACTCCAGAGTCCGTCACGGAGGGGAGCATGCTTCACTGCAGAATTCTGATGGGTCAGGTGCTTTAGTTCATCCCCTGACCAGATGACCCCCTGTTCACCCGATCGGCACCCCCACACCCCCCGTAATATGTGTGAGATGTGAGCAATCATCATGCAGGGGATAGCTGTTCACAACAGCTACAGCCCCTTACTCACTTTCCTTCAATGCTCCAACAGCTGCATTTTCCTTCTCTGCTACAACAGCTGTAGCCCCTTCACAACAGCTACATCACATTCAATCTCTTTCCTTATCAGCTGTAATAAGTTGTAACGTTTACATAATTTATGGGATACAATCCTATTGATCTCTCATCTGTAAACATTATATATAGCAATGAAATATACAAGGCAGAGCATTGAGCCTTTCATTACATACTCTGCTTTTCTCATATGGTATCAGAGCCTAAGACAACCATGTCTTCTGCTGATGCCCCCGACGCCAACACCCTCGCCCCTTTCCCACTGTCAAAGCCATTCGTCAAGATGTTTCCATCAAGCTTTCAGCCACAAACGACTTTCCTTGGCAAACCCAAGTTCTCCCGGTCCTCTGATCGCATGGTCTCCTTGGGTTCGTCGACGGTACTACTCTCTGTCCTGATGAAGCTGACTCCTCTCCAAATGCCCTTCAATGGGTCCGGTTCGACCAAATGGTGTTTTCTTGGCTCACAAACTCTCTCAGAGCCGCCTGTTACCCAAATCGGGACATGCACAACCTCTATTGAGGTTTGGCATACACTTGAGGTTCTTTATGGCATACTCACGAGAGCCCGCATCCAATAGCTAAAAGCTGAGCTTCAATCTCTCTCGAAAGGTGCCCTCTTTGTCTCCGACTATGTTCATCAGGCCAAATTCCTTGCCCAAGCACTTGCGAGGGTTGGGAAGCCAATTGATGATGATAACCTCATCAGCTGGATTCTTCGGGGCCTCGGCTCCGAATATGATTCCATAGTAGTGGATGTTAATCTATCTCAAGATTTTCCCACTATTGATGAAGTCATTGCTCTCATCTTTGACTTCGAACTATGTCTCCAAGCAACTCGCTCAGTGGCAATGGTTGAGCCACCCACTGCCATGTATTCCTCCTCTTCCCGCGGCCACGGTCGCTCCAACTCTGGAGACGTCGGGGTAGCCATACTAACCATCGAGGTAGACGTAGTAGAGGCCGCACTCCTCAACATACTCATCGTGGCGCTCGTGGATCCTCCAACTAATGTGGCGGTCGTGCATCTCCTCAAAATGGACCGTCCAAAAATTCTGAAGTGTATTGTTATCGTTGTGGCCATCTCTATCACAAGACCAACAACTGCTTCGCTCCAGATTCTGCTCTCGGGGACTCCGTCCAGACCTTTGCTGCAATGCATATAGCTGATGATCCCGCATGGTACCCCGACACAGGGGCCACCAATCATATGGCTGCGGGTCCTTCCCATGTTGAAGGTATGACTCCATACTCCGGAATTGATTCTATCATGGTAGGAAATGGGGAAGGTCTTCCAATCTCTGATATGGGTCATCTAATTGTTCCTCATACATCACTGCATTGTGGTCCCTCAACTGAAGAAAAACCTTTTAAGTGTCTCTGAATTCACAAAGGATAATAATTGTTGTTTTCTCTTTTATCCATGGGGCTTTGCAATAAAGAATCTGAAGACCGGACAAATAGTGCTGGAAGGATCTAAACATGGAGGACTGTATCCCATCGGCGTTGGTGATCCTCTTCCCGCAGCTGGCTTCTTCTCAAATAAAACTGATAGCGATACTTGGCATGCACGCTTGGGACATCCATCTTTTTATCTATTGAAAAATTTGTACCCTTTTTTAGAATGTTCTGGTCAAGCTAATAAATCTTTCTGTCAAAGCTGTAAGCTTGGGAAGTCATCCAAAATTCTATTTTCAAGACGTGAATCTTACTCTCATGAACCACTACATACCCTCCACAGTGATGTTTGGGGACCGGCACCCACCACCTACATGGATGGTTTTCGCTTTTATCTCATTATAGTGGATGAGCGCTCTAGGTTCTCTTGGTACTTTCCCTTACGGCGTAAGTCAGAGGTTGGTCAACTCTTTATTCAGTTTATTACCTTCATGCAAAACCAGCTCAATAGAAGGGTCAAAATCGTTCAAACTGATGCTGGCGGAGAATACGCAAGTCATGTACTTCGTTATTACTTTCTTCAGGAGCGGATCTCTCATATTTTCTCATGTCCAGGGACTCCAGAACAAAATGGACTAGCAGAAAGAAAATATCGGCACATTGTGGAGACCGGTCTTACTATGATGGCTCATGCTAGCTTACCTTCAAATTTTTCGAACATCGCATTTGCCACTGCTATATATTTAATAAATCGTTTGTCTTCTAAGCCTCTGCAGGATCGAACACCTTTTGAGGCTCTTTTTGGCTCTCATCTCTCATACAATCATTTGAGGACCCTCGGCTGTGCATGTTTTCCACTCCTAGAACCATTTGGTCATGGGAAACTTGACTACAAGTCTCTCGAATGTTTGTTCATCGGATACAGTGGGCAGCACAAAGGCTACAAATGCCTTGACATCTCCACCGGCAAGATCTATCTCTCCTGACATGTCTCCTTTAATGAAAGCAGCTTTCCATTTGCTCAAGCACTTGCATCAACCCCGCCTTCCTCCCCACCGGCATTTCGCTATCAAGGATTTCCTCATGGTGTTCTTCGTCAGATCCTTGCACCCCGCTTTTCAGCCGCCTCCCTCTCTACCAGTCATCTTGCCCGATCCTGTCACCTCCTAACCAGTCGCTACCACCGAGTCACCGACATTGGTTGCGCCTTTAAATAATGCTTCCACGACCGCACCGGATGTCACCCTTATAGCTGCACCAACTCCATTGACTACTACCGGTAGCCCCGACACTTCTACAGTATCAGCTGGACCATCTCTCGCAGGAGCTGAGACTGAGCCTCTTCGGTCAAGTCTACTTGTTCCTCCTTGGCCCAACCATTCGACGGCTACCAAGCCTCACAGTCGTCACACTGCTGGGCCGATCCCCGCCACTCCACCAGTTGCTGCTACTACTCCCTCTTCCAATCAGACGGGTCACCCAATGGTGACTCTAACCCGTGATGGCACACAATGACCAAAGGTATTATTGGCTACTCGTCATCCTCTGCCTCTCACTGTTCTTGCTAACTTGCAGGATCACCCGCCTGAGCCAACAACCTACAAACAAGCAGTGGTTGATCCTCATTGGGTTCATGCCATGCAGCAAGAAATTTCCGCTCTCACCCGGAACTCTACTTGGTCTCTCGTCCCTTTTGCACCCTCCATGAACATTGTTGGGTGCAAGTGGGTATATCGACTCAAGCATCGTGCTGATAGATCAATTGAGCATTACAAAGCTCGTTTGGTCGCCAAAGGGTTCCACCAACGCGAGGGATTCGACTTTGACGAAACGTTCAACCCTGTTGTCAAGTCTGGGACCCTTCGTCTCATCCTATCTTTGGCCCTCTCCTTCACTTGGCCGCTCCGTCAACTTGATGTTACCAATGTGTTCCTCCATGGTGATTTAGAGGAGGTTGTTTATCTTCATCAACCACCGGGCTTCGTTGACCCAAAACGACCCTCCCATGTATGCCGACTTCACAAGGCTCTATATGGCCTCAAACAGGCGCCTCGGGCATGGTACACAAAGTTCACTACTTTCCTTCTTCAGCTCGGGTTCCAGGGTTGTCCCCACAACACCTCTCTGTTTCTCTGGCAACATGGTGGCTGCATTGCTATGCTCCTACTCTATGTGGACAATATCATTCTCACCGGGAGCTATACTGTTGTACTTCAACGTATAATCCGATGCCTCTCCACTCAATTCGCTATGAAAGATCTTGGCGATTTGCATTTTTTCCTGTGTATGCAAGTGATTTGAGATTCTACCTCACTCGTTCTCTCTCAAACTCAATATGCGCTCCAACTTCTTGAGCATTTCGGCTTATCTGGAATTAAACCCGTCAAAAGTCCTCTAGAAGGCGGCCTCCAGCTATCAGCCATCATCTCGGATCCTCTTCTCGATCCTTCCATTTATCGCCAAATGGTGAGCTGTCTCCAATATCTTACTATGACCCAGCCGGACATTGCTTATGCCGTGAACCATGTTTGCCAATTTATGCAAAATCCTTGCTCCTCTCATCTAGCGGCTGTCAAACGAATTTTCAGATATGTCAAAGGCACTCTCTCCCTTGGCCTTTGTTTATCCAGGTCCACTGACTTAAAGCTCCATGCCTTCTCTGATGCCGATTGGGCAGGCTGCCCAGATAGCTGTCGATCTACCTCGGGTTACGCTTTCTACCTCGGGCCCAATCTACTCTCGTGGGGTGCCAAGAAACAAGCTATGGTTTCTCGCTCTAGTGCCGAGGCAGAATATCTAGCACTTGCTTCCACAACTACTGAAATTCTTTGGTATATTCATCTTCTCCGCCGACTTCACATTCAATTACGGGATACACCTAAGGCTGCTAATGTTGATTTTAGTGGTGTTGGTGCTGAAATTACAGATTCTGCCACTCAGGCCGCTAATGTTGCTGACACAACTAAGGCTGCTACTTTAGCTGATGGAACATTGGCTATGGGTTCTGCGGTGATGGGTGCAGGTCAGGGTGGTGCTGATGGTGTTGCAAATGCTGTCATTGTTGTCTGTAATGCAGATGTTGCAGAGCTGGAAGGTGTTGTAATAGCTAAAGGTTTGAGAGATGGTGGTTGTGTTGAAGCTGTTGTAACACAAGCAGTGCCTGATGTTACACGAAGGGCTCTTGTTACGCATGAGGCTAATGGTAGGACATCTGAGGATGATGTTACACGAGGAAATATTGATGTAACGTTCTCTGGAGGCACTGCAAATGCTGGTGTTACACCACCTGATGGTGATCCCATTGCTGCAGATAGCGTAACATTGCCAGAGACTGCTGTTACGCAAGCGTCTGGCACTGCTACACCAGAGACTGCAGGCACTGTTATGCAAGAGACTACAGGGGCTGTTATGCAAGCAGAGAGTACAGCTAGTGAGGGGCAGAGACCGATCGTCTTAGCTCTTACTAGTGGGAGTGAGGTCTTAGTTGGAGGTGCTAAGAAGTCTACTGGTAGGCGGAATCAATGAGAAGGGAACCCCAGTATTTCTATTCCTGCTCTTCAACGAGCTCTTCGAAAGGCTTCGACTCAGAGTGCGGTAGGGCTATCTGGTGAGCAGTCGTCAGGTGTTTTGCATGATCTCTGTGTTGAAGATGGGGAGGTTCCAGATCGAGCGGAGGTAGCAGGTGATGCTTATCCCATGGATTCCTTTGATCAGTACAAGCAGTTGCCCCCCCCCATCTTGCCAATCGGCCCACATTTCTTACCATGCCGAATCCAGCGATTGCATCCCGAGCTAAAGAATCTTGGCCAAAGGGTCAATCTGATAGGGTTTCAAGGAGGAGGGGGGACTAGCTAGTGCTGCTAAGAATCGGATGCACTGTGCTCCATTGTGATTGTCTTAGGTTTAGATTCTAGTATTGCGGGTTGTGTTCCTCTCGACTGGGGGCTACCATGTCGGTCTGCTCTCCGTGTGATGAGTTAGGGTTTTGTTGTTGTTGAAGACACTTTTTGGTCGCGTGGTATGCTTTCTCACCCAGAGACAAGCCATGTTCTGTAATCGCTTTCCTTTTTCAGTAATATATTCGTTTTTTACCCTTCAAAAAAATTACGGGATACACCTCTACTCCTTTACGACAACATAAGTGCAATCCACATGTCCAAGAACCCCGTCTTCCACAGTCGCACCAAACATATTGACATTGATGTTCACTTTATTCGTGATCATGTCCTGCGTGGTGACATCTCCATCTCCCACATTTCCGGCAAAGATCAAGTTGCTGATATATTCACAAAATGGCTACCCGGCCCGCGTTTTCTCTGGCTTCGAGACAAGCTCAATGTGCAAGACTTCCCCTCGTGAGCTTGAGGGGGGCTGTGAGATGTGAGCTGTCATCGTGCTAGGGACAGCTGTTCACAATAGCTGCAGCCCCTTACTCACTTTCCTTCTTTGCTCCAACAGTTGCATTTTCCTTCTCTGCTACAACAGCTGCAGCCCCTTCACAATAGCTGCAACCCATTCAATCTCTTTCCTTATCAGCTGTAATAAGTTGTAACATTTACATAATTTATGGGATGCAATCCCATTGATCTCTCATCTATAAACATTATATATAGCAATGAAATACACAAGGCAAAGCATTGAGCCTTGCATTACATACTCTGCTTTTCTCATAATTTGTGCTCAGTGGGCTGTAAGAGGACGGGAAAGAGAAGAGAACAAAGAGACTGAGAGAGAGAAAAGAGAGCGGGAGAGAGAGAAAGGACAAAATAAAGAGACTGAGAGAGAGAAAGAGAGAGAAGAGAGAGAGAAGAGAGGAGGGGCGCAACCAACACCCCCCCTCCCGTTTCCGTCTCCAGTCGACGCCCGACCCCCGACCCCCGCTCCCCCCCGACTCCCCCCTCCCCACCCGCCCCCCCGTCCCCCCCCTGTGCACCAAACACGAACCCCCCCCCCCCCAACCCTTCGCGCCAAACCTGATCCACCCTATGTGCCAAAACCGCGCCCCGCCCCCACGGCTGCGCGCCAAACCTGATCCACCCTGTGCACCAAAACCACTCCCCACCCCCCCTCCAACAGCTACACAAAAACCGACCCCCTCAAATCCCGTTTTCCTATCGATTCGCTCTTTATTCCGTTTTCCCATCAAAATCTAGTACTAGTCCTAAATTTGTTCTCCCCTAATCTCTAGGCGCCCTTGTAGAGGGTCATGCGAGGATCACACTATCTCTGAAATCGGTGAATTCTGATCCCGGATGCAACCGCTACCTCTCGTCGTACGTGGCTCTGGGTCGCGATTTCACAATGTTTCCCTTGCGCAATTTGGATTTTTAACTCGCCTTTTGTCCCGTTTTCCCTTCATGATACTATGGTCTTCTAGGCCTCGTTCCCCCCTCATCTATGGCCACCCTTATAGAGGGTCATAAAAGGGTCGCACTAGCTTTGAAATCGGCGGATTTCGATCCCGGATGCGACCGCTACCTCTCGTCGTACGTAGCTCGGCTCACGATTTCCACCCCTTTTTTCCCTACATTTGCAATCAGCCCCCCCACCCTTTCCCTTTTGCAATCGACCCCCCATTCCCCTTTGTATGCATCCGACCCCCCCATGGGTGGTTTTTGCCTACCCCAGCCCCAGGGGGTCCCCTCAGCCAGACTCTGGCCTTCTACCGGCGTCTAGGGTTGGCAATGGGCCAGAACCCGGCCTGGGACCGATTAAGCCTGGCCCGTAGTTAACATGGTTTGGGCTTGCAATTATAGTTGAATCATCAGGCGTGGGCTTCAATTCCAAGCCCAAAATAGAAAACAGGCCGGGCTCGGGCTTGTATGGGTCCGGCTCAAACCCGACCAGGTTAGTAGCCTATATTTAACATTTACCAAGTTGAGTTCCGTAACAAATGTAGTAACAAGTGCCGTAACTTATTAGGTTTCTTTATGATTGATGTGAGTCGTTCGATGGGTGATAATCAAATGGCCCAAATCTAAATATGTGGTTATATAATGACGGTAGTAGGGTTTGATCTCTTATGGGTTTAGAGAATCAAATGCTTCATAGTTCATAGCTGAGCGGAGCGATGCGGCTTGGCTCCTTTGACGCCATGTCTCGAGGCCCCGACGCCCTTGGCCCCTCGAGTGCTCGCTCTCAAGTCTCAAGGCCCCTCGAGTCCTCGATCTCAAGGCCCCTCGACGCCCTCGATGTCTTGCTCTCGTAGAGTATATCAAGTCTATCTACTTAAAACCCTAGCAGATCAAACCTATTTACTCGAAGCCCTAGTAAGAAAAATTTGGTCTTGATCTGGTTGTATTATGTCTTGATTACAATAGTGTGACATTTTGAATTATGCCAAACAACTTCAACCAAAAATTTTTATTTATCAGTGATTGAGGTTTTTCGGGCCTAGGCTCGGCCCAAGTCCGAATCACGAATATGGGTTTGTGCTTGGGCCTTGATTTTAAAGCCCGACTATAAAACGGGTCAGGCTTGTGCCGAAAAAATAATGTGGGCCTGGACCCATTGCCAGCCCTACTGGCGTCGAACCCCCACCCCCCTACCAGCCTGCACGATCGTCCACCCACACCTCTGCCCATCGGTGTTCGAACCATGACGTCCCAGCTAGGAAGGGGTATGGGTGAAGTCGGCAGACATGCCCCCGGCCGGCCCCTAGCAGGGGGCCGCGCGGGCTCAATGGTTGGCCCCATGCAATGGGTCGATAGACAAACGATGGTCGGCCCCAAGCAGGGGGTCGGCAGACAGACGACGATCGGACGCACACCCGGCCAGCCTCTGGTAGGGGGTCGACGGGCACAACGGTCGACCCCGTGCAACGGGTCGGCAGGCGCACACCCGATCGGCCCTTGGCAGGGTGTCAGCGGGCGCAACGGTTGGACCCACGCAGTGGGTCGACAGACAGATAATGATCGGTCCCGCACAAGGGGTCGGTAGATGCACACTCGGCCGACCCCTGGCAGGGGGTCACGGGCGCAACAGTCGGCCCCTGACAGGGGGTCGGCAGATAGAAGACGATCAGCCTCGTGCAACTGGTTGGCAAACGCACACCTGGCTAGCCCCTGACAGGGGGACGGCGGGCGCAATAGTTGGCCCCTTACAGGGGGTTGGTATACAGACGAAGGTCGGCCTCGTGCAATGGGTTAGAAGACACACACTCGGTCGGCCCCTGACAGGGGTTGGCGGGCGCAACAATCGGCCCCTGACAGGGGGTCTGCAGACAGACGACGATCAGCCCTGTGCAACGGGTCAGCAGACGCACACCCGGCTAGCCCCTGACAGGGGGTCGACAGGTGTGACGGTCGACCTCGGACAGGAAGTCGGTAGACGAGCGACCAGTATTTTGCACCAGAAAGTCCCAGCCAGCTAGGTTAGCACCTATCTAGCTGAGAGGGGGTAACTATATGTGTAAAATCTGGTTAACGCCCTACAGTGGGACCCGCAACCTTGCCTAGGGCCCACAAAGATGATTGTAGGACCCACAGCCCTACTTGGGGCCCACGGAGATGACAGTTAGACCCGCAGCCCTGCTTGGGCCACACAAAGATGACTGTGGGACCTGCAGCCCTGCTTGGGACCCACAGAGATGACTGTGGGACCCGCAGCCCTGCCTGGGGCCCACAAAGATAACAGTGGGACCCGCAGCCCTGCCTGGGGCCCACGAAGGCAACAGTGGGACCTGGTGAGTCCCCTCCCGGGTATTTACCAAAACCTCTGATATGTAGGGGAATATTTCTAGAATATTTTCCATAAAACAAATCTTTATAAATAGCCAACCTTGTGAAATAATCCAGATCTAGAATTCCAGACCAAAATACTATTTCCTATTTTCCAGAGCTCCTCGAGTTTTCTAGTTCTAGACTCCTTCTCTACCTTCTGCCTACTTAGAAGAAGCACTCCTCGGCCTGTCGAGAGTATCTCTACTTTTAATCCAGAGATAGTGGATTCAAAGGTTGCATCTTACTGTACAGAGACGTACACTTCAGCCGAACTCCGTCATCACATCCTGTGTCAATTCTCTCTATCTCTTTCTCTCTCTGTACTCTATAGTGTTTGCTTGCCAGTTCAGTAAGTGACAGCTCAGCGCTTCAAAGCGCGCCACATCCCGAAGGGTCAAACCTTCACTCAACTATTGGAGGAGAGACCACGTACGATGGGCGAAATCCTCCCCCACACAACTTGGCTCTGTGTGGCTACTTTTGGGTGTTTGTGTGGCACCGGCCTCCTTTAGGCCCTGAGGTGGGTCCACCCTACATATTGTGGGCTTTGGTCCCACCTCTTGATGGTTAGCGGCTCCACCCTGCGTGTTGTGGGTTCTGGTCCCACCTTCTGATGGTCTAGTGATCATCCCTCCAATGTACCAAAAAAATAAAAAAATTGTTACTCTATATGTGCAATACAGAATCGACTTGGGTTCGTATAGCTAAATGTAATTTTTTGTCACAAAGATAATCATTTGTGACCATATGAGTAGAAATACCGCTACAATCAATCGACAATTGAGACATTTTACGATATCAAATTGTTACTCTTTGCTAACGGATTGTTATTATTTACAAATTATACTTTTTTGCTAAGATTGTTACACTTTATATGTAGGGCTAAAGTTATCATTTAAAAAAAAAATTATCATTACATGTGCGCAGCAGAAGGAGCCCGCGTTAGCCAAAACTAACGGATTTTTGCTCAATCACGATTGTTACTCTTTTGCTATGATTATTACACTTTATCTATAGGGGTAAATTACTATTTAAAATTTTTTCGCTATTACATGTGCACGAGAGAAGGAGCCCGCGTTAGCCAAAACTAATAGATTTTTGCTCCTTAACGATTGTTACTCTTTTGCTACGATTATTAGACTTTATCTATAAGGGTAAAACTGCTATTTAAAAATTTTCGATATTACATGTGCGTGGGAGAAGGAGCTTGCGTTAGCCAAAGTCTAACTACGGATAAAGTGGCATTTGGATTTATCTCGTAAATGCCCAAAGTGGCATTTGAAATTATGAATGGTGTCACCCATTTTTTCACAGAGAACCGAGCTTGTGGGGTTTTGCACTGCTCCCACTCCGCTCTCGGACACCGGTCGGCCTCCCCCGCACCTTTAATGCGGAGAGGACGCGAAGGAGAACCACTAGAGACCGTTCGTTCATGCCGAGGTTCGTCGATTCCATGTCGATGGACTCCGTGGTCCGGGACAAACTCCGTTCATGCATGCGGTGGAAGGGCTATAGCCATGTGGCCGTGCGGGGTGGTCCAAGTGGCTCGAGTTTGGATTTTGACCGTCTTGTTGTTGACTGAGTAGGTTCAACGTCATGCAAGGAGGGCACATGCGTTCTGTAAGGGTAAAATTGTTTTTTAAAATTTTTTGTTATTACATGTGCAGGAGAGAATGAACTCGCATTAGCCAAAGTCCAACTACAAGGGCTTGACATTAAGTTCAAACTATACATAGTCTTAACGTAAGTTAAGGTTAATAACCCCCCCCCCCCCCCCCCCCCCCCCCCCCCCCCAAAAAAAAAAAAAAAAAAAAGGGCAAATTACATAAACCTCTCCTGAGCTATGGGGATAGTTTCATATTTGTCCCTCAACTTTTTTTTTGAACAAATAAGCCCCCAAACTATAGACCAATTTGAGATCGTTGTCTTCCATAGACGGAATGTGTCAAATAATTAAAATACTCTAATCTTTTCTTCAAAATAGACCAAAAAATGGGGAGGGAGGTTGCTCTGCAACTCCGGCCGCCACCACCCCCCACCCTTCTTTCTCTCGGCCTAGCACAGGCGCTGGCTTACCTCGTTGGCGCAGGGCCCAGGAAGCAGGGGGTCTGAGGTGGTGCGAAGGAATGGGAGGGAGGTTATGCAACTCCAACCATCACGACCCCCATCATTCTCCTTCCTCTCGGTCTAGCACAGTCGGCGGCCTGCCTCACTGGCGCTCCGGTGTGCTTGCAGGCCGTAGCAGGTCCAAGGTCTTCACCGGAACGCCGTCAGTGATCAGCAAGGCTGAGGTGGCTTCAGGAGGTCGGGAAGAAGGTGGTGGTGGTCGGGCCGCACAAGGTAGGAGAGGAGAGAGATAGAGAGAGAGAAGGATAAAATAGGAAGAAAATAAATAAATAATGATCATATCAGCTATTTTCATCAAATCTGATGGTGAATAATTAACGAAGAGGTCAACTTGTTAAAGTTACATAGTTTGAATATTTATTTATTCAAAAAAAAATTATAGGAACGAATGTTAAATTACCCAATACCTTAGAAAAGCACAAACCCCCCCCCCCCCCCCCCCCCCTCCCAAAAAAAAAGGGCTTTTTTTTCAAAATATTATTAAAAAATAAAATATTGAAACAAACAGCGGCTGATCAAAACTATTTACCAACCTAGCACTCTGACAGCCACGTGGCATGTCAGCATCGTAAAGCGAACGCGCGATTTTTTTTTTCTGTTTCAAGTAGAACCCGGTATTTGGAATGCCGGGTTTAAACCCGGTATTGTGGATACCGGATTTACCCAAAATCAGAGAGAAAACGGCTAAGTATGGACAGTTCATATAAGGGGCTTCAGTTAAACTCGGTATTCAGATTACTGGTTTTAAAACCGGTAATCCAAATATCGGGTTCTATTTCAAAATAATAATAATAATAATTTCGAGCTGACATGACTGTTAGAGCGCTAGGTTGGTAAATAGTTATGGTTCGCGGTTATTTCTTTCAATATTTTATTTTTTAATAATATTTTTTAAAAAAAAACCCAAAAAATAAAAGTTGATGGTCCACCCCGCCCGTCAAAGTACCCGTCTTCTTTTACTCCAATGATGAGTGTGGCGACAAGATGTTGGCTTTATTCATCCCGGAGCTTACCCCAACCCCCAAGATTTCTATCACTGATAAAAAAAAAAAAACAGAGAAAGCAGAGCAAGGGAGGAGGAATCTCGCAGCAGCAGCCGCCATGAGTACCATGAAGTTCTGCCGCGAATGGTAAGCCTCAGCTGAGCCATCACCATGCACTCCCTGTGCTTTTCAACTTCTGGGTTCTCTCTAATCCTTCATTCTTTTTGTTGGGTCAGCAACAATATACTCTACCTCAAGGAAGACAAGGAGCAGAAGATCCTCCTCTTCGCTTGCCGCAACTGCGATCATCAGGCTCTCTCTCTCTCTCTCTCTCTCTCTCTCTCTCTCTCTCTCTCTCTCTCTCTCTCTCTCTCTCTCTCTCTCTCTCTCTCTCTCTCTCTCTCTCTAAAGGGAGTAATTGCTTTCGCTACTTTTGTTGCTTCGTGAATGACCACCATTTTGAGCTTGGATGTTGATTTTATCGTTCCCCCTCTTACCCTGTTCTCTCTCTCTCTCTCTCTCTCTCTCTCTCTCTCTCTCTCTCTCTCTCTCTCTCTCTCTCTCTCTCTCTCTCTCTCTCTCTCTCCTGCAAGGGAGTTGCTTTCGTTACCTTTGTTGCTTCGTGAATGACCACCATTTTGAGCTTCGATGTTGATTTTATCGTTTCCCCCCCATACCCTGTTCTCTCTCTCTCTCTCTCTCTCTCTCTCTCTCTCTCTCTCTCTCTCTCTCTTCCAAGGGAGTAATTGCTTTCGCTACTGTTGTTACTTCGTGAATGACCACCATTTTGAGCTCGGTTGTTGATTTTATCGTTCCCCCCCTTACCCTGTTTATGTGATCATGGATTTAGTATTTTTTAATAAGGTTGCAAATTGGTCTATAATCTGCCAAGCCAAAACAATTTGTTTTCCTGATGCTTTGATAGGATCGGGGAGCGGATCAAAAACTTAAGTTAACCTCAATTCTGTGATGATAACCCAAAATGAACCATGACTATTGAGTATTGAGCACCACATACCAAGATTGGGCTGAAATAGTAAGTGAGGCTCTTGAAGTTCTAGTAAATCCTGAATAGTTGCCTTAGACCAATTAATTCATTCTCATTAGTAGTTAAAGAGAGTTTGCAAAACTAGTTGCACGATGCATGCTTCAGTAATGTTTAAGCGGTAAAAACTCTTCTCCCCTTGTCTAACCGGGAAGAAGGTTGTTGTAGATCTTCTCAACTAAATTGTCATGAAGAAAAGCATGTGGTGAAGCGACCAATTATGCATAGATACTTCAGTCAGGAGACATTTCTTTGTGAACAATGTAGTAAAAGGTGCCTCGGTATCGTGATAATCCATGCCTTCTTTCTGAGTGTACCCCTTGGTGACTAAGTGTTCTTTTTAGTGTTTGATGGTCCTATCTGAACGAGGCTTGATCTTGTAAACCCACTTCCAATTGTTGTGATCTTGTCTGTTAGAGCTTAGAAGGGGGATTATTACCCATGCATTGTTCTAGTCTACAAAATCTCTTTCAGTTGCCATTGTGTTATATTAATTTGGGTCCGATGGAGCTAAAACAAACATCTTGAACCTATAGTAGAAGAAATGGTTACCATAAATGATTGATGAGAAGTTGAAACAACGGTTACCAAAGAATGTTTGAGATAACGGGAACACCTTTTTGAAGGACCATCTCTAAAGCAGTGAGGAATATGTGGAAGGTTTATCAATGGTAATTGTGAAGCCAACTAGATGGTCATCTTGGGAGCATACACCAAAATTTTAGGCTTATTGAAAAAGTGGTGTTCTAATTGCAATCTTAACAAAATTATTAAACTTATTAAACTTATCACTTCTACAACTTATTAAACTTATCAAAATTGCTGTTTTTAACTCGAATTTTTCAATAAGCCACAATTTAATCCGCGACTTCGATGACCGACCCTACTCTACTTTTATAGTATTTATTTTGGCATGTTGTTACATTGATACTTATTTAGTTTTGTTAAATAATATTAATTGGGATGTGGGTGTTTTTGTTGATAGTTTGTTGCCCAATATTATTATATCCATATTTATGAATTATTAAATCCCGAGCCCGATCTTTTCCCCGGTTTTTTATTCTTTTTATTCCGAATGTTCCGATTTTCACCGATTTTTTTTTTCGAGTTTTACTCGAGCCGAATTATTGCCTAACCCGAACTTGGTAACTTTGCAGGGGAGCAGATTGACAAGTAGCTAGTATCAATGTCTCGAGGTCTGTTGTATCAAGGATAGGAATTAAGGATGTTGGGTTTGCATGTAAAGAGAAAAGGGGAGAAGGAACTTGAGAATACCATCAAATAAGGGATGATATCATAATATGTAAATAGCACATGTTGGTATTTATAGGTAGGTGTTGAATGTGCCAGAGAAAGGAAGGGGGTAAATTTTTGTTAGGTCTTGAATGATAAATTTATGATTCATCAAATATACTATAAATATAGATGTGAATGGGATGTACCTTCATGATTTACATTGTTTATGACATTGTTTTCATGTCATAGATGGTGCAATCTTACCTTATACACAAAAAAGGTATGGTATATTTGCCACAATCAAGGACATGATTTTGTGCATGGTTAAAAAAATGGTTGATAACGAGTCGTATCAGTCATTTGTATTGATTTTTTATAGATCGGGACTGATTAAAAGGATCGATACCGGTATGGGTCTTGACTCGGCCAAGACCAATACAACTTAGGCCATATCGGCCAATACAATTTACTCAAACCCGATATGTTTGAGTTGTGTTGGTCTAGTCCATAGCCATACCCTCTAAGATCCAGCTTTGTTGCCTTTTTGCACATGGGTTGTGCACATGAACTGTTTAACAGTAGTACTTAGAAGCCCGAGATATATCTGCATTTTCCCTCTTTTTTCTGCCTATTTGTATTAGCCGAGACCGATTCGTATCGACGAGTTGCATTGGTTTTTGGTCGGCCAATACGGGCCCTGATACAGAGTTTTTGAACCTTGATCGATAGTTATTACTTCCAAAGGGATGGGGGCAATAGAGGTATCAGAGGTGGCACCAATGTACTCGTGGTCGGTGTTGAGTGTTTTATGGAGGGTAAGGGTGGTGTAGGGGGCACGTAGTGAAATATGGGGTTAAATAGCCATTGTATGGGTTAAATAGCCATTGAAAATAGTTGTTGGGAAGTTCTATGGATGTGTCATAGTATGTCATTTGGTGGGATCCTTTTTAGTGAGCATGAAGTGTCTTGTAGTTGCAATGCATAATGTTTTTTCATTTATTAGAAATTGATAAGAATGTGTATACGGGAATACACACATGCATGTTATGTGCGCGTGTGCATGAGTGTGTATGTGCATGTCCATATATAGATTTTGTAAAAAATAGGCTTTGATAGGAAAGCATGTGTATCAATAAAACATGGACATGGTTGTGGGATAGTGATGAAACATGATACAAAAACACTAATACAACAAATCCTGAAAATATAGAATATGGACATGATAGAGACACAATAAAAAATAAATATGTGTATATAAGATTTATGTATTGTAAATAATAATTGTTAATGTATATACTGGGTCGGGTTCTATGTACAGTCGGGTCGGGTTGTGTGTGTATACATGTACATATATATTGGGCTTCAGTTGATGAGAAATATTCCATTCTCTCCAAACCCTAGCCGTCTTCTCCTAACATGATATCAGAGCTGGCCCGTCTCCTGCTCCTGTTCCCGCTCTGGGTGCTCCCCACTGATCGTGCATTGCCACGCGTGCACTGCGTGAGGGGGAGTGTTGACGAATAGTCCCACATCGATGAGGGAGGCACTTATCACCCGCATAATATACCCGTTATGGACCTCCTCTTACAACCCGGGTTTTGGGGCGTGAGGGTATCTAATATGGTATCAGAGCTTTAGGGTTCTCTCGCGCGTCGACGGTGACGACAGCAACCATCTCTGGCCTCCGATCTCCTTCCTTCGGTCTCTCCGGTCTCCCCCCGCTCCCTCCGGCCTACCGCAGCACCCCCTCCTCTCCCCCCGACATCCCGCGGTGCCCCCCTACCCCTTCCGGCCTCCCGCAGCACCACCCCCCACCCTCCGACCTCCCGCAGCACCTCCTCCTCCCCCCCCCTGGCATCCTGTGGTGCCCCCTTCCCCTTCCGACCTCCCACAGCCCCCCTCCACCCCCCCTGCAGGCCCCCGCAGCCCCTCTGCCATCCCCTGCAGCCCCTCAGCCCCCCCTGCCACCCCTACAGCAACTCCGCCCCCCCTGCACTTCTCGCCCCTCTCTCCGCCCTCCCTGTAGCCCCCCTCCCCCCCGTCCCCCTTCGCCACTTCCTGCAGCTCCTGACAGCCCCTCCCCTCCACTTCGGCCTCCTTCCACCCCCGACAGCCCACCCCCCCCACTCCGGCCTCCTTCTCCCCCGACAGCCCCCATACGGGCCTTTTTTCCTTTCCTTGTATCCCGTCTCCTTTGAGATTCCTCCATGGCGTATCCTACCGTGCCGTCCATCGTCGTGATATCTCTACCACTGAAGGCACCTTTTTGTTGTCTTCGGCCAGTGACTGGCCTGATTGGTCGCTCACCGTTGAGGCTGCGCCTTCCAATCGCAATCTTTGGGGTCACATCACTGTTGACCACCCTCCTCCATATGCCTCCTCCGGTTCTTCCTCGGTCACCAGTAGCGCTGCAAATAGTGCCGCGTCTTCTGCTGCTGTTGCTGCTACGGCTGCTGCCACGGCCGCCCTCACGTGGCGTCGCCACGACCATGCCATCAGGGCCTATCTCCTGGACTCCATTGCTCGTCCGCTCCTTACTCCCATCAGCCGCTTTTCTATAGCGCGCGCGATGTGGGAGTATCTCCGGGACCGGTTTCTCCCGCACGGCGGTGCACGTCGACATCAGCTTATCTGCGAATCGCAGTCCGTTCGTCAGGGGGAGCACACGATTCAGGACTTCTTCAGCCTGATGGGTGCCTACTGGTATGAGCTGAACTTTATGAACCTCGAGCGGTGTGCATGCCCATGCTCCAGGCAGCGCTACCTGGACGAGGGCTACCTACACTAGTTTCTGGTGGCGCTTGGGCCTGACTTTGCTCTTATCGCCGCTCAACTCCTACACCGTGAGCCACTTCCTCGGCTAGAGGATGCTCTACTTGCCTTGGTCGACGAAGAGACTCGTCTTCAGACTCAGGGTGCTCACCCTCCTTCACCGGTCTCTGGTTCTGATAGCGTCTTGGCGGCCAGCTTCTCCGACCAGCCAGTATTCTGTCATTACTGCAAGGAGCCTGGTCACATGAAGCGTGAGTATCTCACACGTCCACCCCGCAACCCTCGCTGGGGTCCAGATGAAAGGACACCATGCTGGGCTCCTGCTTCACGTGATGATCCCCGAGGTCGTCGAAGTGGACGGAGTTGTGGACGTGGTCACTCCTCCTTCCACCACTTTGGTTGCGTTGCTGCTTCTGTAGAGACTCCAGCGCCCACTGCTGCTACTACTGCATCGTCTTCACCTGAGCTGGATCGTCTCTAACGACTTGAGGAGCTCCTACTTCGTCACATCGCCTCCACCAGTTCTTCGCCTGCTACCGGCCTGCCGCCTCCTCTGGTACTGTTGCCTCTTGGATTTTCGATTCGGGTGCTTCCTGTCATCTCACATATGACTCCACTGTGCTCACCGACTGTGCTCCTGCTCCTGCCCACATAGAGGTTCGCACTGCTTGTACCTATTCCGCAGTGTGGATCCATCACTCCTACCTCAGACTACACTAGTCGCCTGACCCTATCCCATGTTTATCATGCTCATCTTCTTAATATTAATCTGATCTTTATTAGTTCTCTCTGTGATTCTGGACTCACTGTCACCTTTACCTCCTCTGCTTGTGTTGTGCAAGATTCACGAACGGGACGGAGGATTGGGCTGAGCCGTAGGACGGGAGGACTTTACCAGCTGGATCATCTTCATATTTCACTTGTTTCAATTGAGTCAATTATGTCAGTCGTCTCTGATGCAGATTTGTTGCACAAAAGGTTAGGTCATTTGTCCAGTGATCGACTCAAAAGCGTTTTTCGTTTGGGCGCTTTGGGTCGTGTGTCCTCTCCCTTCTCTGTCTATACGGGCTGTAGATTGGCAAATCATCTGGCTCTACCATTTTCGGCTAGTGCTTCCAAATCTGTTGCACCTTTTGATTTAGTGCATTTTGACATTTGGGGCCCTGCTCCAGTTGCTTCTTTTGCTAGTTTTTAATATTATGTAAGTTATAGATGATTACTCCCGATGCATCTGGGTTTATCTCATGCGTCGTCACTCCGAGATTTTTCATATTTACCAGACCATCACTACTATGCTTCACACCCAATTTGGTCAGCGTATTAAGACGTTTCGGTCTAACTGTGCCAGGAGTATCTCTCCTCCGAGATGCGTGAGATCCTTTAGACTCACGTCACTCTTCACCAACAGTCGTGCCCACACACCCATGAACAGAACGGAGTCGCCGAGCGCAAACATCGCCATGTCCTTGAGACAGCGCGAGCTCTCATTTTGTCTGCTTCTGTTCCGCATCCCTACTAGGTCGAGGCTGTTATGACCGTCTTCATCTTATCAACATCACTCCGTTCTCCACCATTTCTGGTATTACCCTGTACGAGCGGCTTTACTCCACATCTTCTGGCTACTCCCTACTTCACACCTTTGGGTGCACGTGTTTCGTTCTCCTCACTCCCTATAAGCACACCAAACTCTCTGCTAGGTCTGTTAGGTGTGTTCATTTGGGGCTAAATCGGGAGAACAAGAGCTATCGGTGCTACGATCCCATGGCTCGCCGGATCCGTGTCTCTCATCACGTTTCTTTTGTCGAAGACGTCCCGTACTTTTCCACCGAGTCCCGGGATCTTCCCTTACCTCCTACGTCACCCTCCGCGCCTTCACTACCTCTCACCATCCTTATTTTACCTTTGTATCCTGCCCTTGCATAATTGGTTGTGTCTTCTCCAGTTGGATCTCCACCACCCTCAGTACCTCCACCCTCAGCACCTCCACCTCCACCCTCCGCATCTCAACCCTCAGCATCTCCTAATTCGGGGAGGAGCTCTGGCTCGGCTTAACTGATGCGGAGGTGGCTTCCGTTCAGATTCTGCTGATTCGACTGCCTATTTTTTGATTGATCTCGCCCGTCTTGTACATAGAACCCGACCCAGTATATACATTAACAATAACTATGATAAATTATAATTCAACAAGCTATGGGTTAAGTTGTTTGAATTTTGAAAGAGGATATATATCTAAATAAAAAATAATAACGATATATATCTCAATGTCCCAGATGCGTCAGACATGTGTCCTGGAGAATACGAGAAGTATCAATTACTTGTCCAAAATTAAATAGCTTATTTTCAAATTATTGGCTCGTATCAAAAATTATCCAAGGGGTATGAATATTGCATCCAATTCATATACAATTCCTCATTAGAAGTCTCTATTCTGCTTAGGTGTATACAAGTTCTTAGAAAGATTTGAAGTCGCTAATCATCTAGAGGACATGGTATTGGGGTTGGAAGGGGGATTAATAACTTGAAACCCAATGATTTCCAACCCACTAGCATTTGGATCTAGAAGTTAGATTCGATAAGCTATTTGGTCGAAAATAGATCCCATTAATGAATCTGAATCATTACTAGATACGACTTTGGATATGCATAGATATAGCCCAATAACTTGGAAACTTATGTGTTTCCAATATATATTAGTAAATTATACTTGCAGGTTTAAGAGTAATCAAATGGTTTTATAGTTTAAAAACCCTCTCATTTAGTTTTTTTCAAGGTATCCTGACCCCAAATATGTGGGACATGGCTTGATGGTTATGGTTATGGTAACTGCCATAGACTTGCAGTTTGTGCAATGGACATTGTTTTTCTTTCATACCCCTTCAGAATCAGATTCTTATAATGGGCCTAATAAAACTTAGTATAAAACTAGTAATATGAAAGTATTAAACATATCACAAGATTCACAACTTATAGTGGATCCCCAAAATTCAAGTGTGGAACAGTTTTGCGTGCATTCTATAGTGGGCCACCGCCAGATCTATATGTGAATTCGATTAGTGTTGAAATAGAATTAAGCCTTATGACCCTTATGCTATGCACTCATCCAACCAAATAACAAGGTTAAAAAAGCGAAAGTAAATAATATAGTGCTACTCTTGTTTTTCATCATCTAGTCATGGTTCGAGGGTTCTTCCAAACCTAGACCGAAACCCCAAACTGATTTGGACTATGGCCAGTTCGAGCACACACACCCCGAACTAGAAATATGCCATGCTTCAGTTTGACAATTCAACCTACTTGGGATCATGTTCGATCGAACCTTATTTAAACCAGTGTGAATCAGACTCGATTCAACCGAATCAAGCACAACTAGGTGACTAGGTCCCAAAGCGGCTGAATTTGACCTAAATGTATGGTTTTTTATATTTTAATATTGTTGGCCGAAATAGCTAAAGCAGAATTGTCTGAACCTGAACCTTGAATCGACCGAATAGGCCAGATTGATTCGTTTTGTGCCTGGTCTGAATCCAAACACGAACCCTAATTCTCAAAACTTGCATCGATCTAGTACTTATGTCCTGACATAGTTGGTGTCCAAAATTTTCAAGAATGTTGAGCTACTGTCTACCAGATACCTAAAAATGTGTGGTAATTTGGAATAGTCGTCTTCGAAGTGGATTATCAAAAGCGAAGCACTCATATAATTCACCTAGAAAATGTTTATCAAAAGTTGGACCCCTAGTTGGACCAAATTCAACCATTAGACTCGAAGGTTTATAAGCTTCCATATCAAATAACACATTGCACACTTCTGTTTAACACTTTTTCAATACTTGTTTTAAGTTAATGTAATTTTGATAGATTCAAATTGACCTGAGTAAATTAAGTAAATGAGGTGGGGAAATGAAGGAATATTATTATTGCAGAAATGTGGAAGCTACGTTGAGTCGTCAACACCAAACCAGTCATCTGAAGAGCACACAAATTATTCTTTTTGTGTTGGTGGCTCAACATGGCTCCCACATTTCCTCAACAATAATATTCCTTCATTTTGGCCACCCGATTTACCTAGTTTACAGATAAGCAACTGCCCAAAAGTTCAACCCCATTTACTTAATGCGCCCACCTGATTTATTTAATTTTAGATAATATTCTTACTTTTTCCCACCACACTCATATATGGATGCATGCAAATAATCAAGAGTTCAACTAACTGCCCAAACGTTTAAATAACATTGTCAAAATCTATGTTCCACACGATGTTAGACTCAGTGACAACACTTGAGTGCTCCAAACGGCTGATCTCGTGAAGGGAGGAGAGCACAACGTGTATATTAAGAAAGGCCATCCTGCTCCCCTTACCGATATGGGACTAACCGTTCAACACCCACCCGCACGCAGAGCGTGTTTCAACAATAGCGGGTGCGACGGGGCCACTCGGGAGATGTTTCCGGAACGGGTCCAGCTCTATGTGACAACACTGGAGTGTTCCAACAAGCCGAACTCTTGAAAGGAGGATAGCACAACGGGCATATTCAGAGAGACTTCCCCGCTTCCCTTACCGATTTGGGACTAATTGTTCAACACACTCCATACTTTTATATAGAAGTGTCAGAATTTGTCAATCTAAAGTGTCAAGAAGTGCCTTGAAACGTCATGAAGTACGTAGTGTTTCATACATTAATCGACTAGGTGATAGGGAAGTTGGTAAGCAACTAATGCTTTGGTGTGGAGGCTGTGGGTTCAATTCCTCCCTCCCTTGATTTACCTAGGAGCGCTTAGGCCCTAGGGAAACTTTCGAAGTGGGTCAGTGCGCATTCCCAAAGGGATTAGTCCGAGCCCGAAGTGGGCAGCCACCGATGTAAAAAAAAAAAAAGTCTCATACATTAAGAAATTTAAAATCTGAAGTATCTAGGTAACACTCATCATTTCTTGTACGAAAATTAGGTTCTATATGGATGCAATAAATCAGTTTTCACTTGATGAATTAATCGGAGTCAATGAGATGCCTATTGTCAATTGTGTAGGCTATTGATGACTCATCCATGGAAAGACCATAAGATGTATTCTTACCGACATTCGTTATCACGAATCAAATCTGCCAAGAGGTTTGATTCTCTCTAAAGAGACAAGGCTTACGCTGCATAATAAAAACTGTTTTTTCTAATCGTGTTGTATCTACAACATCAATCTTGTACCGACTCTATCTGAGGTCATAGGAGTATCTTAGGATCCAAAGTTATGATTTTACAACGAATTCTAATTTTTTTTGTCTAAAAGTCGAGTTAGATTGAATCGTTACCACATCCTAAACAGTGGTGCCTGAGCTTTCATTGGTTATATATTCTCTGTGTTGCAATCCGGAGGCCCTCGCGCAGTGGAACACGACTCGCGTAGTACCACCACGGTGGAGACGACCATCGACAAGACCGAGTAATAAAATAATAAACACAAGCAAAACGTACCCAAGAAATTCCGGCAACGACCCCCGATCAATGGATTTACTAGTATGGAAAAAAACCCGAGTACAAGAACAATTGTCTCTAACCAATCCCTCATACCCCTACAAAGAGATCCCCCCAAGGAGAATAGATCCCGTAGCCTTACACCCCGAAGACAAGAAGAAACCCTTCCCGAAAATCCTCCGGTCTCCAATGGTTTCCTCTCCCTTTCCCTTGATGGCAATTAGTAGCTACCTTCTAAACCCTAACCCGGGATATCATGTGCCTCCATGATCCTACGTTCTTCATCATTAGGGTTCCTTTTATAGCCCCAAGTTCGTGCAAGACCTAGGAGATAAGATAGAAACAAACCCCTACAAGTTCTCGAAAACCCACGAAAAACGCAACCAAATCGCATCCCCCCACATGCCTATCTGGTGCCTGGCGCCCTGGGTGCCAATTTCCTGCGCACGGGCCCGGTCCGCCTCGAGTTGGCGCCCAGTGTCCTAGTCTGGCGCCCAGAGTTCCAGGCCCTGTTTTCGCCTTGTCTTCGCTCCTTTGCCGCTCCGTCTTCCGCCATCCTTTGTGCACGAACCTTGGACATGTTTAGGGCTTGTTTTAAGCCAACATCCTCAACAATCTCCACCCTGGCTTCAAACAAGATAAGAGTCTTGCACACGAGCTTCATATCTTTGAACTGTGAATTCATCTCCTAATTGTCGTCGCCCCTTTGCCCCCGCACCTGGAGCCCAATCACAAGCTTGATAATTGCCCAAGTCTCTCGACTTGGCCGACCTCCTGATCAACCTCGCCCCTGAGCGTGCTCCACCAGTACTACCCTTGTTCTTCATCGAACACCGTGCATGTGCTGCCGCTCTCCCAGCTAATGTCATAATCATGGAAGCTCCACCCGTCGTCCGTTAACGACCCCGTCGTAAACCACAGGCCTTGATTCGTTCTGTGACGCTTCTCGTGCCCATCGCTCCCGAGCCGTTGTCTGTCGACCAAAGCTCGAATATTTTCTGCACCCTGCTGCACCACAGGTGTGCCCGTAGTTGAGTCCGCCGCCACCACAACCGTCGTCGCCTTTTTTTCGTCATCCGTCGACAGCCACTACACACTGTCAAACCGCAAATATGCCCGCGGCCATGCCTGCCGCTACTGCACCCGTCAGCGCCCACATCGTCCATCGGCGATCCGCACCGATGCCCGTCGGTACTTCCACCAGTCGCTCGTCGGCAACCCACATCAGTCCGCTCGTCGGTGGTTGAACACAATACCGTCGGCGACTCATCGTGCCATCGAGGTGCTTCCTCTCGATTGACACCCGCACGTACCCGTGCCATCGCGACTTGCTGGTCACGAACCGTCAAGCCGGGGAGTAGGTGCCAAGACTGCACCCTCCTTCCGGCTAACGCCTTTGGTGTTTTGAACTGCCCCGAGGGAGGAGGTGCTCGACCGCAACCTCCTCGAATCCTCCTCCGAAGACCCGAACCACCCGGAGAGCACTGGACCGTGCCTCTCCCAGCCGTGCCCTTCGCCTAGGGCGCCGGCCGTCGTCGCCAATAAGCATCCCGGGAGAAAAGATGCTAAATTGTAACCTCTCCCTGGGCCTCTGGCTTGCTTCTTGAGTGCCGCTCCCAGGTCCTCCGTCACACCGCATGCCGCGAGTGCGTCTCGGGCCCTTTTCCTCGGTCTACCTTGATCTACGCAATCGAACTAGAGTCTTCCCGGATCACCAACAATAAACTCTAATACCATTTGTTGCAATCCGGAGGCCCTCGCGCAGCGGAACACGACTCGCGTAGTACCACCACGGTGGAGATGATCACCGACAAGACCGAGCAATAAAATAATAAACACAAGCAAAACACACCCAAGAAATTCCAGCAACGATCGATCAATGGATTTACTAATATGAAAAAAACCCGAGTACAAGAACAATTGTCTTTAACCAATCCCTCATACACCCACAAAAAGATCCCCTCAAGGTGAATACATCTTGTAGCCTTACACCCCGAAGACAAGAATAAACCCTTCCCGAAAACCCTCTGGTCTCCAATGGTTTCCTCTCCCTTGATGACGGCTACCTTCTAAACCCTAACCCGGGATATCAAGTGCCACCATGATCCTATTTTATTCATCCTTAGGGGTCCTTTTATAACCCCAAGTTTGTGCAAGACCTAGGAGATAAGATAGAAACAAACCCCTACAAGTTATCTCGAAAACCCACGAAAACCGCAACCAAACCGCGTCCCCCCGCATGCCTATCCGGTGCCTGGCGCCCTGGGCGCCAGTTTCCTGCGCACGGGCCCATGCCACCTCGGGTTGGCAACCAGGGCCCCCAGTCTGGTGCCAGGCCCTGTTTTCGCCCCGTTTTCGCTCCATCTTCGCTCCGTAGCCGCTGTCTTCCGCCACCCTTCGCGCACGAACCTTGGACATGTTGAGGGCTTGTTTTAAGCCAACATCCTCAACACTCTGCATGTTCTTTTTGCATCTGTTTGTGCTCTCCTTTCCAAATTTGAATTTTTTTTGAGGTATTGACTCACAATATGAGCATATTTTCTTATATTGTGATATATAAAATGACACAATTTTGTTACCACATGTAAGCCAGTGGTGCAAGTTTTCAATTGTTATATGTTATGGGTCCTTTTTGCTTCTTTACATCCCCTCTGCCGTCCTTGACGTGTTTGGAGGGATTGAATCGCTGCATGTAATGGTTGCATATCATCATATGATACATAGAATATGCTCTTGTTCTTGTACTCCTGCTCATAAATGCTCTGAAAGAGGCCCTGTTTCTTCTCAGGAGGTTGCCGACAACAACTGTGTTTATAGAAATGAGATACATCACTCCATTGGCGAGCGCACACAAGTCCTCCAAGATGTAGCAGCTGATCCAACTCTTCCCCGTACTAAGACTGTTCGCTGTGCTGTGTGCAATCATCCGGAAGCTGTATTCTTCCAGGTCTGATCCCCTTCTCTGGTTAAAAAATTCGTGTCAATCTTCCTTATATTGGATCCCATCATGATGGAACAAGGCTTTGATGATGATGATGCTTAAAGGAAACCGCTATTGAATTTAATTTTAATTAAGTTTCAGAAAATTGTGAAGCTGATAGTTAATGCAATGATGATATCCATGGCTTTACAAAACAAAATAAGCAAGAAAAAAAAATGACAAATGGATGGTCCTTATTTTCGAATAATTTTTATTTATCCAGCCTTTTGTTACTTTTTTTTCTAACCATTGTTAACTAGGTTTCCTATTTCTATTAATAATATAGCTTAGGGTCTGGCTTAACCCCTTCCTCTCCTCAGAGAGGATTTCCCTAAAAAAATGTTGTTAACTAGGTTTAGTGATCTATCAGCTTCATCACAGAAGTTGTTTTCATTTATAAAGTTTTGTAGCATCTAGGATGTCGGAAGAAACGTAACCGATGGTTGGCTAGGTATATTCTTTTTGTACTAAAATTAAAATTATTGAACTTAATATTTAATTGTTCTATGATATTCTACATTAAGATTTGGATAGAGTTGGATGGATTGATAATGCGAAGTTGTGTATGTATCACAATAAACTTGAGCCCTTTCATCAAGTATGTCATCACCATCCAAATGGGGTCGTCTATAGGGAGGATTGACAATAACTTTTTGACCATCTAAGAATATGGTGTCAATGTCTTAGAGGGATTGTGTATGGTCCGCCATTCAATATGATCCTAACCATCGAAGAAATGTCTGGATCATGATCTATAATTCGCATGATATCGATTTTCCTTGTTAGTGAAAATCTGTTTATCCTGTGACCGTTTAATGCGTTGTAAGAAGTCCTCAACATTTGATGAGTTTCGGCCGAAACTCAAAACCCTAGTCTGCATGTCCTTCAGGATTTGGGGCTCGTGACGAAATGTGTGGACAATTGATTCGCACCGAAAGTCCGAATAGCGCCATGCTTACTTATCAAGCATGTGTTCCTTATTCTAATACACAGCACTTTCTTTTTCCACAATAACTAGTATACTTTATTTGTTCACTAAATGTGTATTAAAATATGAAATTCTGGATCATTAGGAAATAGCCCAACTTGAACGGTAAAACTGTGTCATTCAAAGATGATGGCGCTTCTCCGTATCACCGACCCAATCAGTAACAATGTGAGTCGCCTTCAGCAATCATCGATCTGAGTCTAGATCGGCACAAACTAGTTCAATGCGACTGACCCACCAAGCTTCCACTTTCGTCTGAGTCTTTTATATCTGGCCATTAGATATTCTGTGTTCGAACTTAATTCAAACCCACGATTTCTGTTGCCTGAGCATACTTGACATAGTCCCGCGAAACCGAGCATAGTGCTAACTGGTTTGATGTCATCCATGCTTTTATTGATTTTGTTTATTTTGAGATGTGACTAAGCTGGTGTCGTGTTTATTGCTGATTTTTTTTTTTTGCAGGCTACTGCAAGGGGGGAGGAAGGAATGACATTGTTCTTCGTATGCTGCAACCCAAGCTGCGGCTACAGATGGAGAGACTAATGAAATGTTAGGTGGTTGTTTTGGTAGACGCTGATTGTTTCAGGCTCGAATTTGGTTCGATGGACTAAGAATTAACTTAATATTTAAAGGAGGGTTTCTATTGAGGCATGAATATTATTTCTCTTGTTATGAGAGAGAGGAAGAATGGATGCACTTGGGATGACAGCTACACTCTCACGAAACGTGAGGGTCTCTTGTTTATTCATCACATATATATAGATAGAGAGGGATTAGGGTTAGAGGTGTCCCACCAAAGTGGGCAGCCACATATTTCATAACACTCCTCCTTGGATGTCCACTTTTTAAAACATTGTCTCGTTAAAACATTACTAAGGAAAACCCAATGGGACAAAACCTTTAGTGAAGGAAAAAAAGTACAATGTGTTCTTCAGGAATATAGTTTTTCAGGAACAGATTCGTCTGGAATCTCAAATTCTTCTGGAATCTTAGTGGGTGTGACTTATACTGCCTCATTAAAACCTTTCGATGGAAAAACCCTATAGAAAAAACCTCATCGCAAGAAAAAAGAGTACAATGCGCAAAAGACATTATTCTGGATGTCTCCATCTGCATATCTTTATCCTATATTCTATTACATGCAATACTTGACCTTGACATAACGATCCCACCACCGCAAGAGAGAGAGAGAGAGAGAGAGAGAGAGATGGGTTCTGAGACGAAGTCATTGTCCATCACATGCCTTGTACTGCGGCTCCTTACAGCTCTTGCGGCAACAAATGGCAAGCCGAGTCTTGAATCTTGCATCATACAAGCAATGGTGTTCGTGATCCTCTCCCATGATGTGTACTGCATCGTAACCCGGCCGGAGATCTATTCACAAGGTAAAACTTGAACCCGACCGATCAAAACGAGGAAGAAGAGAGAGAGACGACCATCACTAGGTACCCCGTGGATCTCCCCATTGTTTTTGCACTGTCGACTATGCATATCCCACCGGAAAAACTGAACCGGCGGCAGCACCTACGCGCACTACCGGCGGCGGGCTGCACGTATGAACCAAAGGCAGCACCTGCATGCACGACTGGCAGCGTGCTACGCACAAGACCGGCGGCGGATTGTGCGCACGAACCGGCGACAGGCCGCACGAGCGGTGGTAGCACCTGCGGGCACGACCGGTGGCGGGCTGCGGACCGACGGCAGCGGCTGCGGGCGGCACGCACGAGCGCCTGCTGGAGTCGAGCGTGAGCGACGACGGCAACGTGTGCGCGTGGGGCAACCGTTACGATGGACCCCAAAACCAATGGAGAAGATAAACAATATCTTCTCCGAGTTCAAAATCCATTCACAAACCGACCCGTTTGTATTATAATTTTAAATCCGACTGCTTATACAGCAGATCCGACCCGACTGCACATGGCAGACCCAATCCGACTGTATAAGTGCAGGCCCGATCCGACTGCACATGGCAGACCCGATCCGACCGCACATGGGAAACCCAACTCGACTGCATTTAGCTAAACCCTACCCGTCTAATTTTGTATGTATTCACATATACTTTACTATCCGATTTAATCTAGGCCATCAATTTTTATCCTGTGATTGTGAGCTTGATCTTGGCCTAATCTGATCGATCCAAGTATAGATCTTGACTAATTGAACCATTCCGGACGCATCGGTATGGTCTGATTTTACAAATTCAAACTATTTAATATATATTTTAATCTGAACCGTTTAATTTGATATTGTGATCCCGAGTCCAATATAGATCCGTTTTCAGCAACTATATATGGTTCTTGAGTATTTGGGCCATTCCGGACTTATCAGTATGGTCCAATCTTATCAATTTAAATAAGTTAATGCATGTTTAATATGGACCACCAATTTTAGTTGATATGATCTAGACCTGATCTAAATGATCCGAATATATACATTGACTATTTAGACTATTACGGATGCATCAGAACAGCTCGATTTCACAAACTCATATTGTTTTACATAATATTATTTGTTTATGAACATATGTCGACTAGTTACAATGATTACCCTTTAACCTCATTCATAGTCTGCGTGTGAACGGTTATGACAAGTAGTTCAATAACGGTTAGGATTTCGATGTTCCTAGAATTCGATAGTCTTTAATCCATCAATTGACTAGGCTCCTATTCCGTACCCAGATGTCTAACCTTGTAAAGTTGGAGTTCGATGTACTTGATGTCAACGGCAAAAAATTATTTAGCATGGAGGCTAGATGCTATGCTCCATCTACAATCAATCAAGATGGGTAAGGCGATTGTAAAACCTACAGGCACAGAAAGCCTTAGTCCTGAAGACAAGGCTAAAGCGACAATCTTTCTGCATCGTCACCTACATTTGACCTGAAGAACGAATACCTAACTGTTGAAGACCCTTTAGTTCTGTGGGAATCTCTATGGGATAGGTATGATCATCAAAGGGCTGTCATCCTCCCAACAATGAGGAATGAATGGATAAACCTGCACTATCAAGATTTTAGATCGGTCGCAGAGTATAATTCTGCAATGTTTAACATCGCGTCCCGACTTGAGCTATGTGGAGAGCCAGTCACCAGGGACAGATGATTGATAAGACTCTATCCACTTTCTATGCAACGAACGTTCTACTGCAACAACAATACCGGGAGCGAAACTTTCAGAAGATATCAGATCTAATTTCGGTACTCCTAGTTGCAGAGGAGAACAATAAAGTCCTTATGAAGAATCACAACTCCAGACCTACTGGAGCATTGGTGTTCCAGTGAAGGATACCACAGAGGTAGAGGCAGAGAAAGGTTTGGAAGAGGTGGTCGCCATAACCACTTCGGCAGAAGTGGCAGGGGCGACAAAGGTGGCAGCGGGGTGGCGTCGGATACGGCCTCCTCCTCAATGAGATGTCTTCGCCATGGCTCAGCGGGGTGGCGTCGGATGCGGCCTCCTCCTCAATGAGATGTCTTCGCCGGCGGATCGGGGGTTTCCCGATCGGTCGCGGGTGGTTGTGGAGATCTGGACCCCGGCCGGTGTATGCCGTGGGCTTTTCCAGTCTCTCCTCTGCGCGGTTGTGGATCCCAACGGTGCGCGGTGTTAGGGTCGGGTTTGAGGCTCGAGAACACGGAGCGGCGACTCTCACCGGAGCTGGAGGAGGAGGTCCGGTGATGATCCGGGCTTTGGTGGCTTTTTGTGTTTTTCTGCTTTTTTTATACGGTTCTTACTGTTTGTTTTGGTCCACGTACTGCCAGCAGTCAGCTAGGTGGTTGTCTTGGTGGCACTCGAGCCTTACTGCTTTGTTTCTTTCCTCTCTTCCCCAATGAAGATTCTGTATTGGAATTGTCGGGGGATGTTACATCAAGCGGCGGTGGGCCACTTGAAAGTACTAATTAGGAAGTTCGATCCTCAGTTTTTACTTCTGGTTAAGAGTCATGTACAAGTGCAACAGGTGATTTCAATTTTTCAACATAGATGTGTCCATTGTGCCCTCCGACGGTATGGCGGGTGGCATTGTTTGCATGTGGAGTAAAGGCTTGGGCCTGGTTTCTTCTATTTAGAGGCAAGAACAGGTTCTCCACACAGTGGTTTCGGCACCGCAGTCAGCTTCTTTTCTCCTTTCGACGGTTTATGCAAAGCATTTCGGAGGTTACGCGATGGGTCTTATGGGCTGAATTACGAGCGATTGGTAGGACACTTCTATCGTGGTGTTTGCTTGGGGATTTTAATTGCGTCCTGTCTCCAGAAGATAAGGAGGGGGGCCAGTCATTTCGTTGGTCGACCAGTGTCCTTGACTTCCTAAACATGCTAAGGCTTAGTGGACTGCGGGAGGTGCACGGGAATGGGAATGGCTTCACGTGGAGTAATAGTTGTAAGGGAAGGGACTGCACATGGAAACGGCTCAATCGGGGCTTCATAAATTCTCAATGGACTGTGCGTGTACCAGAAATATCATTAGTTAGCTAGCAATCAAAAACGTACACATGGAGGCTGAAGTGTGCGCAGGCGGCCAATTTGTGACGAAAAAATCAGACAGCTTTGGTTTGATCCTCGACCCGTTATAGGCTCGACTCATCGATTGCACATGAGCTGGAAGGAGCCGGATTCAATTCGTGCCATTGAACCAACCCGTATCATTGCAATGTGTGGTCGTGTATGGGTGAGCTTTGCACCCAATAACGTATCAACGGGCGGGTTACAGTAGGATCAACGATCGACTAATCGACTACATATGTCTCACACAGCACCAAAAGAACCGACCAGTCACTCGGGCATTCAGAACAACTCGCCTACAGTAAAGGCATCGTACAACATGCCGATCGAGATAACATCAATGGTGAGGATTCATATTTACAAATCAGACATTCTTAGCCATAAACAAGGGAGTGAAGCTATCATTGCCCACCTACCTTTCTCATTGATTGGATGCATTCCGTAAGGTTGAGGTTGTTGAGCATTCAGGATGAATGTAATGGTTTGGATAGCTCTATGTGGCAGGTGATGGTTGGCCCATTTTTGCATTCATTGGATTCCAGTACTATAAGCACCCTATCCTGGCCACGCACCCTGTCCCGACCGGCCACACGTTACGCACCGTCGGCCGCGCACCATGTCCCCCTGGGCCTGGCCAGTCACGCGTCGGGTCGGCCGCATGTTACACGCCGGTCTGCCACGCGCCCCAGCTTGCTGGGCATGGCCAGTCGCGAGCAAATAGAGGAGGGGATCTGGAGGCCCGACTGCACGCTTCGACTCGCCTTGGATAGGACCGGTCGACTGCGCATGTTGTTTGCGACCGGCCGTGCGTTATGTTCACCTCGGGCAGATGCGGCCGACCGTGCACTATCTTCACCTCAGGAAGGTGTAGTCGGCTGTGCGTTTCGCTTGCGGCCAGTCATGCGCTACGTCTCGGGAAGGATCAGTCGGCCATGCGCTACGTCTCGGGAAGGATCAACTGACCGTGCGCTACGTCTAGTCTCGGGAGGGACCAGTCGGATATGTATTTCGTTTGCGGCCAGCCGTGCGCTGCGCCTCTCCTGGATGGAGCCAGTCGGCCGTGCATTTCATTTGTGCATGGCCGTGCACTACATTCGTCTCGGGAAGAGGAGAAACCCGCTATCTCCGCCCCAAGGAAGTCTGATATTCGCGCAATGAGTTTGCACAAAGACCACGCATGAAGATCATGCAGTAGCTACTTCCGAGAATCTTGGCCAGGCGACGATTACGGGAAGACAGCCCACGCCCCGAGATTCCCGGTTGACTAGTAAGGCAAAAAACACCCCTGACCATAATTACCAAGTGCCCTCCATGCGACACATTGCCCACTCGCGAGCAGTTACGCAGATCGTAGAAACACGCCATCAATGCCATCCCGCACAGAGTGTCCTAGCTATCACTCCGAAGCACTATAAAAGGAGGCCCACCCCCTCAAAGAAAGGGATCAAAATTTTGGGAAGGGGAAGTGATACCCGTCGCATTCCTGAATTTTCAGAGCTAGGGAGAGAGAAACTTGAGAGGTGGCATTTTGGGAGGCCGGTCCTCTCTGGGTGTATGTGGGTCAGGGTGAGTATTTGTACTCGTGTTGCCTTGTTAGTGCATTCTCGCCCCATCCGTGGTTTTTTTCCTTCGACATTGCGAAGGATTTTTCCACGTAAACTCGATCTACTTGTGTTTTTTGGATTGTTAGGTTGTGCCTTCCAGTTGAACCACCCAATTCCAGAAAAAAAAAAACCCACAGACTCTAAATGTGGATGATACTAGTTCGAGGCAGTTTCTCAAGTGCGCGTTTGATCACTCTCCCATTCTCATATCTACAGTGGCAAATACTCATCCTCCCAAAGTTCCTTGGCGGTTTCATAATTTATTGTTGAATAGAGGCGATGTTTCTTCGGTGGTTCAGAGTAATTGGATTCGGGGGGCTGGTTGCTCGGCGAACTTACCTTTTGTTCAACAGGCACTTGCATACTGGAATAAGTATGAAGTGGGCAATATTCATTCCTTGGTATCGAATTTATGGGAGAAGCTGGATCGGATTGGGAACGGTCCGCTGGGGGAGAACGAGGAAGAAGAGAGAGATTGTCTTTCTACTCAACTTCAATGGGCTTTGGAGCAGCAGGAGAATATTTGGACTCAGAAGGCTCATATGAAGTGGACCCAGTTGGGAGACCGTAACACGTCGTTCTTTCATACTAGCATGAAAGTCCAAAGAGAAAGTAACCGTATACGGGCACTGCAGGTTGGGGATCAGATGATGGAGGACCCCAAGGGCATCAAAAAGGCCTTAGTTCAGTTCCTCCAACTCCGATGGACTCGGTTGGAGATTGTGGATGCGAACATGGTATGTGATATTCCCACTTGCATAACGACAGAAGTTAATGCTTATCTCACATGGATTCCCGACCTGGGCGAAAGTCAACTGGTGGTGTTTGCGGCTCCAGCCAACAAGTCTCCTGGGCCAGATGGTTTTAGTAGTGAAGTTTTTAAAGCTTTTTGGGAATTATGGGGGACGATATCGTACGAGATATACAAGAATTTTTTAGTTCAGGGGTTATGCCGGTGGGATGGAATGACACGAGTGTTGTTCTAATACCAAAAATGTCGAACACTATGCGCCCGAGAGACTATCGCCCGATCAGTCTTTGTAATCAAAGATACAAGTTCATCTCTAAGATCCTCGCTAACAGACTTAGGGTGGTATTACCATCAGTTATTCGGGAAGAACAACATATTTTCTTCCTGGCCGGACAATCCTGGATAATGTTGTTCATGCTCAGGAAGTTCTCAATGCATTACATAGAGTGCCTGCTTCACGTGCTACGATGGCTATAAAGGCAGATTTGGAAAAGGCTTATGATAGGGTACATTGGGACACTTTACAGGTGGTCATAGGCAAGATGGGTTTTGACCCTATCTGGAGGTCGTGGATCTTACAATTGTGTTTTGACTGTCACCATGTGCCTGTTGGTTAATGGGGAGGAGAGCGAGGTGTTTCGACCAAGCTGTGGATTACGACAAGGTGATCCGATATCCCCGTATCTATTCCTATTGTTTTCCCAAATTATACGTTGGGAACTCGATAGGTGTTTGCAAGATGGAGATATTGAGGGTTTTACTACACCTCGGAACCCCCATCAAGTGAGTGTTACGCTTATGCCGATGATTTTTTGTTTTTCACTTGAGCTACGATGGTAGATGTTTGGGGTTTAAGAGGATTTTTTACTCGGGTGGAACAAATTCTGGATTATGTGTTAATCCAATGAAATCGAGTATTAAATTTTCTAAGAGTGTACCTCCAAGGGAGAGGGCTCGATTGGTTAGAGGCTTAGAGCTCTTTGGATGGAGGAAAAACAGGGGCCATGGATGAACCTAGGAATACCAGTTGATGGCGTGAGGGTTCAAGCAATGCATTTTCAATTCTTATTGGGTCGACTAGAGGCAAAATTGTCGGGGTGGAAGTCCAAATTGTTATCACAGGCGGGAAGACTTGTTTTGTTAAAATCAATGCTAGCTGCTATTCCGGTTCATGTTATGATGACCAGCAGGATACCAAAAGGGATTTTGCACAAGATGGATAGTGTTTGTCAGGCTTTTTTCTAGGGACACACTTCCGGGGAACGTTGTCTACATCGCGTATCCTGGGAGGTAATTACTAGGGTGAAGGCCCAGGCGGGGCTTCAAGTACACAACTTCCTTACAAGGCAAATCTAATTGGGCGTTTAAACTTAGCTCATTTGTTGAACGTCAACCATGCAAGGGCGATTTGGGTTCATTCGGAGACATTTATTTATTGAAGGAAAACTGTCGTGAATGGCTTGGGCGGAGTGTTCTGCGAGCTTGAGAGGCACTGTGAGGATGGTTTTGGTGATACAACGCCAGGTTTTAATAGGAAGTATAGTAATATTTTGTCTTCCCTTCGGGGGGTAATACAGGTTCCGTCAGAGACTCCTGAGGTGTGGGTCGGATCGGATCTATGGAGGCTTCGGTTGCCGCCTAAGGTGCATCTCTTTTTATGGAGGGTTGTCCATGGAGCCCTGTCTACTGCTTCGATTTTGTGGCAGCGAATACGTATGAATTTTGGAGCTTGACCTTGGTGCCAAACACCGGATGAAGATATATTGCATGTTTTTTGAGATTGTGCCAAGGCGCAGGAGTTTTGGGAGGAGGTGCACTGGATCACCGGCCTTAATTTCTATCATTTAAACCTATTGCAGCCAGAGTCGAAGGAGGGAACCAGTTTCGGGTGAGTATTTGGCGGTGGCTATGTGGATGCTAGGGAAGACTCGATGTAACAAAATTTTCGGGAGCAAGGTGGTACCTACGAGGAGTCTGGTAAGACAGGGGCGATCGATGATAGATCAATTTTTAAAGCAAGTTCCAGGCCATATTGATGAGGGGGCAACTAAGTTAGACATTTTCATGTGGGTTGATGGCGCTTTTAGTGACCCTAATGAGTTAGCAAGTGGGGCTTGGGTGGCCGCGTTATCAGGGGACCAGATTACTATGGCAGCTGCTCATAGATGTCGAATTGGATCTCCTCTTCAAGCATAAATATAGGCTCTGAAGGGTGCTTTGGAGGTGGCTAAGAGGGCCTACCGGCATGTTGTGAATAAGAGTTTGTCAAATGACCTGGATCCCCAGAACAGCCAATAGTACTGCCCACTGGCTCGCTCATGAAGCAAAACTACGTGGTATGATTTTTCCGATGAACTTCCTGGTCTTATGTATGAAGACTTACAGGTCATAATGTAGTGACCACTAGTCCCATGTACCAAAAAAAAATAACATATTGGTCTGTCACCTATACAATGGTTTCAAAATTTACAGATTTTTTTGTGGGCATGATATCCATGACATGCTCATCCTTCAGGAATGAACCAATCCACTCGGAGGTTTCCCTACGCACTCCTGTATCCCTTGGCGGGTCCTATAACACTCTTTTCCAAGAGGGAAAGGAAGGCAAGTACAAAGAAAAAGGCATTAATTCTTTCTATCCTTCTCCTTCGGTCCATCTTCCCCGATGTTGTTTGCTCCTCCATCAAGGAGTGGATTTTACAGCGCGGTGTTGCTTCAGCGTTCACGACTATGGTTCATCGGCGGACTCCGTCACTTCGCTACACTTGCACCCATATGGATAGATCGTGATCGGCAAGTGAAGATCTCGCTTCCGCACATCGCCACCCCACGACGCCATTATATAAGTGAGCAAACTAATAAACCAAACACAAGAATTCCAAAGAAATGGGCAGCAAAGACCCAAAGCAACACATCTTTCCAAGTCCCAAACAGAGCAAGTAAGAGATCCTGAAACACCAAATGAATAGTCAGCTAGCCATAAAGGGTGAAAGGCAACACCTTCATGCCTTGCACCTCTTCCTCCTCTAAGCAAATCCTGTCATGCCCACTGTTGCAAAGCTTCCAGGTATCTACAGTCACATCGATGATAATTCGGAGACAGCAAAAGGTGTTGCTCCATTTTCTCATTCAAACAACAATGTAGGACCATACAAAAAATTATGCCATTTGCAAAAAAAAAAAATAGAAGCCATAAAAATCACATACATTAGAGTCCAGGTTTCGTATTCGGAAACAATGCGACAGGATCCATCTCGAAGGACTCGATGCTAAAACAATGCTAAGGCTATAACCTTCTAGGTGGCTTTCAATCGCCTGGCCTCAGTCGACCAAGAGAAAATCAACCATCGCGTAGGTAGCAAATACAATCTTGAAGACCGTAAAACTAAGCGGCTGCTCCAACGATCCAAATCGACCGAGGGTGTTGTGCCAACCAAGATGCAACCTTTTTTGCTGCTAATGTGCTGAAAGGCTACCATCTGAAGCCTGAACAGCAGAACCAGAATCTCAACCAAGATATCAAATCATACCTGTTGGAGAATGCAGGTGTATGTATATTAGCATAGTTACCAAGTTGGAAAACAGAAAAAAAAAAAGGCAAGGGAAAAAATCGGAAAGATACGATGAAAACGGAAAAAACGAAAAAAAAAAAAAAAGGGGGAAAACATCGAAAAAAACAAAAAAATCTTAAAAATTATACCAAGTATGTATATATGTCATTTTCCAACATTAAGTAATCAAAAGTTAAAAACATATAGCATATGTGTTTATTAAGCACGAACAAAACCCAATTTAAACCTGGACCAAACCCGACGCGTTTTATACGTGTTTTATACGCGTTTTTCCGCCCGCGTATAAAACGTGTACAGATGTTTTTTTCAAAAAAACGAGTTTTTTTCCTGTTTGCTACGACTTCGGATCGATACGCGTTTTTTTCAAAAAAACGCCCGATTTGGTAACTATGTATATTAGCAAGCGTACACATAATTTGATCGTGCATTTCACTCATACTTTACAAGAGGACTATAGTCTATCGTATTTTTATGGATTGTCCTATCATCACAAGGGTGGTTCACCTCCATCGGTTGGGACCGGCATTACTCGGTTTTCCACCAAAATGTAAATCGATGTGTTAAGGAGTGGTTATCTCTACCTTTACATGTTGCTTGTATTCATGTATTTTTCCTTTTACATTTGTGTGGTATTCTCACCCATAGGTGACCACATCCATTGTAGTTTGTATATATTGTTGGTCATGGTACCCTAATACATTGAGCATTGCCCTTGAGGTTTTTTGCCCTTGGTGTGTCCTCTGGGCTTCCTCCCATGGTAACATACTATCGGAGCTAAGCTCTTGTTCGTACCCATCGCTGCCACCGACTTCACCCACCGCCACCATCAAGAGCAGGGGTAGTATGTGTTCGCTACCTGAAGCAGAGGTACTGTCAGAAGAAGTATCAATAGCAGGTGGCATATCGAGAACAGGGGCAGTAGCCCATGGAGCGAGATGACCTAGGGAAGGCGAGTGCAGGCGGGGGCAATGATGGGCACAGGAGAAAGGGGCGAAGATGATGGCGTCTGAACTGAAATAAGATCTAACTCGGCATACTCGGGAGCAGCGGCAGACAAGTAATGGTGGAGGCACTGAGCAAATGGAAACGTGAGCTCATCAAACCTAACATGGCGAGAGATGTACACCCTATTTGTCACCGGATCAAGACACTTGCAACCTTTATGTTGCGAGCTGTAACCAAGGAAAACACACTCAACATATCTTTGCAATAGTTTGTTAGTAAAACAATTCCCCAAGTGTCCAATAGCACACGCACCCAAACGTGCGAAGGTCAATGTATGGAGGAGATCGACCGAAAAGACGGAAGAAAGGAGAGGCCCACTGGAGGATAGGTGTAGGAAAGTGGTTAATGAGAAGAAACATCAGCGAGAGCTTAAGGAGCAGTGGAATGGAGGGACATAGGGTACAGACCATCCTTACATTGGTCCTGAAAAATGAGAGCACCCGATTTGCAGTCAGAGATAGAGAAACCATGCAAGTGGAAAGTAAAACTGACAATATTATTCCTAGTAAACTTAGCAATGGACAACAATTTTTTGTGCATAGAGGGAACATGAAAGACATCGTGCAGGTGAAACATACGAGTGACCAAGATGAGAGGAATGTTATCAGTACGAGATATACTAAGAGAGATACCATTGTCAAGAAGTACTAAGATGTTACCAGAATAAGGAGTATGGTCCACCATAGTATAGGGTTTGCCAGTCATGTGATGTGTAACATCTGTGTCAAGATACCAATTCGGATCAAGTAGAGGGCCTAACTGTAGTCCTGCAAAGGCTGGATGCAGCTGGTGCGGGGTGCTACAGCATTACAAGCAAGAGTTAGCCAAGTGCCCAGTAATAGCACAAATCTGACATGAAGGAGGAGGGGTACCCAAAACACCACGCATGCTACCAGGGTAGTTGCAGCGTCTGTTCCCATTGCTACTGCCAGTAGGGCCTCGATTGTTGTAGTGCTTGGGCTTGTGTTAGTTTCGGTTGCAATTCGAGTACTAGTGATGGTTGGACGTTGATGGATCTCAAGATAGTATAGACGACGAGCGTTGAGCAGCCATAAAAGCAGTCTGAGTGGATGTAACAAAGGCCACATGTGCAACTTGAGTTTCAAAGGAGAGGAGGCAAGCCCAAAGATCTTTGTACGAAGGCAAAGGAGTATTGAGAATGGCAGTCACGATCATACTGTAATCGGGGCCCAAGCCAAGTAATATGTAGGTAACTAAGTCAATGATGGAAACGGGTTCACCAATGGTAGCAAGATAGTCACTGAGGGATTTGACACGCTGTAGGTACTCATAAATGGTTTGACTCGTTTGAGTGCCTTTGGTGATGGAGATCAACTGGAAGAGGATATTTGCACTTCACAAATTATTGGGTAAAGTGACGATGAAGTGATGAACGCAGTCCTAAGTGGAGTGAGAGGTAGTAGTGCCGACAACAATTGTGAGCATAGGCTCAATAAGGGTAGATGTGATGTAACTAACAGTAAGTTGATTAGTTTGATACCATGCTATATTGGACGGATTAGGAGAGATCTGATCGTCGTGAGTAGGCAGTGTCAGCACCGGGGTAGGAAGAGACACATCCACATATTACATAAGGCCATGTCCTCGAAGGAAGGGCTCCATCTGACGCAGTCATGTCATATAGTTTCCATCGGTAAGTTTGATGAAATGGCTGACATTGGGAGCAGCAAGAGAGATGTGAAGACCGGTGGTGATGAGGGGAGACGCGGAGGTGATAGTGGATTCAGCCGAGAAAGAGGCCATTATCGATGAGGTGATGCCTGTGGTCAGATATTGTGTGTGTGTGAGGGGGGGAAGGATTTGAGAAAAAGATGGGTGGTGGGTATCAAATAAGATGGGTACCATAGTGGTAATAAGGGATGGTGGGTATCAAATAAGGAGGGCAGGTGGAGAGCTGATGGGTCAGATGGTTATTTAAAATGGGTGGTGGAGAAATAGGCCAAATAGATTTAAAATGGGGATTGAAAATGGGTGGTAGAGAGCTGGTGAGTCAAATGGCACTGGAGGAGAGATCGGAGCTTGTGTTTGGCGACGGAGCTGGGGCTTCGCGGCCAAGATTGGTGGTCCAACTTGGGGAAGGGACGAGTGTGGTGGGTTGCGATTTCACTTGTGAAGCCTGAGGAAGAGGGGAGACCGCAAGGCTGACTTCTCTCCTTCAAGATCTCTCTCTCTCTCCCTCTCTTAGTGGCAAGAACAAGAAAGGAACAGCGATATGCACCGATGATGGTCGATGAAATGCCTGAGGTCAGTGCAAAGAGGTTTTCAAAGAAGGAACACTTGTAGCACAGTCGATAGAGTGGTGGTGAAGCAATAGAAGGGTTTCTTTGGGGTGACAGAGGAAAGAAACGTGAGCAAAGAAAGGTGAGCAAAGGAACTTTTCAACCAACAGCTCAAGAAAAAGAAAGGGAGGTTATTCGATATTTGTAAGAATTGGTAATTCAATATTTGTATTTATCCCATCATGGGACTTTTATAATAAAAGAATTGTGTACATTTGTTGTGGAAACAGTAGGAGTTGTCCTAGGCAACAACTACAAGTAGACTAGGCAGTAGGTGTGCGGCTATAGGAGGCAGTATGTGTGCGGCTATAGCAGGCAGTAGTTATGATTTATCACTAGGTAGGGTTTGATGGAGGTGCATAAATGGAAAATGGAGGGTGAGTGAGTTCTGGTGGGGATGAGCTTGTAGAATGGACGGTATAGTAAGGGAGGTTAGGTGTTGGAAAGGGATGGATTAGTGTGAGGTAGAGGAGGGCGGTAAAGGATGGAGTCAAAATATGATTACACATGCTTGGAAAGTACTAGGAATGATTCACATGGGAGGTTGGGATTGATGAGATTCCTAATTCAATTGTTACTTAATCAATGACGCTTCAAGGTAGTGCCTCTTCAATGTTGGACACTTTGATTTGTAAATCTTTTTATTTCTGTTTTTGGCTTTCCCTTTTGTAAGCCTCTATTTTATTTACTATACTGGTAGGGGTCTAGGCCAAACATCACACACACAAGAGGGAATTCTCAAAATATTGTTTTGTTATAGTTTGAGGCCTCAGTCAAACTGAACAAACAAGTAAAAAGCTCCTCTCACGTCCCTCTCATGCCTCCCGTCTCCCAAGTCTAATAAGGGTTTTCTTGATCTCCCCTCCAACTTCACGCTTTTTTGGTGCTCCTTATTGTCTCCTCTCTCCATTATATATCCTTAAATTAGGGCCAGGACTTGGGCGGGGCCGACCCACCCAACCCGAAGAATGGTCAAGCATGGGCAAAGCTAGTTAAAAACTTGGACGGGTTTGGACAAAAAAAGATCAACCCGATTTCAATTTGGATGAATTTGGGCACCGATCATACCCAACCCGGGGAACCCAAGTATAGTGGTCCAACCTACACTTCTCAAGTACTTTAACCTTGCACTTTCGTGTATCTACTTTGTTATTATAGATTTGATGAACTAATATTGCAATTTCAAATATAATTTTATTTAATACACAAATGTATTACTAGCAAAGATTATACATAACTTTAGTTATTAAAGTTTGAACACATAATTCAACAAAGATTCACCATAGATCTAACTTAGTAATGCTTCATTTTCAATCAAATGGTATTGACCTCTTAATTTTGTTATTTTTTTCCCATCTACATTTGTTTCACAGGCATTTCTAATTGAGCAACCCGACCAACCCACCTATTTTTTTGCAAATTGGTCAACACGAGCAACCCAAACGGGCAAGCACGGGTTGGACTTCCACCGTTCCACGGGCAAAACAGGTTGAGGTGTATGTAGGTCGGGTTGGGCATGGGCAGACCCTTCAACCTGCCCAAGTCCCACCCCTACCTTAAATAGTAACAAACATAGATATGGGGGTGGGTGCCTTAACCAATGAAAACCCAACGTGCTCCTTACCGTCTCCTCTCTCCATTATTTGTCCTTAAACAGCTGCAAACATAGATATGGGGGTGGGTGGCTTAACCAATGAAAACTCAATGAAGGAGGAAAATGAGTACGAGGAAAAAGTAAGCTACGAAGAACTAGGTCTTGAGCCTCAGCTTATCAAAGCACTCTCGAAAAAGGCCATCACTTAGCCCAACCTGATCCAGTGAGAGGAGATTATTGATACAATACGACACAATATATATACCATGTCAGAGCATGAATAGTAGAAGCATGCAACAATAACTTTTTATTTTTTTGATGTCCATAGGAAGAATAAGAGAGATAAGGGAAAGTGGAAGTTTAAGCCTAATAGAACTCTCGGAAGAGGTATAGATCTAGATCAAGAGAACATCAAGATATAAACGGTGTGCCTGAGACACTGAGAAACTGGTGGTTCTCAAATAGGGCCAAAAGCAGCATGGACAAAAAGTAAAGTGAGTGGGGTTATAGTTGTAAGACATCAAAGCACATGTGTTTAGTTCATTTATTTCTGACATTTACTCGTATTGTTAGTCATCTCATAAAAAAGTGACAAATTCTAGGCAAGCTAATTTGCACCACACTTCTAAAGCAGTCAATGTTATCCCATGTACATATACTTGGGTTTGGTTCATTCATTTTGGACATTTACTTATGTGTTTGTCATCTTATGTGACAAATGATAAAAATTCCAGTTGAGCCCATTTGCACCACATTCCTCCTAAAGCAGCAAATGCTAACCCTAAATCATAGGGTCAACCATACTTTGAATGCCCTCATATACTTGACTGCTATTCTGTCTGCAAACCTCGCTTGCACATGAGTGATCGCAGCCATGGTTCAAAATTTTTCAAAATTTCACAAAATATTTCCTTTATCTAGCCCTCGAAACAAACTATGGAGGTCAGAAATATTCCAATATTTCCCACAATCTTCTTGAATTTTTTACCATATCCTATAAGCCCTAAACACTCTAAGCAATATGTTGGACTTCACCGACATGATTTTTTCAAAATTTTATTTTTGATTGTTAGATTAAATCAATGAACCATCGAATCATTCGTTCAATCAAATCGAAGCGTTGTTCTTAAAAAAAATTGAAAATAATAATTTTCTTAAACATCTTTCAATTAATTCATTTTAGTTGTCTAATTTCTAATAGATGGTGTGAAAAAATCAACTCTATCAAGATTTGACATTCTTATATCATATTTGGGGATCAATGCTGAATTTAATATATTTACCTTTCATAAATTTAAGGATTTTTGAAAACAAAATCAAAAAACCAAATCTTAATATTGATAAAATCACTTGAATTTGGATATGTTGTAGATCTCAGACTGTTATGCATCCTGTGCAGTCAAAGGCGCACCTAAGCTCACCAAGGCTTAGGCCTAGCGCCTCGCCTAGGGAGCGACCAAACCCCTTAAGGCATAAGTGCGCCTATGCATGCGCCTAGCTGCGCCCAGACTAGGCGCCCGGTTTAAATCCAAGATTTTTTGCATTCTTCGAACTTTTCTTCCCCACTTCTTCCTTAAAACCCTAAGAGTCATACTAACACCCAAAATTGCTTTCTTTCCAAAAAGACCCTCCAAAAAAAAATCTAAGTTCATCTCGAAACCTTCATTTGATCCAATTCATATCCAATTTGGGTTCACCCCCAAATACAGTTGGAGTATTTTCGACAATGTTAGTGCAAAGCTCAAAATACATTTTACCCTCAACAACGTTAGACAAGTTATGTTAGGTTCTAAACATCAATTTTTAATTTTATAGACTTGTTATTTTAACTTTTAAGTCCATAACCTAGATATTTTAGTTCTAACGTCTATTAGTATTTAATGTGAGATTTCACTTATTTAATGTGAGATTTCAGCTATGCTATTTGAGGTTATTTGTCCTCTTTATAATTTTTTATATCATGACTTTTATCTTGTTTTGCTTAAATACCTCGTATAAAAAAATAATTTTAATGTAGGGAGAGGGGGAATTTAAGGGGGCTCTAAACCAGTATCTAAACCCTACTAAAAAACCAAAAAATTATAGTAAAAATCCTATCTTGTAGAAAATTTAGGGCCACTCGCACCAGTTTTGTGCCAGCTTCCTGTAGTTTTGAGGGTAAGATTTTGTTGCAGGAAAAAGCATTTTGAAGTGTTTTAGCCAGTTGTGAAACATTTTGATTTCGCCTATTCCATTATGGTGCCCATCCAGTTGAAACCATAACCTAAAGCAAAATTTAAATATTGGTTGCTACCATTTATTTACTAGTGCAACCCATCCAGTGTTGTGATCTCTAACCAAATTTAAGATTCTACTATGATCGAACACTCATCAGGCTACAACAACCATAACATACTAAAGATCTAATTCTTGACAAAATGAAACATCAAAATAGAATTAAGCCTTATGCCATCAAGATGGTGTTCGTTGTGGAACATAACTATTCAAATTATTTTATGCATCTATCCATTGTCCATGTCAATACCTAGAAAAGATATAAGATAGCATCATTCACTAGTTGATTCGCTATGCCCAGATTTCACAAGATGGGTTAGAAGAGTCAATATTGAGAGATCTTAGAAGTATTAAGAATCCAACTATCTACCTGGAAGCATAAGAAGAAATAGACTACATGCATGGCCTTCGTGTTATCAACAATAACTCGTGTGGTTTTTCGTTTGTGAGTGGAACCGCCACATTTTCTTTGTCAAGGCTCCAAAACACGTCAAATTGACAACTGATAACATAAAATTCTGATAAGGACATGATACCTATAGCTTTACAAATATAAATGATCTTCACAACCATCTCAAAATTTGCTATGAGCAATAAGCCATTAACAAATAAATTCCTCAAATCTGAACATATTCCAGATGCTAAGTGCTGCAGAAGCATCAAAATGGTACTTCAAATGCACAGTAAAGTTAGAAAATTAATCAACTTGTGACTATATTGATTCCTTTAGAAGTCTTTAAGTTCTCTTTGTTGTTAGTAGTTTTAGGCGTTATTTTGATATTTATAGGCTTTTTTAAGAAATTAGATTTCTTTTAGCAAGTAAGGACTGAGGTTTAACTTTAGGATAATACAGGGTTTTATTTGCAAAACTCCATGTCGTTCCATCTATAGAGCTGGTCATATCCCTTAAATTCAGGACGGTAATCCAATCCATATATTTAAGAGGTGGAGTCCAAATAGGAAACAAAAATGGAGATAACATATCCCTAATTTAAAAGAAGAACTATGGTTAGACTCCCATGGTGTTAGACTAAAATAAGAAGACGGTTTTTCTTCCAGAATAAGTGTCCCACCAGTAAGGGTCCTAAATAAGTGCTATCATATCATATTTTGCTGGAATTCTACATGAAGAAAGTAATTCAAAAAATATTCCAAAAATCTGGAAAAATAAAAAAATAGCCCAGTAAAGAAACCGAAAATCATGAAAACATAGAAAATAGTTCAAAAAAATCAGAGATGGATATCAGAAAATGCAGAAAGGTCACATAAATTGATAGGAATCCAAGTTCATTTTAGTCATAGATTTTTTATCCGGGTCTTCTTACAATTTAGTATTTTCTAGTGTGTTGTCACTTGTCATTTATATAAGGCGGAGGGTTGTACATACTCAATTAAGTTAATTAATAAAATTATATTTCCTGTATAGTATAATAGGTGTTGTTGTAGAAATTCTAGCTATTCGCTAAATTTCTTAGACGAGCTCAGATTTTGCCATATAGCTCTCTTTTTCTCTCTATTCCTTTTGTGGTTGGTTTACCTTTTGATCCCATCCCAATTGGATCTAGTCCAAAATTAATAGGTATTCAAGCTTACCAAAACCCCTTCATCACTGAGCATGACATCAACACTCCCTCATCTCCAAATTATACATGTTGCATGTGCAATCAAAACACAATTATCTTGCAACAACAGCAAGTGGGGACATTTTTTCCAATGTTAGATCCCCCCTCCCACCCCCAGCACCACCACCATCACAAAAAGTAAATAAAAACACACATAGACATAAGATACAGAAAAGCTAAGATGAACTCTTTTGTATCTCAAGTTTGTACATTTTACTGACAGTTTGGTATATTTTGTAGCCAAGCATATCCAAGCCTTCAAAAGAAACCAAGTAATTTGTAGAAAATAATCTATATGCAAGAGTATATTGAACATTTAGGAGTATATGGTAATCTCATGTATGAATTTAGCACATCTTACTTACAACTACAAGAACTTGCACGCTTTGAGAAAACAATTCATCAAAGTTTGAGATCCAAGGCTTGCAAAATAGTGATCCTTCAAAACTTGAAGGGGTGCAAACAATCGCAAGAAAGTGATGCCAGCAACATTACCAACGAACCACATAAATGTATTGGTCCGTCCGACCCACTAATTTCTGGGTTTAAATTCCAGAAATGCAATGTTTAATCAGGAAGCCATGTTTGCCAGCAGAGAGGCAGATGCAGTCGAGGCCTCTGCTATTAATGAAATTGGTTGACGAGCCTGCAAGCAAGAACCTATATCAAATGGGAGCAACTGAGATCCATCAAATAGGAGATTAACCCCTGGCAGGGGTACTTCTCGACTGTCTGCATCTTCTGATTCAGGTTTTACTATATTTGTGGAAGGTACTTCTTCAATAAGTCTTGTCGCAGCCTCATACACAGGAGTGAGTGCATATGACCTGCGGACATAATTCAAAATCTGGATGCATTAGTTTTGGATTTGATAGTTATACGAGGACAATAAACATCATATGTTTGCAATATATAAATAATTAAATATAAGGAAATATTGAAATAATCAATTGATTACAATTAAGATAACTGATTTTTAGCAATACAAATTTTACACAATAAAGTAACTATGAGTGGATATTCATTTATAAACATTATTTTCTTATTTATTTGTTTATCCATGCAACATATCCTTTAATCCACATTTTGGTCAACTGTGAAGTTTGTACTTATATGTTGCCATACTTTAGAAGCATCCAATATCACTAAAGAAGAACAAAGGACATACAAATTGCACAACTAGTAGCGGCATACATAGAATAGAGACCAGGTTCATGTTTCTGATCCAGAAAAAGATAAAGAAGAGGAACATCGTGTGAGCTAACCCACTCCATTAAATTGGAATTAAACAGAGAGAAATGGACCAAATACAACAATAGAGTTTTCATGAAGTACAAGGAAATCTATATATGAGGACCTATGTCTGTTCAATTCTTGTATAAGCTACAGTATAAGCTGCTATATTCTCAACTGACTCTGTTTATTCTCCAGATTCACAAAAACAAACAAAAATAGACGATAAACAATAGATTCCAACATTCCCTTGGAAATAAAATGTCATACCAGACAAATTTAACACCATGTTCATGACAACCCAAGTTTATGTATAGAATGATTATACATAAATATATTTTAAAGATTATTAGTAAATCCAGTGCAAATCTAAAAAGACCAAACATGCTAAATATATGTACCTGAGAATGCTTCCATCAAAACTTAAAACTTCAGTTCGGCATCGGTGTCGGTTAGCAATTTTGAGCCTTTGATGCTCACTTGAAGCATCAGATATTGGTGGTGAAGGTTCCAAAAATGGACTCCACCTTCCACTAGCATAGTTGATCAATTGGCGGGATGACTCCTTTACCTGTTCTCTGTTGTAAAAAAGCTTTGCAGTAGGACCTGTTGCATGGTACTCAGAACAAATTTCACGCAATTTCTTTCGTAGACTTTGCATGGCATCATGATGCTCGGTAAGAGTGTCCGTTTGAAGTAAATGTGATGCAACCACCCTTTCACAAATTCTGCTACATAAGTTTGGACTGAATAGGGGCATCCCAAATTCCAGACTTAGCGGAACCCATTCATATTCTTCATAATCAGGGAGAAATATATCAGATTCTCTTTCCTTCTGAAGTTTCAAAAGGCGAACATAACCTACCGTCCATAAATCTATTTTGCTTGAGAGGTCATCTAATAATGAACTTAAATTTGCACATTTTCCCATACCCAAACCCATGTCTGCTTCAATGTTGGCAATTGACCCGTCAAAATTCTTAAGGGGCAGTGGAATATCCATTGTGACAATACTCGCAAACTCATCAAGATCGTATCTACTGAGAGGCTGTACCAGCACAGCTGAGTACTTGAGAATTGAGTTTAAGCAATGTAAGAGGATATTTCCATTGATTAAATTCCCTTGAAACTTTCCCCCTAGTCCTCCTAGTACAGAGCCATCCCAAGACCATATCAGGGCCTTTTCACAACCTGCTAATGGTGCAGGAAGCAATCGCAGACACTGTCCTTTCATTAAAACAACCGACAGTGGCCCACTTCCCATAGTTGTATACAAGACTAGTTTCATCCAAGGTGTCATAGAAGAATAAGAGGGTGGACCAAAATGAATGGGACCTGCAGGTCCAGGTAAAACTGAAGAAGAAGGAAGTGGAACCATAGATACAATAATGTCGTAGTCCCTAAGAAACAATCGTTCTAGTGTTGCTGGTGCAAGAGCAGCCAAGCTTTCACAGCGAAGAATATCAACCCGGTATTTCCTTTTTCTCTTCAAAATGCCTCTTTCAGCAACTGGAGCATCTAGTGCCATTATATTCTGATCATTCGGTAGATCATTTTCTGGTATACATGTATTGCTCTCTGAAGAATCAATTGAAATTGATTCATGAACAATACTTGAAGCATCAGAATTGCTTGCAAAGGATGCAAGCTGAGTTGGTTCACTTTCTAGCACATTTACTACATTTTTTGCAGGATCAGATGATTCCTCATCTATAGTCAACTCAGTTACAAAAGAAGTAACCCCATCAATATCAGTTTGATTACTAGATTTATTAACCATTTCACTTGTTGCTATCCCACCTGACTGCATACACTCCAGAACACATCGAAGGCTAAATGCATGGTTGGCAAATTCCTGCAGTTCACCCTCAAATTTCTTCCCTTCTAGTGTAGTTAGATCCTTGCAAAGTTCAGAAATGCAAGAATCACCAAGTTTTCCTGCTTCGTATAGTGTTACCGCATGAGATTTCAGTCCTGCAAAAAGGAGAGATGAGCTGATCTTCATAGTAGCAACTTACATTGTGAAAAGGAGGTAACATTAGTAACAGAACCCGCATGTTATAGATTCAATTGTCCATCATACATCAAAGCTAATTACTGGGTGAAGTAGTTAATTCTGGAGAACTGCTTCAGATAATGTCCTCTGCAATCGCCTTTTTACTTATAGACAAGTATGAATTAATATGTGATTGATATGGAGGAGACAGAATTTTTATATCTAAAAATAGATGTGTGGTTTGTGAAGCAGGGGATGTAAATGGGTGAAAACTCTTAAGGTTGTTAATACATGGCTTGGTATCTGCTTTATTGAGCTTTTGTCGATTTACGTGGCTAAGTCCTTAACAAGTCAAGAGGCAAGTTATGGATGATTATTAATAGGCCATGGAGTTCAATAAGGGCGATGGAGCAAAGATGAATGTTGGTTAGGATACTTATTATCCCTTTTGGCTATCTCAAGACATCTGTGCACGCGCCAGTTATCACCAACATTGCTCTAAAAATTAAAAGGAAAGAACAAGATCTTTGATCATTAAAGGGAGGTAGTTTACGATATCAAACCTCCATTGAAAATCACTTACTCATGTTGAGAATATCTTAGGCTCTTAGCTAATGCAAAATGCAAGAATTCCTTGACGACATGTTTCTACTCCTTTATTCATAGAGCCATCTTTGTGGACTCGATCTAACCCTGAAATTCTTCTCATCGTAAATGAGAGATGGGAATCCGACAATATATTGTCAGGCCATTTTGAGGCAAAACCTGATTTGCAGATGACCTCTTTAATGATGTCACTTCAATGTCTTTTAGCCTATAATGTTTTTACTCGATTGATAGACCTACCTTCATAAGGAGGTTATCTTTATTCAAGACCACTCATCTAAAATCATGACTAATATATTTCAAATATTGGATATAAATTCAAAATAACACTTCAAATTTATACTTTTAATAATCTGACTACCTTTGTCTTTTTGCTCTATATGGGTTCTTTTCCGCTAAAAGACATCATATTGATACTCAAGGAACTAAAAAGAACTCGTTATTTTGATACAAAGATTGATAAATGCCTACTTAGTCTGAAATACATTGTAAAGTTGAAGGCATGAAAAAATACAACACCATAAGTCAAAACTCAGGTTGAAGAATTAAATTCTAGGTAGAGAAGATTAATGCAAGCTAGTACCAATCTTAGATTTGAAACGGGAGTTGTATTTTACTTTCTATTTTTTCGGATTTACACAGTGAAAATTAATAAGCTAAGGAAGTTAATAAAAAGTTATAGGTTTAATATTTACAATAAGGAGTTTAAGGCTTTAAGCTCTATTAGGTCATTAGTTTTCTTTTGAATACGAAAGTGTGCCTTGAGTATGATAGTGAATACAATTAGTGTAAAAAATTCATTAGATTACAGAACAAACACATAGGATGGTCAATAGATATTCAGTCAATTTAGAACTTAAATTAAGGAGTTTAACCTTTGATCAGTTAGGAATTTGCCTTTCAATAGGAAAATGGATTTTTAACACCTTTAAGGAGTAGTGTTAAAATGTCACAGGGTTAAAAAAAAGGAGTGAAAACTAAAAGGTTAATATAAAGTAATGTGTGGTTCCAAAACTGAATCAAAGTGTAACCAAAAGGATTAATATGCATATACATATGCACAAGCACATATGTAAACAAAAAGTTAGCGACATATTGATTTTAGGGATTCTCGTGTCCAATGTTCAAATTTGTGTTGGCGTCCATGCAGATATATCAGATCTTAAAACTTAATTTGCATCACCTACCTAAGGCCAAACCGAGTGAAATGTAAAGTGACCTCGATTACTTTTTGTTGTGTCCATCCTAGTCATCATTGGTCTCTCACTCCTTTCGGACTTAACTTGAATCTGATACACTTCCATTGGTCATCTCAACCCCATGTCGCACTTGACCAAACCACCTGAAATTATTCTTCTTAACATTTAGTTAATAAGAAGAGACACCATCCTAGGGTCACGGACCTATCCTGCGTCCTATGCGGTGGGAGTAGGAAGTCCATTGATCATATGTTGCTTCATTGTTCCTACTCCAAATCCATCTGGAAGTTATTGCGGTCCAAGTTGGGGGTGAAGGGCCATTCAGGATCGACCCGCTCACTCTAGACAGTCTGGCGGCAGAAGCGGATCAAGAAACACATCAAACCCGCCTGGGACCTCTTGGTCATTGGAGTTTGTTGGGGCATCTGGAAGGAAAGGAACGTGCGCACTTTCAGAAACAAGGAGAAGAAGTGGGAGGAGAGATGGTCTGCAATCCTGGCGGTAGCCAAGAGTTGGGTTGTGGGTTTTTCCCCTGATTTAGGTGTAAAGATTAATCCTGTAATCGAACTTTTGTCCTGATTTTTCCTATTTTTAAAATAGCTTGGGATATAGCTTTAACCCCATCCTCTCCCCCTTGGAGAGGAATTCCCTCAAAAAAACATTTAGTTAAACGATGGTATACCTAAGATTCCGCTAGTGTATAATCTCTAACTTCATTTAACCAAGTTTCATCAATATTTCCATCTAGGCATCTTCAAGGCTGATTAGACTCATGTATATCATCTCCAAAGGCAAAGGACTAGAAGATCTGGGGGTCTTGTTAATGTCTAGGTATTTTCCAGCAAGTTCCAAATGTGTACAGTTAAAAAACAATAATTGGTATTCAATTATAGAACACTTCCAAGAATGACAAAGGCCGAAGGATTTTCCCTTTTTAATGGATAAGTTAGGTGAAAAGCCTATATTAACCAGCAAATGAGCCAATTGATCAGGTACATATGGAAAATTACACTTTGACACCAGATGTTTATGCTCATTACATTTACCCCCTCAAGGTTTTTGAAATTACAATTTCACCCCCTGCTAGTCATGTTTATTTATCAAAAAATTATTAAAACCATGGCTTGTCTAACGACGAAATTATAACAGAGGCATTTCATATTTCTTTGCATGTTAGAAGGATAAAATGGTTCTTAAAACTCAACATTCTATTGACAAATCTCAGTTTTAATGATCATTTTTCAATTATATTTTCATCTTAAGACAAGCCATGTTTTTAATAATTATATTCAGTGTAATTTCATTAACCTCAGGGGGAGAAGTGTGGTAAGCATAAACCTCAAGAGGTCAAAGTGTAATTTTCCCAATTATATAACTTGCATTTAAGAAATAGAGGTCAGAACAAAAAGACTCAAAATTAACAGAACAAAGAAACCAACAAATATGCAATATGAAAAGATCGCGTACTAAAAAGGATCCAACCTGGTGAAACAGAACCCATCATCAGATAGGAAGTTATATTAGCATCTACAACAAAAGCAACATGAGCAGTGCCAGATATCGGCCTACGGTTTTCTGTCCCTGGACCATGAACTTGTTGTGCAGCATTCCCTGAACTGATACTAGCATTTGAACCATCTTCATCATCACTGAGTATAGTATTAGGAGAGCCAGGTGTGCCTGTATCCCGAAGAAAAGATGCTGGGTCTATAAGCTTAAGAGCCCATCCCAAGCGGCAAGCAAATGATGCAGCAGCCTGCAGCTGAGAAAGGTCAGCCTGCAAAGTTGCAGCCAATTCAGCAACAGTGGCATTCTCACTTGAGACTACAAAAACAGCATACAATAACCTGGACAGAAGATCAATAATATCAGGATATAACTACTCTATAAACCCAAAAGTAGGAACACAGCATATTTATAGCATATAACTCCCAATTATTTTCATAGTGTGCATCCAAGGAACTTACTCTTCAATAGGGTCTTCATAGGATTGCTCCCTGTTAGAAACAAAGCCTTCAAGCCTGGAAACTGCATTGGGATATATTAATGATACTGGCATTGTAGAGGCTACTACAGAATAAAACACCAGAACCAAAATATACTAAAAAATTACAGTTTAGTTTGGTATAATAAGCTAGTCAGCTTGATTGCTTGTTAATGGCTATATAGTTAAATACCACATGCCATGAGCCCAAGCAAAGAGGAGAATACAGCAATTTACGCATAGCTATCTCGCTAAAATGAAAGAACTGATGCTGATTTATATAGCTATGTAATATTACAAAATGGTGATAAATGCAAACATAAAAGAAGCTAAAACTGACTGTAAAAAGTAATTGTTTGTAGATTCAAACGATTCTCTACTAAAGCTATGATAGGGGGAAAAAAGAACATAATTTTCATTGCAGGGTTTGAGGTAGTTTGCAACTTTTAAGGATAAAAGTCGGAAGAAAGGATTGTGCTCTAGTTTAAAGAAAGTTACACCATCTATTGCAAAAAATGGCAGAAAATAGAAATTGTGAGAAATAGTAAAGAGGGTAGAAAGGAAAGAGGTATTAAGATATGAAAGAAAAAGAAGAAAAGGGAAGAGGGACTGGTTCATTCTGGAACAACTCCCTCCATCAACTGCCTGTAGAAAAGGAATTGTAAAAAGATTACAAAAAAGAGAGAAAAAAAAAGGACTCAGGTAGAGATCTTTAAAAAATATTCTTTTCATTCTTTAAGCAATTTCGTTCTTCAGGTTGTCTATGTCTCCACTATCCATCACATGACTAATGTGCAAGTACATATCGTACCACACTGTATCATACATACCGTGTCACAAGCCAAGCGGACAGGGAAAGGGTCCAAACAGTAACAATATGTGCCCAATAGTATCAACTTGTATTGGTGACTTGGTGTGTTGTTCAGTACTGTTCAATATTGTTCACCACATGAGCATACAGACTAAATATCTTGTCCCATCGTGAAGTCGTGTTTCTATATTCAGGAAAGTCCAACTTCGTGAAGTAATGTCTAGATTTAAAATATCGGCAATACATAGCAATACATCAGCAATATATAGCAATACATCGGTGATATATAGCAATATATCGCTATATCGCCGGGCTCCGATATCAAAACAGTCCAAATTCCCCTGCTTTGGGGAAAAAATCGACATTTCACCGATATATCGCCAATTTATCTCGAACTTCGGTGATAAATTGGTTCTCAGTCTTTATAGGATTCCCGACAAAAGGGGAAAAGTCATCCGATGTTGCCCTGTTATCACTAGTATCGCCTGGAGAGCCCTTTGCCCCATTTTTTTTCATTTCATCCCTTTTTTTGTTTAATTTAGATTTCTAAACCAAATCTAAACCTTCATTTGTTGTTCTTGGTAGATTTGAAGCCTCCCTTCACAGGGTTTCTTCCAAGCTTCTAAGTTGAGGTATATTTTCAAATCTTCTTTTTTTTTTACTTCTCAAATTTTTTAAGTAGATCTTCGTGAAGAATAGATGATAAACATGATACTGTGAACCATATAGGTTTTGATATAAACATGATACTGTGAACCATATGGGTTTTTATGTTTTCAAATTTCATAAGTATGTTTTATGTACTGTGAACAATATGGGTTTTGATATGTTTTTATCATACTTCCTAGTGTGTGTAATTTTATCGTGATTGTTTAATTCACAGACTATTGCAAAGTTTCTAACAATTCATAGAAAGTGTTGGGTAGTTCACAAACTCATTTATAGAATCTAAATTGAATATCTCCTAGAATAAATGATTGTGTTTTGTATGTTATTAATCATAATGGTATATCTATACATCCTAAAGGGGTATATAGAAAGATCCTCCAAAATAATCTTCATTCTGCCCTTTTTTTCTCTTTTCCCTAATTTTTAGCGATAATTGGCAATAAATAAGCGATCTATCCCCGATTTTTCTCCCGGGCAACTTGGCGATATCGACAGTGATAACGATACTTAAAACAGTAGTTGTAGGTTTCAAAAGATCTAAAAGAAGGAAGCATACTTGCAACCTACGCTACATCGGGGTGTGGGTGTATGTGTATGTGGGTGGGGGGGGAAACTGGACGATCGACTAGCACCTGTTTTTTGGAGGACCTTGAATCATGAATAGCCTTGAAGGTTGACCTACAATTGAAGGTAGTAGTTGTAGCTTTCAAAAGATCTCAAAGAAGAAAGCATACTTGCAACCTACATCCTCATACCATTGGGCATTTAAAATGATTAAAAAATATGTCGGGCAAAGACTCCCAATAATTAATTATAAAGGCATATAAACAATGACTTTCTAAATATCAATGCTGAAAATCCTCCATTTTAAAATTATTATTAATCAAAACCATGGGTTGGAAGTTGGAACCACCTCCAAATGTCCTAAAACATGTACCATTAGATAAAAGTAAATATATCCAGAGGAAGTGGGGTTAAAAAAAGATATTTATTTAAAATGTATTCTAAAAATAGCTGAATTGAGATTACCAATTTGGACTTTGGACCCCTTCTTGGTAGGTAATAAATTTTGTTACAAAATACCCAGTGGTTCCTTATGTATCACAAATTCACACATATAAGGTAGCACATAATCGATACAAGCTGATATGTGTGATCATCTACTCTACCTCCTCCCACTAGCCAAACTGAAACATACGCAATGTAAAATACCATAAATACGGAGCAACACTTTAATCCATGCATGATTTGCACAAAACAAACTTTAAGAGGAGAACGAAAAATCTTGAACTAGGGTTCAGGAGAAAATGAGATAACTCTTTCAAGTCATAATCTACAACAAGGAACAAATGATGTGGAATCAACCACAATAGAAGAAAAAATATATTAAATTCCACTAATTCTCCCTCTAAAATGCATAAACCCACTCTCCTTAATCCTTAGCAAGCTGACAACAAGACACAAAGAAAAACCAATAGTATTTAAATCTGGAAAAAAGTACATGTAGCCTTTGATCTGGTAAAGAAACCCTAATATGATACTCATATAAGATCGTATAGGGCTGACTAGTAATACAACTAAAACAAATAAAAATATCCACAATTATAGGATAATCAAATAGTGCATTCACAGACATGTCTTTAACTTCCTGAGTAAATATTACAAGCCAACCTGATCCGTACTGTTACATATCAGATGACAACAATTTTACTTTCACATGAACCAAATAAATACTTAGTTACATACTCAAAAGCTACTTCTTACAATCAAAAGTTAGCTAGGGAATATGTTCAAAGTGTCACAATGTGAAGGTTACAAAAGATAGCTACACAGTAAGGAATAGTGTTAAATTAATTTGGAAGTTTATAGACTACCTTTGAAACGGTCGTCAGGATACACAGGGACATCAAAGTAGACTAATCCCCTCCGGTATAGACATTTTATGATGTCAGGATCAAAGAGAATAAAAGAGTTAGCTTCCTCCTTACAAACTTTGTCAATGGTTCCTATTTCTTCTTCCGTGAGTTTCTGTATAAAAAATAATACATTTTAGGATCAATTCCACAAAATATGTGTTATGGTACAGAACTCCATATATAAAGCATTCATGAAGCAAGAAAACTTCTCCAAATCATCTACATGGAGCATGATTCACAGGTATACATATCTTCATGAATGAAGCACTCAACTAAGTTCATTATGTAATGAGCACTATTTTAATCAGATAACTCAATTGATATTCTACATAATTTTATGTCAGTTCACAGGTTTATATATAGATATTGTACTGAAACCTACCTTAAACTCTTCCAAAGTAAAGTTAACAAGGCAAACACCCCACCATGGCTCAATTGAGAAGTCCACAGGTTGCGTAGGCAGTAATTCTTTTGCAATTGACTTGTTTAGCTTCCACATTATTTTCTGGAGATCCAAACAAAACAATAGTCAATGAATGAAAAATCCAGCTAAGGAAGAGACCAGAGTATCAACCCTAGTTCATCTGTTCCATAAGTCATTTTATATTCAATTTATTATTTTTTTTGGTTTTATACTCCTAAATGCTTCAACAAGTTTCTCAATACTTGCGGTCGAAACAGCCAAACCCAAACCTGACATGGCCAAAATGTTTCACAATGAATTCAGGTCGAACCAAAGCTGAACCAAAAATTCAAACCTTGTCACGTTCAGGACCACTTCAACTTCAGTTGTGTCCACAGATACTGAGATGCAGGAAAAAGGCATGGTAGGATTTGATTATTTATTGGACCTGTTTTTAATATAAAAGCCCAAAACTTTTGCAAATAAGTCCATAGTTTTCAAAAATCTAAATATGGTCCCTATTGCTGGAAAATTCAAAGTACAAATCTTCAAAAAAGACTATAAATCAATCTAAATCTTAGAATAATTAAAAAACAAGGACCCTATAACTAACAACTTGAATTGTCCCCTCTTAACTCATGCCTCAGATTGTTCCAAACTCCAAAGCTTCTTTGTGTCGGAGGGTGCTAACAAGCTTCGAGAGATTATATCAGAGGACATTTGAGTTTTTTTGAGGGTTTGCCTCTTTGCTTGGCGCTTTCTATTTTTTCCGGATTTTATAGGGGGTAGGGGGGATAGTTCCTTAATACCTTGTAAGTTTGGTGGTCTTCTGCTTATTACTTTTCTATATGTGTATTAGTATTCAAAGCAGTAAGGTGAAGTGAAGTGCATTTGACTATTTGAGTGATCTGCTGAGAAGAGGTTTGACTTGACAATAAACTTCTCAGTTGAACCTTCCCTTCGCAGTTCTTTCTCTTCTCAGCTGACTCAACATAATTTCACTCAAATGGACTTCACCCTACTACTTTGAATACAAACACACCCTACACGAAACGGTATTTAACTATTTCCGTCAAAGGACATCTCAACCTTGAACTCTGAAGCTCTAAGTAGTAAATCCAATTTCCTTCCCGCACCACCACTGACTTGAGACTGGCAATAAGCAAATGCGAATACAATTTAAAAGAACCTAAGAGCTGTAAAAATGAAAGGGCTCGTAAGATAATACCTTTGACCTGCACTTGTTCATTATATCAATAAATTCATTTCGGCCAATTCCTGTAAGCCGCAAGGCATCAGCAGCACTAAAATTAGGGATGCTGTCATATGGTTGCTCTGCAAGAATCCTTGAAACGTTAGAATAGATGATTACAAATTGTTGTATGATAATAAAGCAAGTAATAATTTAGAAGAGAATGTCTACCGTTTTAGGGTAATAAGATTAATTTACTACCTAAAAGGCAAAAGAACATAAAGAATAAAAGAAAAACAAAATGGAGAAGGTAACAATAACAAAAGGTCATCCAAGATACCGGTAAGGTAATGTTTTAGTCACACAAAGAAAATGAAATGGACTGCTAAAAATGTACCAGCAGATTGTATGATCCTAAAATCCTAGAGGCTTCTTTGAAAATTGCTTTAATGGACTGGAAGATACTATAAATAACAAAATTACTACTAGAGGAATAATCAAACTATATTAAGAACAACACTTCTCAGATAAAATGGGGGCAGGGAACACAGTATGCAGTTCAAAATCTAATGAAATATTTGAGTGCAAACAGTACGTAGTCTCAACACCAACATTGACCTACAGACTCTGCCAACCATTCATTATACATGTAAAAGGTAACAGTACACAAACAGGGAGCATATATAAGCCCAAATAGAAAGAAGGGGGGATGGAGCAGGAAACTAGAACCCTCCTACCATTTCTCATCACTTCAAAGATCATGTCACAGTAATATCTGAAGGGCGAGATCCTCATAACTCGACAAACATATTCTGCAAGATGATATGGAAACAGCTGCAAACACATCGCATCAAGTAAATAATATTAAGAGTTTCAAGAAGGAAAATGGTGTCATGCAGTCAGGTGAGAAATTTCAGTAATATTATGTGGTCATACACAAAATGGTTCTGCCTTCGAGATTAGGGGCCTTAGGGCCCAATGTCAGTATGCGCACCAAAATAGAAAGGAAAAGTAGAAGGAAAATAAACATGTGAAGTAATTGGGTTGTGATTGCTGAAATATGATCTCAACAAATTAAGTTCATTTTTATAACCGGTACAAGAAATAAAACGATTTTGGAAAAAAAAAAAGTCTTCAACATTTCTACAGGTAGTTTCCTAGATGGATGAGCAAATAAAGAAAAGGTAGGTTCAGATACGCACTGCAAGATTCTTACGCAAATAACGCATCATCTCTTCGTAATATTCTCCTTCTTTGCATACTTTACGTGCAAAACAATTATTCCACTGTAGCCGTTTTCTGATGCAGTGGTCTAGTATCCTGAACTCAAATAAAAACAACAGCAAAAAGTAAACAAGCAGTTCCTCTGATCATGAAAATATACATGAATTCTCCATAGATTCAGAAGAAAACATTAAAGCATTGATTAGCCAACCCAAGAATTGATTCCAAACCCAGAAATAGAAGTGATTAGCATTCTCCTACGGAAAACTAAGAAATAATGACACAAAAAATGCACATGTAACAATAACATCAAAGCCTTCCCAAAAAAAAAAAACATCAAAGCACTTTTAAAGGACATGGTCACAAAACATGCAATTGTGACAATAACATCAAAGCACCATGGCGGCATGTGACAGTATCATCAAAGAATCATGATGACTCCTGACAGTAACACGAAAGATGCATGATAACAATGCTAGACCACAAGAACGAGCACCTGACAAGTATAATGAGGAATACTTTGGGCAGCAAGGATCAAATACATGACCACAAGCATGAGCACATGACCATGTGTGGCATGCACCCATTGGAATGATCAGGGTGATGACGGGTCTGATTAGGAATACTTCGGGCGAGGTCAACAATATTGAGATCCTGATACAAATATCATGAAGAGAGTAAAAGTCTATGTCCCCTGTTTCGATGGTAAGATGGACCCTAAAGCCTTCGCAGACTAGTGAGCCGATACTATTGACTACTTTAACCGGTATAAGTTGTTGGATGACCAGAAGGTGAGATTAGCATAAATGACATTGATTGGTAGAGCGAAGACGTATTGGATCAACCTCTAGCGCCAAGTGAAAAGACTTGGTCATGAGGCAATTGCACATTGGAGTTGATGGCATAAAAGCAGAAAGAGAAGTATCTCCCTGCGTCTTACAAGGAAAGACTCTTGGAACAGCTACAGACCTTACATAAGGGCAATTTGATAGTAGATGAGCATCTGAACAAGCTGGATGATTTAATGGTGAGGTGTGAAATCGAAGAGAGTGAGTACCTGACCTTGGCTAGATTCAAAGACGGTTTGCGACCATATATCAAGAGGGAAATGTTGCGCCACACTTATTCAGTCGGGCAAGAGTATAATTTGGCTTTTGATCTAGAACAAATTATCAAAACCCCTTCAAATAGGAGGTTTAGCTCTCAACCCATAGAGTCCTTTACTTGAAAATCTTAGGATAGCGATCAGATTTCCAAACCAACCTACTCCAACCCTACCGTCAATCAAGGAAGCAACTCTTCGAATCGACAAAATAGTGATGGGAAACATCAAAGCAAGGTAGCAACAATGTTTGATGGTACAAGTGTTAAAAAAGATGACATTATACATGCCAATACCCATAGAGAAACCTCCACCTGGAGGCTGAAAATGAGGACGAGGAAGGAGGTTTGGTGGAACTTCAATACGAACTTGAAGAAGGTGCGAGCGAGGAGGATTGGAGTAAAGAAACAGAAAACGTAGCTTGCATCTTGGTTATGTGATGTATTCTCACCAACCAAAGAATGATGATGATTGGAAGCACACTGCAATCTTCCACACATACAATAAATCTGGTGAGAAAAACTACAAAGTTATTATCGATAGTGCAAGTAGCATGAATGCGGTCTCCAAGACTATGGTGGATCGTCTGAAGTTAAAACCTAAGAAGCACGGACACGGGACACGGACACGTCGACACGATATTTTTCAAAAAAACAGGACAAGGACACGTTAGGGGACATACTGAATTTTATATATATATATATATATATATATATATATATATATATATATATATATATATATATATATATATATATATATATATATATATATATATATATATATAATAAGTCTTATATTATGATTTATAATCAAACATAATGCTAATAGTTAACTAAAAATGTCTCCAACAAACATCATAAATGATTCAAGTGTATAGTTTCAAACTTTCAAAACACAAAAAACAAATAGAACACGCATAAAATCATCATCCATCAAGGGCAACGTCAAGTGTTACCATATCATCACCATCGACGTGAAGACCACGGCCTCCATATCCAGCCCATTGATGGAAAGATTCGCAATCTCAAGAACCTCAACATCTTCAAATGAGAAAAAGCCTCTCTAGTAATATCCGACACGCTCCAACACGCATCCGATACACTCCAACAAGTGTCGGACAATCTTTCTTCATAGAAGACACGTTTTTTGATATGTCCGACACGTGTCGGAGAGTATCGGACGAGTGTCAGTGTCCGACACGTGTCGGACACGGAAACGTTGAGGTCCCGAGAGTGTCGGTGCTTCATAGGTTAAAACCTAAACCACACCCACAACCTTACAAGGTTTCCTGGTTGGATAAAATCGTCATTCATGTTCATCAGTAATGCTTGGACTCGTTTCAATTTGCCACCTATAAGAACCAGGTATGGTGCGATGTTCTCCTCATGGACGTAGCTCATATTTTGCTCAAGAGACCTTGGTTGTACGATCTGGATGTTAACCATTATAGAAAGTTGAATTCTTATGCTTTCAAGTAAGAAGCAAAAAGAATAGTCTTGAATCCTTCTAAGACAAAAGAAGAAGTCAAGAGTAAAGCAAATGAATCAACTTCGAAAGTTGTCGAGTCCAAGGCATTAAACGTCCTCAACAAAAGCGATTTGAGTAGCAAAGCAAGAACTCTCAAATTGTTTATGTTCTCAGGCAAAAAAAAAAAAGTAAAAGAGCCCCTAGAAGACCAGAAAATTACTCAAGATGTAAGTCTTATACTTTCTGAATACATCGATATTCTATCTGACGAACTACCTGACGAGTTACCACCGATGAGAGACATTCAACTTGCTATTGATTTGGTTCCTAGGTCGTCCTTACCCAACTTACCCCATTATAGGATGAACCTTACCGAACATGCGAAGCTTACACGTTGAGTGAGTGAATTAATGTGGAAAGGTTTTATTCAAAAGAGCATGAGTCTATGTTCTGTTTATGCCTTACTTCCAAGGACGGGAGTTGGCAAATGTGTGTCGATAGCAGAGCCATCAACAAAATAATAATCAAGTATAGGTTCCCAATACCGAGACTTGACGACATGTTGGGCATGATGGTCTGGTATGAGTTATTATCCAAAATTGATTTACGGAGTGGACACCATCAGATCCAAATACAATCTACGAACGATCTATTCACGTGGTTGATCATGCCACATGGGCAAACCAACACCCATAGAACGTTCATGAGATTCATGACAGAAACTCTTCGTTCGTTTATTGGTCGCTTCCTTGTTGACTATCTTGATGACATTAATTTATAGTAAGACCAAAACGGAACATCTAAGTCATCTACGCCAACTCCTAGAAATCTTGCGACAAGAGAAGATGTATGAATCTAAAGAAATGTACCTTTCTGAGTTCGCAAGATATCTTTTTAGGATTCATCGTTTCAGTTGTTGGGATCACGGCAGACCCAGAAAAAAGTCAAGGCCATCAGAGATTGGCCCAAACCTTCCAACATCCATGAAACTATAAGTTTTGACATGCTAGCTACATTTTATAGGAGGTTCATCCAAGGTTATATTACTATCATGGTTCCCATCCTCAACTGTCTGAAGAAAGAGGAGCTCAATTGGACCAAGGCTGCAACTAGGGCGTTCACTGAAATCAAGGATTTGATAACGAAAGCACTTGTTCTAAGACTTCCTGATTTTCTAACGTCTTTGAAGTGGCATGTGATGCCTTGGGAGTCGGAATTGGAGATGTGCTTAGCCAAGAGGGTCATCTTATCGCATACTTTAGAGAAAAACTGAACAAAGTAAAACAAAATTACTCCACATATGATCGAGAAATCTATGTAGCATTACAATTTGTAAGGTACTGGCGACATTACCTATTACTGAATGAGTTCGTGTTATATTTGGACCACCAAGCCCTGAAATATCTTAATTCACAAAGGAAATTAGGGAACCAACATTGAAGTGGATCGAATACCTTTAGAAGTACATGCTTGTCCTCAAGCATTGTTCCGGTGTTGAAAACAACGCGGTTGATGCACTCAGCAGGATAGTTTTATCTTACAAGTCATGCATGTTAAGGTAGCAGACTGTGATCAAATCAAAAGAGAATAACCGAAGAGTCCAGACTTCCATGGGATCTATGACTTAGTCCTAAATTCGACCTGAGGAACGAGTGGTGACTTTATCATTCAGGATGAGTTCCTATTCAAAGGAAGTCGTTCATGTATTTCGTCAAAATCTTTACGTGACAAGCTCATTTGGGAGTTACATGTGGAAGTTGTTGCTAGTCATTTCGGGGGGATAAAACAATTGCAATGTTTGGTGATAGGTTCTACTGTCCTAACCTTAAGCGAGATGAGGCAAGAATGTCGAACATGTCAATTGGCAAAAGGCTGAAACAAAATACTGGATTATATAAGGCATTGCATGTGCCACACTCACCTTGGCAAGTCATAGCTCCTCTAGATGTTGCACATAAACCATGGTTGTACCCCATTATAGGAGGCATAGCACATATGTGTTTAAATGTGTTGGAAAACAATTTATGTAAGCCCTTCCCAACCAAAAGTGGAGTCAACTGGCAAAACAAAAGAACCTAAGTCACAGCAACGGAAGGAGCAATCCATCAATCTGGAGCCAGTCTGAAGAGGTGCGTGAAAAGGTTCACAGTCTTCTTTGTCTCTATCCCCTACCTCTTATATCATTGTTTCAGCACAAATATCTACAACTAAAACTAAACTTGCACTGAATCGCCACTAAACCATCATAGATTGCCGAGAATCAAAATTGTCATAGGATCAAGCATCCAAAAGCTCAAAGAGAAATGTTTTTACCTAGCGTTGTTTCCTTTTGATTATAGTTGGAGAGAATTGGAATCTTCATTAAATTTAGAATCTAAATTGCTTATTGGTTCTTTGATTTCAGTAGCACATTGCAAATTACATCAGCATATAACTGCATTAGCCTAGGACTAGTTTAGGGTTTGCTTGCATTATCATAGCATCTCGTATGGTCTGAACTGCATAAGCTTCAGCTTGCTATCCTTTTCTCTCGGATTGCATAATTTCAGTAGTTTCGCAACTTATTGCACATTAGAATCCTCCCATAGGTCGGCCCGCATCAATATCTTAGAAAAACGTGTACATACACGGTTTTAGGCTTAATGAGTATCAGATGATTCATATTGTATCGTTAGTTATCATAGTGTATATATCTAAGGATACATAGGAATCTAAAATGAAATTCAGGAATGCATATAGACAGATGAGGCACAAGATACAAGTTTTGGATCGTCTAGGGTCCTAGGCCTCGATTTTACTTACGGTATGTCGCTGCTCAACTAGAATCAACAATAAACACAGGATGACATGTGGTGCTTTCACTAATTATCTAATATTTAAAAACTTAACATAGACAAATTCACCAAAAGATTAAAATTTGAATGTACCATGTTTTGAGATAGATAGTAGTATCAATTTCCTCATCTTCATAGCATACAATGATCAAAATAATTTATTTTTTATCAAGAAAATAGCAAATAAACGTTTTTTTCCCAATAAACTGGTGTGCAAGTTACTGCTTCGATGGAACAATTCGTGCACTTATTCCTCTAGTTAGTAAGCTATAACATTGTGCATTACATGTTCCTCCAATCCTTAAAGAGATCTGTTGGGCGACTTAGAGAGAGAGAGGTAACCTCTTGTGCCATTCTTCTCTCGAGGACAAGGTTGATTGGAGCCGCTTCGGTAGATTATCCCAAGGGCATTCTTCCCTGATTGCCTTCAGAATGAGCTGCTCCTCGATGGTTGCCGGCACGTGCTGCATCGCGCAAACGGATCACGGCCACTGCAATAAGATTCAATTCAAGAACTTGTCAAGAAGAAGCTACACATTTTTTAATCTAGATCCAATGCTTGAAAATATTGACATGAAAGATCATTCAAATGATAGAGGAAATGGATACAAATGCCGTCCTTGGTGGAAGAAGGGGCAGATTGGACTCGGAGTTAGGGAAGAGAGAGAGAGAGAGAGATCTGGGATCTGAGATCGACATACATACCTCGAAACTCCGGCGAGATCCTCACGGGGTTTCAAGTCCAGCAGGAGGAGAAAGCAGCAGAGGGAGGAGGAGAGAAGAGGCGGGGTTGACGGATCGGACCATCCCGATTAGCACTAGACCGGGTTCGGTTCGACGGACTGAGTTTACTGGTCGCCGGTAGTAAAAGAAAGTCCTTTTTTAGAGATGACTATCATGACTTTTAGCTGCTAATTTCGAAATATAGCTCGAGTCCCCCGGCGAGTGTATACTTGCAGGGACCTTAGCTAATATAGCAAATTAAGGTGTCCTGCGGAAAATAATTAATAGGGCTGGCACATGCCCCGACACGAAGTTAGCGGTCTGGGTCAGGGTTAAACTGTGGGTGCAAATTTTGGCAAGAAGCCCCAGAGAATGTGGGACCCACCAGCCCTGCCTGGAGGGTCCACAGAGACTACCGTGGGACCCACCAGCCCTGCCTGGGGGTCAACAGAGATCACCGCGGGACCCGCCAGCCCTACCAGGGGGTCCACAAAAACGACCGTGGAACTCACCAACCCTGCATGGGGGGTCCACAGAGACGACCGTGGGACCCACCAGCCCTGCCTGGGGAGTCCACAGAGACGACCGCGGGACCCACCAGCCCCGCCTGGGGGGTCCACAGAGACGACCGAGACGACCGCGGGACCCACCAGCCCCGCTTGGGGGGTCCACAGAGACGACAGCGGGACCCACCAGGCCTGGGGGGTCCACAGAGACAACAGCGGGACCCACCAGCTCCGCCTGGGAGGTCCACAGAGACGACAGCGGGACCCACCGGCCCTGCCTGGAGGATCCCCATATGGCTGGAGAGGAATCGGAGGACCTTCGAGGGGCGTTCTCTGCCGGCGGATCGGATCATCCTCATGACGAAATCGCTGGTACACCTTTGGGTCGTTCACCGTCAACCGTTTGAATCGGATGGATGGCTGGGATTAGAAGATGTTTTGACTCTTGTTGTAAGTTATCCCCTTTTCTTCTTTTATAACTGAAAAAATTCATCTTTGATTTTTTAAAAAAAATGCTGTGTCTCGTATTGTTATTCCCTTTAAAACCTCCATTTATTGATTAGATCTTTATTTAGAAGATTTTCTCAATTTGATTTCAGATGTAATGCTCTTGAATTCTCAATATTTTGGAATCAATTTTTATTACCCAGCAAAAAATCTTTTCTTTGAACTCCTTCTTGTAATCCTTGTTTCTTTGCATAAAACTTTTCTATCCTTGACCCTGACGATATTAAACAACTCTTAGAACCCTTTTTAGCATTCTTTACTCACTTTTGTAGTGTAGTTTCAGATAAGATTCATATTCGAAATAAGTTTGTGATTATTTGAAAATCTCTTGTCCTAGTTCCATTTGTTTTATGTCTTTGTCTAGTTCGCTTTCTCTTAGTACCAGAGTAGTATCTCCTGAATTTGTCATTAGAGCTTCAAGCTAGCCACCATGGTTTACCATGGAGACCTATCCCATTTATGTCAGATGAAGTCCTCACTAAAATTTTGCAGAAATTGATGGATACAGATGATCGAATGATTATGAAAATTCAAAGAGGCCAGAATGCCCATAACTCTCTTTTGCCCGTTAAGCACGCAATTAACAAGCATAAAGATCAACACACTTTTCATACTAGAATTCATTTAGTTGACCATAAAATTGCAAAGGATTTTGTGGAACGTGTGGTTCAAAATCGAAGTCAGATGTTTGATTGTATCGACATGCACGTCATTTTCGTGCTGTAGTGGTTGTATGTTGGAGAGGTAGACTATCATGATAAACACACTTTTGATTTGGTTTTCGAAGGCCTAAAGCTGCTTGTGAAGTGCATACATGATTGAAGATGGATTGAAGAAGCGAGTTTCACCAAGCAAAGATTCTTATGCTCTTTATGCAATCTATCATGGTTGCATCAATCTATCATGGATCATCCTCATGACGAAATCGCTGTTACTAATGATCCCAGCCAACCGTTTGAATCGGATGGATGGATGGGATTAAAGTGAGATCTCTCTCTCTCTCTCTCTCTCTCTCTCTCTCTCTCTCTCTCTCTCTCTCTCTCTCTCTCTCTCTCTCTCTCTCTCTCTCTCTCTCTCTCTCTCGATTGATCAGCACCAGCCCCGACCCCCCCTCCCGTCCGGCTCCGGCGACCCGACCCCCCCTCCCGTCCAGTAGCCCCGACCCCCCTCCCGTCCGGCAGCCCCGACCGGTGTAGATCGAACCCCTCCTCCCCCCCGTGGAGCACAGCCCCCTCCCCTCCGGGTCCGGCATCGAGCGCGGGGCGCGGATCGGCTGGGGGCGCAGGCCAGCGGGGGCGCGGGCCGGCGCCGGAGGGGGGTCGAGGTCGGGGGGCTGCGATGGGGCTGTCGGCGATCGAGCTGCCGGAGGGGGGGGGGGGGGGGGGGGGGTCGGGGGGCTGCCGGAGGCGGAGGCAGAGGGGGTCGCTATCGGGGTCGGGGATAGGGGGTCGGGGGGGGTGTCAGGGGTTACCAACTGTGAGAGAGAGAGAGGGGGGGGAGGGATGATCTGGACCATCATGATCGAAACGAAAGGTCCAGATCTTTAGTAAGAAGCCATTAGTGAGAGTATCCCTCCCCATATATACATATAGAGGAATGATAAAATGCGGCGTGTTGTGCGTGCAGCGTCGCACCGCAGCCGCCTGATGCACCGCTGCGTGCATCGCACGCACCGCAGCGGTGCATCAGGCGGCTGCGGTGCAGCGCCACACGCACCGTACACCGCAGCCTAACACGCCTATATATATATATATATATATATATATATATATATATATATATATATATATATATATATATATATATATATATATATATATATATATATATATATATATATATATATATATATATATATATATATATATATATATATATATAGAGAGAGAGAGAGAGAGAGAGAGAGGAATGATAAAATGCGGCATGCGGTGCGTGCGATGCACGCAGTGGTGCATCAGACGGCTGCGGTGCAGTGGTTGTAGTTTCTCTAACCCATGTAGATATTTAACCTTCAAACCCAGTTGTATATAGATTTTTTTAATTAAAATATCTTATCTTTAGTACAAACCCGGTCCGGCCTGAAATTCCACATATATGTATACCCGGGTCGGGCCCGTGCTCAAGCCCTTGGCCCGACGGGCCTATTTCGGGTTAACATCTCTATGCTTGACCTTGCCCGTTTTACACCTCTAGGTCTATCCCTGGTTGACATCTCTATTGAACCTTCAAATCCAGTTGTATACAGATTTTTTTAATTAATATATCTTATTTTTTAGTACAAACCCGGTATGACCCGAAATTCCAAATATATGTATACCCGGGCCCGACCCAAGGTTAACCCTTGTCCCGAGGCCCGGCCCGACGAGCCTATCCCGGGTTGACATCTCTATGCCCGACACGGCCAGTTTTACATCCCTAGGTGTATCGAAGTTTTTTTCTTTCTTTCTTCTTGTTCATATTTATACATATTTGATTCCATTTCAAGGATCTATTCTTTGGATCGGACTTGGATGTCAATGGCAATTAAGTGTCCTAGGACATGTTTTTCAATAAATTAAATATCTCAAGATCAAATGTACCATTTTTTTCCCCCTAGACAAATGCTTTTAAATTTCGGAAACATTGTAGTCTTATGATCTTTTCCACTTTGGACTATAAATGGGTAGGACATCTATAAGGGTGATCATTGTGGGGGGTTCTAAATCGAACCGGGCGGTTCGGGTGGCAAGCACAATCCAACAAGCCAAAGAGAAGAGTGAAGACGGTAGTTACGTGGAAAACCCCTTCGCAACGTTGAAGGAGAAAAAACCACGGGTGGGGCGAGAATGCACTAAAACAATTCCTTCGGTTACAATCTCTCACCTTAACCCCAATTACACACCCCGAGGACCGGTCTCCCAAACTACCGACCTCTGCAGTTTCACTCAGACTACCAGTCGCTGCAGACATTATCTGACTACCGGTCACTGCAGACAGTATCTGACTACCGACCGACCTCCGCAGACAGTCTCTGGCTACCGACCGACCGACCTCCGTAGCTCCGCAAGTTCCGGGACGAAACGGGCAGTATTTCCTCCAGAATTCTTCCTCCTCTCGAAGAAGGGGTAGGTCCCCTTTTATAGTAGTGGAGCGACGATTACGGCACTCCGCGAAAGTCGGGTTGATGACGTGTCCCCGCAAAGAGCTCAACCGCCACGGTAGTGATGACGTGGTGCGCGGTTGACTCCCAGTCACTTTGGCCAGAAATCTTGGAGCGTAATCAGGCCTCCGAGATCTCCGGGTTCGTCTGCTGCCTCGCACCTCGGTCTGATGACCGACCGACCGAGGCACAAAAGGGGGGGGGGGGCTGTTGCCCCCCTCTGTCTTATGACCGACCGACCGAGGCACAATGGGGGGGGGGGGTTGTTGCCCCCCTCTGTCTGATGACCGACCGACCAAGGCACAATGGGGGGGGGGGCTGTTGCCCCCCTCTGTCTGATGACCGGCCGACCGAGGCACAAGGGGGGGTTGTTGCCCCCCTCTGTCTGATGACCGGCCGACCGAGGCACAATGGGGGGGGTGTTGCCCCCCTCTATCTGATGATCGGCCGACCGAGGCGCAATGGGGGGGGGGGGGGGATGTTGCCCCCCTATGTCTGATGACCGGCCGACCGAGGCACAAAAAAGGGGGGGCTGTTGCCCCCCTTTGTCTGATGACCGGCCGACCGAAGAGAGGTGGGGGGGGTCTGTTGCGCGGCCGGCTCCGAAAGATAAGGGTACACACAATACCCCCTCCTGATCGGACGGTCTTCAGTCTCGTCTGGTCGGGATCACTTTGCCTCGATTTGCATGCCCGCCTCGGTCTGCCTGCCCGCCTCAGTTTGCCTGCCCGCCTCGATTTGCGTGCCCACCTTGGTTTGCCTGGCTACCTCAGTTTGCGTGCCAGCCTCGTTCCGGTGCTGTAGGGACTCCAAGTAACTGTCTGGGCTTTTCTCGGTTTTTCGCCATATGGCGTCACCAGGCGTCGCCACCTCATCGCCTATTTTTCTTGAAATCCGAACCAACTCCCACAGCTCCAACTTTCTCTATAAATAGAATCCCGAGGGTTCATTTCTTTCCTCTGCTTCAGACTTCTCTTCTGCGGCTGAATGTTCATTTGGGTTGATAACTCGCTGCACGTAGCTTCCTTTGGGTACACGTCGAGGAGTCGCGTGTTCGCAGGAATTGCGTTTGGATACACGCCGAGAGCCGTCGTCGAAGATGTCTTTCACCTGGTTCGTCGTGATGAAGAAGTTCCCGCTGATGGAGGAGGTCCGGGCGGCTTACGGCATTCCAGATACGATCTCACTTTCCTTCGCTACTGGTCCTTTGGACCCTGACGATGGCGACCGTACCGTCATCACCCTCGGGCAGCTACGTTGCGGCCTGAGACTTCCCCTTGCAAGCTTCTCTGGTCGCCAGCTGGAGTACATGAAAGTGTCTCCAGGCCAGATAGCTGGCAACGGCTGGAGGATCCTCCGCTGCATGGAAGCAATAGAAGAACGGGCGGGGCAGTAAGTCTGCGTCGCGTATCTTCTGAAGAAATATTTCATCGAGGACTACAAGATGACGCCAGGCAGCATATTTTCCTACTTCAGCCTGCAGGCACGCGTAGGCAGTCGCCCTCCCATCGAAGGCTTATATGACTCCGTGAGGAGTTGGAAGGATTGCCCCCTTGTGGTCGGAGGACCCTGGAGGGGTCGCTTAAAAATTCTCGGTCAAGTCTCCAACCTCGTCGCGACCATCGAGGACTTCTACCCCTCTAGGCAGCTTCAGTGCCCTGGGGCTGTTGAGAAGGAGTTGGACCAACTGATTAGGAGGGTGACGCCTAACGACGACGACTGGCGGCAGCTGTTTCCGAAGCTCCCGGTCGTCAGGTCTTATAGTACTACTCCCAAGAAGGGCAAGCAGCCAGCAGTGTCCGGTAGGGAAGAAGAGCCCTTTGCTTACTCTTCGGAGCTCCCTGACAGGTATGTCAGCTCCATCCGACGCTTCAACCCAAACACAGCCGCATCTAAACTTTGCGTGATCTTCAGGCGCCGCACAAGGTCGACTGCAGCTGCAGGCGACTGCAGACAACCATCTGCGCGCAACGTAGCTGCACCCGCGGGGAAGGCAAAGAGACGCGTCATTCTAAGTGAGTCCTCCAGCGACGACGATGAAGGTCGCTCTCCTCCCGCTCCCACCACGTGATGAGCTGCTTGCGATGATCTTCGTTCCCTCCCCGACGACTGGTCAGAAGACGTGCCATCGATGGGTAGACATTACGTGGAGATAGAAGAATCCGAGAGGTCTTCCAGTTACAGGCTCTCTCTCTCTCTCTCGGGCGGGGTAAGCAAGCCATGCCATCTAGCTCTGCGGGGTCACATGGACGAGCTTCATCCCACGCCCCTACTGCTGCACCTACTGCTGCCCTTACTGCTGCACCAACTGTTGCACCTACCGCTAGACTTTTCGATCACGCGGAGGTCCGGCACTTCATTGCTTCGCCTTCTTCCTCTGCTTCCGGGGGCGTCGCCGGGCCACCTCCCCGTTCTCCCCTCGGTGCCACCGAAGCTACATCTCTCCGTCGTTCCCCTGGGTTCTCTTCCCGTCAGGTGGAGGAAGAGGGTACTGGGGTGGACAGTTCCAGCTGGCGGAGCCAGCTCGGCGACCTTCATGAGGTAAGTCTTCGAGTCGTTGTAGGCTTGATTGCAGTAGTAGTTTTCACTCCTGACTCTTTGGTACATCTCTTCCACTTTTGTCAGATGAGCGATCGCGTAGCTACGATTGCCGGCCATGTCACCGAGGGGGGTGCTCAAAGGATGGCGCAGCTTGAGGCCTCCCTGCGGGCTGCTCGGGAGGAACTGAGAGAGACACGCGCTCAGTTAGCGGAAGCTCGACGGGTTCATGCTGAAGAGTTAGCTGCAGTCCAGGCTCAGCTCAAAGTCGCGCAGGCGAACGCTGCTGACCTCTTCAAGTTGCAAGAAGCAATGGATACCGCTCAGGCAGAAATTGATGGGCTGTGCGATCGGTTCAGGGACCAGACCTCAATGATCAGGAGGCAGCGAATGGATGCCGAGGCCGCCAAGGCAGCTCACGAAGCCGAATCACCGTGTTGAAGTCCACTATCGACCAGGCCGAAGCATCGCATAAGGCTGCGCTTGCTCAGCAGCATGCAGACTTCTCCATAAAGTGCAAGTTGTATCTTGAAGAGCAGGCGACGGGATGACGTAAGAAGGTTGCAAAACTACGCAGCAAGCTCCCGCCGGGGCCGTGGAAAGCTGGCGCAGACAACTGACCGCTCCCGCTTACTGTCTTGCTTTGTGATGTAATAAAACTGCATCCTCTTTGTGTTGAGACCTCTAACGTGATCTATTTGAATGTCATGGCTGCAATCTTTCTTATATTGATCTTGCATCTTAAGTACATGTCGACGACATGTCATTGAAATTTGGCTCTCATGTTTTGACTACACGTCGACGACGCGCATAACTACACGTCGACGACATGCATAACTACACGTCGACGACGTGCGACCAAAATCTAGCCCTTATATTAGCGGGGGGTGATATACCCTACCTTGCTTGTGCTGGTCGATCGGTCGTACCCCCGAGGGGTCTATCGACCGATCCTTCCAGGTGTTCACCAGCCGGTCACGCCCTTCGCAGGGACCTGTCGACCGGTCAGCCAAGTAGTAGAACTCGCTCGGAGTGTTATGTACCACTTGGTTTAGGTTGGTTAACCGATCGTACCACGGCGGGGTCTGTCGACCGATCTTCCCAGGTGTTCACCGGCCAGTCTCGCCCTTCGCAGGGTCCTGTCGACCGATCGGCCAAGTGGTAAAACTTGCTCGGAGTGTTACGTACCACTTGGTTTAGGTTGGTCAACCGGGCGTACCCCGGTGGGATCTGTCGATCGATCTTCCCAGGTGTTCACCGGTCGGTCATGCCCTTCGCAGGGACCTCTCGACCGGTCGGTCATGCCCTTCGCAGGGACCTCTCGATCGGTCGGCCAAGTGGTAGAACTCACTTGGAGTGTTATGTACCACTTGGTTTAGGTTGCCTTAGTTAACCATTATTCTCACGCATGAACAAGAACGCTGAGCAAATACATCTTTATTGAATAGATCCGGAATTACAAAACGGTTACAAGCGTCCCTCCCATTTAGCTACCCTAGTAGAACTTGCACAGATTGGTCGCGTTCCATGGCCTTGCTAGTGCATCGCCGTCTTGAGTCTTCAGGCGGTAGGCTCCATTCTTCCCCATACCATCGATGATGTATGGTCCTTTCCAGGTAGCTCCCAGCTTGCCACTTCCCGGCTCTTTGGTGTTGTCGAAGACCTTCCGCATGACCAGGTCCCCCTGTTTGAATATCCGCCTTCTAACTTTGCGGTCATACGCCCTCTTGATGGCCTGATGATAATTGGCTAGGCGCGCTCTCGCTCTCTCCCTCTTCTCTTCCAGCAGGTCTAGGCTATCCAGCAAGAGTTCGCCATTCAGCTCCAGGTCGGCAGCTACGACTGTTCGCTGTGTTGGGACCAAGGCTTTCGTTGGCAGGACTGCTTCGGAGCCATAGGTGAGGCTGAACGGGGACTCTCCCGTCGGTCGCTTCGGTGTCGTCCGATAGGCCCATAGAACTCCGGGCAAAGCCTCTTCCCACAATCCCTTCTTCTGCTCCAGCTTCTTCTTCAGTATGTCCAAAATAGCGCGATTCATCGACTCTGCTTGCCCGTTGCTCTGAGGGTACCGCGGTGTAGAGAAGAATAGCTTGATGTTGTTACTGGCACAGAAGTTCTTAATTGACTCCGCATCGAATTGTCGCCCGTTGTCTGCAACAAAAGCCCACGGCAGTCCGAATCGACAGACGATGCTGCTCCATAGGAACTTTCCTACTTGAACTTCTCCAATCTTCAGCAACGGAATTGCCTCCACCCACTTAGTGAAGTAGTCGGTGGCGACGAGGAGAAACTTCCTTCGATTGGGCGACGTCAGGAAGAGACCCAAAATATCCAACCCCCACTGTTGGAAGGGCCAAGGGCTGGATATCGGGTGTAGCTCTTCTGCCGGTTGGTGTATGGAGGGAGCATGTTTTTGGCATTGCAAGCACCTCTTCACATACCCTCCTGCATCTGCTTCCATGGTGGGCCAGTAGTAGCCCTGCAGCTTTATCTTCCTCGCTAGGGCTCTCCCTCCGGAATGATTCCCGCATCCTCCTTCATGTATCTCCCTCATGATTTATGCTGCTTGTTCCTTCGTGAGGCACTTGAGGTACGGTCCGCCAAACGAGCGCTTGTACAACTCGTCGTCGATGAGGGTATATCTTGGAGCGTGCGCTTTGGTTCTTCGGGCATCATCGACGTCCTCCGGTAGTATCCCATCAAGTAGGTACTTCTTCATGTTTGCTACCCAATCAGCTCCGGTCGCAATAGTATAGGCCGCTTCAATAGCTTGTGTCCTCCCCGCCAGGTGACTATCTTCTGCGCGATCGGCTGTTCGGGGGTCAATTTGCACCTCGATGAAGACCCTTTTTTCTCTGTCTTCTCCGAGTACCGATGCTAGATTAGCAAGGGCATCCGCCTGCTTGTTCTCCGCTCTGGGGAACTGGTGGAAGCTTATGTCTTCGAACTTGGCGATAAACTCCCGGGCTAGCTTCAGGTAAGCTTGCATTCTTGCGTCGCGGGTTTCGTATCTACCGGTAATCTAATTGATCACCAGTTGGGAGTCACCGTAGACCTGTAATCTGGTCACCCCCAGTGTTGTTGCCATCTCCAGTCCTGTCAGCATCGCCTCGTACTCAGCTTCGTTATTCGTCGTTAGGAAAAGTAGCCGCACTGATTTTTCGAGCTTCGTGTGGTCGGGGGTTACTAGAACTACCCCCACACCACTCCCGATCGTGCATGACGAGTCGTCCACGAACAATCTCCAGCCTTCTTCTCTGTCCTCCTCCTGTCCTGTTGCCGTACCGACTCCCATGGGTCGACTGGCAGCTACCGACAGGTCTTCTAACGTCTCTGGCACCGGTGCAGTGTCTTCCGCCAGGAAATCGCTGAGGAAGTATGTAAGTGCTTGGCCCTTGATTGCTTTTCGAGGTACGTACCGAGGGCCAAACTCTTGCAGTTCTGCAGCCCACTTGCTCAGCCAACCTGCCCGAGTAGAGTTATCCAGTACTTCCTTCAGGGGGTGTTCGGTGATGACCTCGATGGGGTGTGCGACGAAGTATGGGCGAAGTCGATCTCCTTGACACGTATACTAATGCCAGGGCCACTTGTTCGATCCTCGCGTACCTCGTCTCAGCTGACGTCATGATGCGACTGACGTAGTAGACAGGCCTCTCTGCTCCTTCACGTTCGCATATCAGTACAGCGCTGATTGCTGCCTCCGATACCGAAAGATATACCCCCAGCGTTGCACCAGGCTGGGGGGCTGTCAAGATAGGGGGTTGGCCAAGGTACATCTTCAGCTCTTGAAACGCTTCTTCACAGCGTTGGTCCCAGTTGAAAGGTGCAAGCTTGCTCAGCCTTTCGAACAGGGGCCGACACCGGTCTGAGGACTTGGATATGAAGCGGTTGAGGGCGTTGATCCGTCCGGTCAGCTTCTGGACTTCCTTTCGTGACTTGGGCGACGGCATCTCCTCCAAAGCTCGGATCTGCTCTGGGTTGGCCTCGATCCCCCGTCGGGTGACCAAGTAACCCAGAAATTTTCCCGACGTCATGCCGAAGGCGCACTTGGATGGGTTCAACTTCATGCTATACCTCCGCAGGGTTACGAAGGTTTCCTCCAGGTCTTGCATATGCACTTCCTCCGCCTAGCTCTTCACAAGCAAGTCATCGACGTAGACCTCCACGTTCCTTCCGATTTGGCCGACCAACATCTTGTTCACCAGCCTTTGGTACGTCGCCCCCGCGTTCTTCAGCCCGAATGGCATCATCTTGTAGCAGTAGAGCCCTCGACCCGTGACGAAGGTCGTGTGCTCCTGGTCCTCTGGATTCATGGGGATCTGGTGATAGCCCGAGTACTCGTCCATGAACGAGAGCCTCTCGTGTCCCGCCGTGGAATCCACCAGGGTATCGATGCACGGTAGCGGGTAGCTGTCCTTCGGGCATGCCTGGTTGAGATTTGTGAAATCGATGCAGACCCGTATGGCTCCGGACTTCTTAGGGACGGCGACCACGTTAGCGATCCACTTCGGGCACCGAGCTTCTCTGATAATGCCCGCTCGTAGCAGCTTTTCTACCTCCATGTTGACAGCTGCTGCTTTTTCCGGCGCTAGCGACCAGGGCTTCTAGCGTACAGGTGCAGCTCCTTCTCGAATGTTGAGGTGGTGACAGGCTACCTCGGAGTGGATGCCTGGCATATCTTCAACTGACCATGCGAACACATCCAGGTTTGCCTTGAGAAATGTCGTCATAGCTTCGGCATGATGCTTCGACAGCTGCGACCCGAGAAAAGTTATCCTCGGATGACCCGCTTCTCCTAAGTCCACGGGCAGAATTGGCTCGACGGCGGGTGACTCCTCCCACTCCGTGTTCGGGCTCTTTGACTCGTCTGGTTCTTTAGATTCAACCGGTCGGTCGGTCTTCTGAGAGTGCGTCATCCTGTTCAGCTCTTTACCTTCAGTTGGCAGGTCAATCTCCATTGGGTCGCTCGGATCAGTTAGCTCTTTAAGTTCAGCTAACTGACCAGCTTTCTTCAAGTTCCTCGACGCAGTCAGTTCTTTTCGTTCAACTGACTGGTCGGTCTTTGGCAGGTCCCCCAACACTGTCAGTTCTTTACGTTCAACTGACAGGTCGGTCTTCAGCAGGTCCCCAGACACTGTCAGTTCTTTAAGTTCAACTGACAGGTCGGTCTTCTCAGGTGCTTGGCCTCCTCGTGCTCCTTCACTCGATCGAGCGAGGTACTGGCACGTTGGAGCTTCTTGACTCATCTTCGTAGTCCAGAGGTTGAGGATGCCCAACTCAGTGCCGCCTTCACCTGGTTCTCCTCCCTCGATTTGGCACGTTGTCTTCAGATGGATGGCGCTTAGCTCGCACTTGGCCGCCGAAGACTGGTCTCCTCGAATGCTCATCACGCCCTTGTCAGTCCAAAACTTCACTACTTGGTGGGCCGACGAGGGGACCGCATCCAAGTGGTAGAGCCACGGCCTTCCAAGGATGATGTTGTACACCGAGTGAGCTTCAATCACAATGAACCGGGTAAGATTGGTGAGATGCCCTGTTGTGATCGGGAGGGTGATCTCACCAACCACCCTTGCAGCCTCACCCGTGAAGACCGTTATCGTCGACGACGACTCAGTCATCTGCCCATGATCTAGCTGTATGGCGTTGAAGGCGCTGAGGAAGAGCACGTCTACCGAACTCCCGGCATCGACCAGAATTCTCTTCACCAGGCAATTTGCTATCTGCAACCGTATAACCAGAGGATGGTTGTGAGGCCTCTCTATTCCGACCAGATCAGCCGCCGAAAACTGTATTGCCGCTTCCGCTCTTGGCTCAAGGCGAATGACGGGGTCGAGCACCACATGGTGAACTTGCCTTGCTTGTTCAATACGCCGCACCTATCGGTCGACGGCATTTGATGACGGTACAGGGCCATGGTACCCGTAGACTACGTCTACTTCTCGAAGCTGACGTCTTTCTGGCGGAGGACCCGGTAAGCGTTGTGCCGTCGCTCCTCGCTGGACTTCCCCTACAGCCTTAGTCTCCTTACGTTGAGGGAGGTCAATGAAGCAGCCAAGGTGTCTGGCCTCAATGAGATCCTCGATATGATGTTTGAGCGCCCGGCACTGCAAGGTAGTGTGGCCTTGGCCCTGGTGGTACTCATAGTACCTTGATGCATCTCTAGCTCCCCTCTCTCCGGGTTCAAGCGGTTGCACCCACTTGAAGTACGGTTCGCCCTTGATAGCCTCCAAGATCTGGTCTATAGGGGCGTTCAGTACCGTGAACTCCCTATTCCATTGCGGCCTCGCTGGCCTGTTTTGCCTCTGCCGTTTTGCGTCGTGCCGTGTCCCCTCGCCCTGTTGCTTGTTGACGTTCTTCACGGCAGCTGGCTTGGCGTAGCCCTGGTGCGGGACCCTGGTTTCCACCGCCTTCCTCTTGCGGTCCGCGTCTTCAATCTTGATGTACTTCTCAACACGCCATGATAGCTCGTCGATCGTCTCCGGGGTTCGCTTGATGAACGACGCGTTGACGAGCTGGGTAGGCTGAATGGCGTTTTTGAAGGCCGCAATCACCATGCGATCCTGCACGTCTGCGTCCGCCAAGCTCAGGTATTCGGACCTGAACCTATGGTAGAATTGCCTGAGCGTCTCCTTCTGGGTCATACTCATCCCGAAGAGTGACTCCAGAGTCTTCAGCTTCCGGCAATTGCATCGATACTGGTCGATGAACCGCGTGCTCAGCTCCGAGAAAGAGGAGATGGACGAGGGCCTGAGCTTGTGGAACCATTCGAGGGGTGTTCCCGACAAGCTGTTGGCAAAGGTCCGGCAGAGAATATGATCATCCTCGTGGGGGACCAGAGCATCCCGGAAAGTCAGTACGTGCTCCACCGGGTCTTTCGATCCATCAAACTTGGGAAGGCGTGGAGGATTCCATCCTCGAGGGAATGGCTCCCGGCGTAGCTTCTCGACAAGCGACGATCGTGCGGCTCCTCGAATGGCGACTTCCTCCAGCCGGTCGGGAGCTCGGACCCCCGGTCGGGCTCGCTGGATTCCTTCTTGATCCCCGAGTCACTCCGACGTATGTACCCGAATGCGCTCATGTACGCTCCTCCGATCAGCAGTGTGGGCCAGCTGCCGACTGGCCAGCGTCATCCGAGTGTGATGACTATCACTCGGTTGACGATGATGTTCTCCGTCTCGCTTCGGGCGATGCATTTGTGCCGAGTCCATCTTCGAGTGATACTTGGAGGCAGGCGGCTGTCGAGGGTGTGCCCCGAGCCGGGACCAGACATCCGAGCGTGCCGACGCCGCTTGGGCGTGCTTGTTTCTTTCCGCTCATTCCGGGCTACTCGAGTCCCGCCCGTCGGGATTCGCACTTTGGACTTCCACCGAGCGATTAACCCTGACCTCTACCTGAGGCACTGGTTGCGGCTACATTTGCACTGGTGGGGCAGCTTGAGTAGGAAGGCTCTGTCCCGCTTGGGCCAACATGCCCTGGTTGAGTAGACCACCCATCGGTGCGGCCCGCACGAAGTCGCGCAACTCCTCGTAGTTGCGTTGTATTGTTTGGAGTTGGGCGGTAAGAGCTTGCTGGGTCATCATCATAGTGGCCAGGAAAGCTTCCGATAGACCCCCTGTTAAAGGAGCCAGGGTTGCTACCGGAGCTTGACTGGACTCTCCGACCCCCAGTACAGGATTCGCCAACGGGACTACGCGCTCCGTGTCCGTTGGTGGTTGAACAAGACGCCTGACATCATTGGCATTTTCGAGTGGTGCAGCTTCGGATGGGAGCTGCGGCATCGAGCGGGTATGATACGGTCTACCGGCCATCGTTCTTCAACCGTGTGGTCGTGGATTGCTGGTTGCAGGTAGCCTCGGACTGGTCGACACCCATGGGTCAACAGTCGAAAGCTCTAGTAGGAAGTCTCGAAGACTATCCCACAGACGGCGCCAAGATTGTGGGGGGTTCTAAATCGAATCGGGCGGTTCGGGTGGCAAGCACAATCCAACAAGCCAAAGAGAAGAGTGAAGACGGTAGTTACGTGGAAAAACCCCTTCGCAACGTTGAAGGAGAAAAAACCACGGGTGGGGCGAGAATGCACTAAAACAATTCCTTCGGTTACAATCTCTCACCTTAACCCCAATTACACACCCCGAGGACCGGTCTCCCAAACTACCGACCTCTGCAGTTTCACTCAGACTACCGGTCGCTGCAGACATTATCTGACTACCGGTCACTGCAGACAGTATCTGACTACCGACCGACCTCCGCAGACAGTCTCTGGCTACCGACCGACTGACCTCCGTAGCTCCGCAAGTTACGAGATGAAACGGGCAGCGTTTCCTCCAGAATTCTTCCTCCTCTCGAAGAAGGGGTAGGTCCCCTTTTATAGTAGTGGAGCGACGGTTACGGCGCTCCACGAAAGTCGGGTTGATGACGTGTCCCCGCAACGAGCTCAACCGCCACGGTAGTGATGACGTGGCGCGCGGTCGACTCCTAGTCACTTTGGCCAGAAAATCTCGGAGCGTAATTAGGTCTCCGAGATCTCCGGGTTCGTCTGCTGCCTCGCACCTCGGTCTGATGACCGGCCGACCAAGGCACAAAAAGGGGGGGGGGGGGGCTGTTGCCCCCCTCTGTCTGATGACCGGCCGACCGAGGCACAAGAGGGGGTTGTTGCCCCCCTCTGTCTGATGACCGGCCGACCGAGGCACAAAAAAAGGGGGGGCTGTTGCCCCCCTTTGTCTGATGACCGGCCGACCCAAGGGAGGTGGGGGGGGGGGGGTCTGTTGCGCGGCCGGCTCCGAGAAAGAAGGGTACACACAATCATGGTGGTGACTGGTAGTGTCGGTGGTGGTGGTGGAGGTTGGAGCAGCGGTGATGGCCGGTCGGGGAGGGAGTGGTGGGGGCGGTTGTCGGTGGGAGTGGTGGCTGGTGATGGTGACACGCAGTGGTCAGCCGTGGTGGTGATGTCTGGTTTGGGTGGTGACGGTGATAGTGGTGGTGGCGGCGATGGTGGTGGTGGCGGTAGGTGGTCGGCTGTGGTGGTGGTGGTGGCCGGTCTGGGCTGCGACGATAGTAGTGGTGGTGGCTTGGTTGGGTTGAGGATAAGTTAGATGTCTCACCAATCTTGTACATTGATAGCCAACCAATTTCCGTGAAACCTCGATCCCTTGATTTTGTGTGAAAATCAAGAGGGTGGGACATTAAAATTTTCATGATATTTGGCGAAAGAATAGGGTATGCAATCTAATTTGCGTAGGAAACTTATTTTACATGTCAAATATCCTCCTAAAGAATAGACCCCAAGAGTGCACCAAATGTCTGATGGATTTTCTAAGAAGGTAAAAAATTAACATGTAAAATTTATAACACTACTTTGGGAGAAAATTCGATTGCCGATATTGTTTAGTAGTGACAAGTATGTATAAATATGAACAAGAAGATAGAAAGAAAAAAACTTCGATAGACCTAGGGGTGTAAAACTGGCCGGGTCGGGCATAGAGATGTCAACCCGGGATAGGCTCGTCGGGCCGGGCCTCGGGACAAGGGTTGACCTTGGGTCCGGCCCAGGTATACATATATTTAGAATTTCGGGTCAGACCGGATTTGTACTAAAAATAAAATATTTTAATTAAAAAAATCTGTATACAACTGAGTTTGAAGGTTCAATTGGGATGTCAACCAGGGATAGACCTAGAGGTGTAAAACGGGCCAGGTCGAGCATAAAGATGTTAACCCGAGATAGGCCCGTCGGGCCAAGGGTTTGAGCACGGGCCCAGCCCGGGTATACATATATGTGGAATTTCAGGCCAGACCGGGTTTGTACTAAAAATAAGATATTTTAATTAAAAAAATATGTATACAACTGGGTTTGAAGGTTAAATCTCTATATGGGTTAGAAAAACTACAACCACTGCACCGCAGCCGTCTGATGCACCACTGCGTGCATCGCACGCACCGCACGCCGCATTCTCTCTCTCTCTCTCTCTCTCTCTCTCTCTCTCTCTCTCTATATATATATATATATATATATATATATATATATATGCATGTTAGGCTGCGGCGTGCGGTGCGTGCGGCGCTGCACCGCAGCCGCCTGATGCACTGCTGCGGTGCGTGCAATGCACGCAGCGGTGCATCAGGCGACTGCGGTGCGACGCCGCACGCACAGCACCACTCCCACCGACAACCGCCCCCACCGCTCCCTCCCCAACCGGCCACCACCGCTGCTCCAACCTCCACCACCACCACCGACACTACCGGTCACCACCATGGTCACCCTTATAGATGTCCTACCCATTTATAGTCCAAAGTGGAAAAGATCATAAGACTACAATGTTTCCGAAATTTAAAAGCATTTGCCTAGGGGGGAAAAAATGGTACATTTGATCTCGAGATATTTAATTTATTGAAAAACATGTCCTAGGACATTTAATTGCCTATGACATCCAAGTCCGATCCAAAGAATAGATCCTTGAAATGGAAACAAATACTATGTCCAAAATATGTATGGACTCGATCATAGGCAACTGTGAACTCAAATATTAAATTTTTTTTTGTAATCAATATTAAATTTCCAATTACATTATTATCTTCAAACTCTTGGAAGATGATCACATACATCACAATTTATAAATATCATTTCATACTTGCAACAATTTGGTTCTGTTGAGAGACATCCTAAACCCTATTTAACCCTGCAACAGAAAGCCACACTTTCACAATAAGAAAAACAAAGAGGGCAATCACTTCCTTGGGGGAAACTACAACAAGTGCATCATATTATTTCTTACTCATAATTATTATTATTATTTTTTTAATCATTATTGATGCATGGTACTGCAGACCTTCTCCTATAATACTGAAGGTGAGATTTGTGATAAGAAGCTAGCATCACTGGTTCCCATACTTGGGGCCGCCGTCCTGCCCCCTCTTATCGTCCCATCCTCTTACCCACGGCTGGCCAGGATTCGCCCGGGTCTCCGGAGCAGCATGGCTGTTCAGATTTCCCAAGACCTTGGATCGGACGGCAGTAAACACCTACATCGTTGCAGATAGTTTAAAACCAAAGCTCAGAACAAGAGAGAGAGAGAGAGAGAGAGAGAGAGAGAGAGAGAGAGAGAGAGAGAGAACAAATTCAGTCTTTGAATACTCTTACAGGATTACTGTTCACTGCCTCTGGTGGTTGCTCCTGGCCAGTAAGCCACTTCCACAAATCCGGGTTTTCCTGAAGAATCAATCAGAAACCCAGTTATAGAGAGTTGATGTTTAACATGAGGTTCTTTTTTCTTTTTCTTTTTACAATAAAGAAATGGCAGACCCTATGATGCAGTATAATTAGAGAGAGAACTCCTATACCAAACAGATACAGGAAAAAATTAGATAAAAACAAAGATGAAGTGCATTTGGAGAAATTTTGAAACAAACCCAATTATGTCACATTTGAGGTTGATCTGACACATGAGAGTGAGTAGAGAAACCGAAAAAGGGTTCTAGAAGACTATCATAATGGTGAAGGGTCTATAAGAATTTTATACGAAAACAATGATTAGCGAGGGAATTGAAGGAAATCATGTTCACAGGCAATATATAATGATTCAAGAATTTTGAGATTTCAAGAGAATCAAATCTTAAACCAAATTGAAATTATTTCGGATTGAAAATTCTAACAAATAGATGACAGTTCTAGAGAGAAGCAAAAAATTATTACACTGAATTTAAAAGAAAACAAAAAGGAGGATGAATCTATACACTTATAGAAGAAAGAAAATGGAATAACTAGTAGAGTCGGGAAACCTACAGATTTGAACAAGGAGTCGGCACCTTTGGTATTCAGTGCTTGCACCGTGAAAGTAAAAAAAAATCCCCTCTCAAAAAAGGAGAAAACTTCATAAATTCATTGTAATTAATTGCCTATTCACCAATCCTAATTGACTTACATTTCCCTAACCCAATATTATATTATCAAATTATGACTTTTATAAACGCATCCCTACTAGAATAAGACTCATAAACCAGTGTTGTCAAGGAGGCCGAGCGATGCCTAGGTAGTGGCCAGACCTACCAAGGCGAGGCATGGCCTAGGTGAATTTTTTTATTAATATTAAAAATAATATATGAGATAATATTCATATTTGAATAAATAATGTATAATATCATCAAAAACTTCATGTGAATTGATCAAACAACAAAAATCAAACATTCTTATCTAAAAAGAATATTCATATCATCATTGTCATGCTAAATCACTAAAATGTGAATACGTAAAACCATGAATATCATGCATCATCAACATATAACAATCAATTAATCAAGTTATGTTACTATTACAGAGTTAGACCTTAGAAATTGGAATATTAAAACCCCTAGGTCTCTAACATTCATTATGAAACAAATCAAGTATAATAAACAAACCCAAAAATTTAGCACAACCCTAAAATTGGAGGAATAGAAGCGACGGAGATGATAAATCACAAGTATATAAAAAGATAGTTCAATGAGAACAAAAAAAGGTGAAAACTCCTTTTAAGGAGATGCTTTTAAGCTGCAGTCCAAACAAATGCAGTGGACAAAAATGTCCTTCACTGCAATTCAAATTTTCATTGAATGCCACCGAACCAACTCGCCACCGTCGGACCTACACACGAACCACCAAACCAAAACGCCGTTGCCACCGAACCGAAACACTGAACACTGCCGTCGTTGCCAAGCCGAACCTAAACCTAACCCTAACTCAAACCCTAAGATCTACAGGCCATGGGATGAATCCTAAACCTAGGGACCTCAACCGAACCACCTCGTCGCCGCTGACGTCGCCGCCGCCTCTTCTGCTACTCGCCACTGTCGTCATCGCCACCGCCTTTGCTACTCGCCATTGCTGATGTCGGAGCTGCTCGTCGACGCCGCCGGAGCTGCTAGCCACTGCCCTCGCCGCCGCCGCCACCGCCGCCGAATCTGCTTGGGAGAGAAGGGAGAAGAGAGGGGGGGGGGGGTTAATTTTGGGTTTATCATGAAAACCTTCGACTAAATGAAACTATAGGGTGTTCTGCTCGTCGACGCCGCCGGAGCTGCTAGTCGCTGCCCTCGCCGCCACCGCCGCCGAATCTGCTTGGGAGAGAAGGGAGAAAAGAGGGGGGGGGGGGGGGGGGGTTAATTTTGGGTTTATCATGAAAACCTTAGACTAAATGAAACGATAGGGTGTTCTGTTCGTAGGATGGATCTGTTGTCAGGGACCTCTCACACATTAACCCAAAAAAATTGATAATCAAACAATAACATTAACCCTAGTAAAAAAAAGTAAAAAACATGACACAAACTCTAAATTAGAACATATAAATAGAAAGGTAAGAAGAAATACAAAGAAAATGGTATTTAAGTACATGTATCATGCGTACATAGGAAAAGGAAACAAAAAAAACTTTTTATATAAGTCACCTGCATAGGTTGTGGCCTAGGCGACTGGTTACCTAGGCCTTGACAACATTTTCCTAAACCCAAAACTAAAGTTGACTAAAAAAATGGTATGAAAATTAACACAAAAATAAGAACAAAAAACAAATCTAGATTTTTGTTCAACACAAATTAGGAGTCCTAATTTTACTCAAATAAGGGTGTTTACCTCACAAGTTTACTCATAGTAAGACTCTTCACGTTTAAAGACACCGTTGAATCCAAATTGAACTGTCTTCATCATGCCCAGCTATATATACACAGACATTAGGCAAGTGAAGACATACCATATGACGGTGAACGACTCCAACTCTGAATGGCCAATTTTTGGGTTTCAAGTAAGACATACTATCCTTTGACACCGAAGATGATCATTATGTATTTCTATCATGAACACATTCAAAGCAATGATTAGGAATTCCTGGTAAGCTGAAATCCATGATGTTATTGCTTTCATCTCGCTCTCGGAAGGTAACAACCACTTTCTAGATTGATGCAACCATGATAGATTGCATATCCAAATGATCCTCAAACCCATATACACTAATGTGCTTTCGACAATCTGATTATTCCTACAAACCTCATTATTGAATTGCTAAAGCATCATCACTAACTTCATGCTGACTGATATCCTAGGCCTTTTGGATGATCCGCACTTGATTTTTCTCTTGCTCAATGACTGATCATTTGCTTGCTGGCTTTGATTTGCTTCTTGTGTGGGGTGTCCACTTCCAAGTGGGCCTTCAGAGACTTTAATTTTTAGAGAACTAAGTTGTGAGGATGGCTCTTCCATGTGCTTCCTAATTTGCTTTTGATCTTTTCCATACATAAAAAAAGAGCATAAGAATCTTTGCTTGGTGAAACTCGCTTCTTCAATCCATCTTCAATCATGTATGTGCTTCACAAGCAACTTTAGGCCTTTGAAAACCAAATCAAAAGTGTGTTTATCACAACAGTCTACCTCTCCAACATACAACCACTACAGCACGAAAATAACGTGAATGTCTTCCTTTTAGTGCAACTTCATACAGATGTCGATACAATCAAACATCTGACTTCGATTTTTGAACCACACGTTCCACAAAATCCTTTGCAATTTTATGGTCAACTACATGAATTCTAGTATGAAAAGTGTGTTGATATTTATGCTTGTTAATTGCGTGTTTAAAAGGCAAAAGAGAGTTATGGGCATTCTGGCCCCTTTGAATTTGCATAATCATTCGATCATCTGTATCCATCAACTTCTGCAAAATTTTAGTGAGGACTTCATCCGACATAAATGGGATAGGCCTCCATGGTAAACCATGGTGGCTAGCTTGAAGCTCTAATGACAAATTCAGGAGATACTGCTCTGGTACTAAGAGAAAGCGAACTAGACAAAGACATAAAACAAATGGAACTAGGAGAAGAGATTTTCAAATAATCACAAACTTATTTCGAATATGAATCTTATCTGAAACTACACTACAAAAGTGAGTAAAGAATGCTAAAAAGGGTTCTAAGAGTTGTTTAATATCGTCAGGGTCAAGGATCGAAAAGTTTTATGCAAAATACAAGGATTACAAGAAGGAATTCAAAGAAAAGATTTTTTGCTGGGTAATAAAAATTGATTCCAAAATGTTGAGAATTCAAGAGCATTACATCTGAAATCAAATTGAGAAAATCTTCTAAATAAAGATCTAATCAATAAATGGAGGTTTTAAAGGGAATAACAATACAACACAGAATTTAAAAAAAAAATCAAAGATGAATTTTTTCAGTTATAAAAGAAGAATAGGGGATAACTTACAACAAGAGTCAAAACATCTAGTGATTTGACTAAGGAGTTAGCGCCTTAGGTTTTCACGATGTCCCCACCTCCCACCGTGAAATTAAGAAGAAAGGTTCAACAACGTAAATCAAAAGAGAAAATCTAACAAATTTTATTCATAATTCATTGTTAATTCATAGCTCCCCTTACATATGTATATCTACTCTCAAATCAAATATTAATTGACTTAAAACTTTCCTAACCAAGCATATCATTATATTGGGATCTTTTACACACTTCCCTACTAGACAAAGACACCCAAAATCACATAAAAAGTTGAGCAAAAAAACTCCAAAAATTACACCAAAATTAACAAAAAAATTATTCAAATTCTTTTGCTCAGCTCAAGCTATGACTTTCAATTACGATCAAATTAAGACTACTCACTCACACAAGCTCACTGGAATTATGGCTCTTTACATTATGGTTATAGTTGAATCCAAATTCAACTTCATACACTAAACTAGGAATACTAATAAAATTAGGACACTCAAAAGACATTGAACTCGTAATCATCCCCCTCTTGGACAGCATGCATCGCATCCTTGGCAAGCGAGGTAAGCACTTTCTCTTCTTCCCTTATTATTCATTGCTTCTCTTTCATTTTCTCATTCCTCTTGCACATTTGAGTAGGTTCTTTGATGGATACCCCATCATCATTCTCTATCTCCCTTATTGATCCCACAAGAAACATTCATCAACTCCTCATTCCTCTGATCTTCTAATACCACTTGTTTCCCACATTCCAAATCATAACAGTAAATAAAAATAAATAAAATTTTATTGAGTGGCATAACTCCTATAATATGTTGTAAAGAGCATAAGATAGTTTTACACTTTTACATCATTCACTCACTTAAGATATAAATATCAGGTGCAAATATTTAGAGGTTCCTTTTCTAGTGACTAATTCGAGTAGCTCAGCCAGCTAAGTGAATTGTGATTAACTCGAGAAAGGTGCTAAAGCCAACTCATCGGTGCTGAGGTCGCAAATGTCACTTTCAGGGCATGTGCCACCACCACAAGGGAAAGAGCCATGAAAGTCGGGCTTGGCCTGGGTTGCAATTAGACTATCATTGGATCAAGATCCAATAGTTACTAAAGAAGAACCAGGCTTCCAAGATGTACGTCAAGTCTTAAAAAGGCATGAATACTCAAGTGGGGCATAAGCTCTACCATAGGATCTGAATCCAATGGCCTATGCATGAGTACAAAAGCTTGATGCTTACAAGAGGTATGCTACAAGCCTGAAGGCATACGGCGTCAATATTAAGCAAATGTTCAGCCATTGGATTAAGATCCGTCGGTCATTAAATCCAGAAAAGAAGCCTTTGACAACCCAGTCCCACATATTTACTGAGGGCACCCCAGGCCAGTAATGTTGTTCTTCATCTCCTACTTGTTGCATTGATCCCTTGATTTGTACAACACTTGATTATCTTCAGCAACGCATCATCAACTAAAATGTGATCTTTCTTTGCAAAAACCTTATCTTTGCCATAATTTGAACGTGCTCTAATTGATTCCGCGGGACCCCCATATTCGTCTCTCTCTCTCTCTCAACATTAAGATTTTAAAGAGAAGGGATATTATAAATAGCTGTTTAGAATTATGTACTTCGGTTTTATTTAATTAGCTTCTTTTATTTAGAAGAGATTCCCTTTTGTGTTTTTTTGTTACTTTAATCTTCCAAATTTGATGATAAAGAACATTTAGAAAAAGACTATTGTATATAGATGTATAGAATTTTGAAGCCTCTTCGGTTCTAATTAATTAGCATCAGTGTTTTCAGACTCGTTTTGACTCGGACGAGTCGACTCGTTTTGACTCGACTCGGACTCGATTTCGACCCGACTCGGACCAGTGACTCGCAGGCCACCTGACTCGTCCGAGTCATGGTCTAACTCGTGTCTGACTCGGACGAGTCAAGGTCTGACTCGTCCCATGACTCGTCCGAGTCAAGGTCAGACTCGTTTCTGACTCGATCGGTCGTTTTTATCCATTATATTTTGATAGTTGCATGACATTGATGCATTTTGTGATATTATTTGGCATATGAATGCAATATATATCTCTAAGTTTTTCCAAATTTTTACTATTTTATCTAATATTATATATATTAATCCAACGAGTCACTATGTTTATGACTCTTACGAGCCACGAGTCGGCTCTTACGAGTTGCGTCGCTAAGGGCTGTAACGAGTCGCTTTCCGAGTCCGAGTCTAAAAACATTGATTAGCATCTCTATTATTCAAAGAGATGGAGAGAGAACGACTATTAATTATATCCATTCTGAAGGTAGAAAATATTTACCCAAAAAAAGTAAGAAACATTTTCCTAGCAAATAAGAGGGAGAAGAGTCTTAAGATAAAACATCATACAAGACGAAAAAAAAGAATGTTTGATGATGAAAAAAAGTGAAGAATTGGTAAAGAGGGATGGAGGGAGAGGATGGACTTAGGAGTCGTCATTTCATCATGAATCAAGGCATTTGAAAGAGGGGGAGGGGATTAGAAGTGGAATTTGAACAAAACACATATCCAATGTTTAAAATGCTAGTATCGGCCGGCCCCGGACCGATACGTACTGGTGATATGACTCGGTATCGACCAGTACGAACCGACATCGGTACAATTCCTTTTTTTCAAAAATTATAAAAATAAAAAAATAATCAATTAAAAATAAAAAAATAATAAAAATAAAAACAATATGAATTATATATAAATAAAAGTTAAATTTTAGAAGATCCATCGTGAATCTCCTTCTAAAGATCACATGGTGGGCTGCATCGATACCTCTACCAAAACCAACATGAAGTGCTGGTTTTAGTAGATAACTTGCAGGCTTGCAAACAACGACAGCCCAAACCTACTCCCAATTCCCAAACACCACTTGTTGCATTGTTGGTGATGGAGAATGGAAATGCATTGGGAGGTATATATAACCTCCAAACACCCTTAACAATCAATATCTCATCAAATCACATGCTAGCAGCTGTACATGGGCCCCTAGCATGTGCAGTTGTTAATGGATGGAAAGAAAAAAACTAAACCCCATATAAAAAGTTTCATGTCTAACCGATACGACTCGATCGTATCAGCCGATATCGGCCTGACTCAGCAGATACTGACAGGCACCGACCAATATGGGTTGAGAATTGGTCTCGGGGTGGACTCGATCTCTGCCTGGGCCAAACTCGAGTCGGATCGACCAATATGACTCGGTATCGATCAAGTTTTAAATCCTTGCACATATCAAGTGAGACTATGGGAGCATCTCCCACCCATGATCCAGTGCAGTGTAATAGGCCATCTAATAGCTCCTACAATGACAAAGTGATGAGCCATAGAACGATTCCTATTGTGCCTCATTGGATGTAGATTGAACCATCTTATCATTCTCTATTACGGTTTGTAAGAAAGAGAGCATGATTGGGAAGAAAGAAAGATTGCATGGGAAATATAGGTAAAGAGAGGGAAGTGGGAGAGATATTTGAAATTTGAAAACAAAATGGTGGGAGAAATGGTTTTTGATTGGGAACTTTGTTTTTTTTGGAAAAAACCTAGAAACATATGGCATCCTCTGAAGGTGGATTAATTTAGGAGGGATTTCTCACTCCAACTTCATCACAATTTTCTAATTATTTTCGTTGAATTTTGTGATGATGCTCTAGTTTCTCTATCCTCTTGGCTTAAAGTAATCGACAGATTCTCTAATTTTCACAATTTTTAGATGTTTATACTCAATTTTAGAGGGATCGATTTGGAACTCTCTCCAAATTGTTTTGTGAATTTGCCCAAGAAACATGTGGCATCCTCTAGAAACAGGTCAATTTATGAACGATTTCTCTCTCCTTCTAATTTTTCATACTTTTTAGATATTTTTCTTTAAAAAGGAGAATGGTTTGTTCTCCAATTGGCCTAATATAACAGATAAATTGGACAAAACAGCAAGCAAAACCCACCAATTGTCGGATATCCATGAACGAATAAATACGTAAGCAGTGAACTCAGAGCAAAAGGCATTCAACTATACCAGATCGAGAACATCTGCGAGGGCTCTGATTCGAATCTCGTCCAACGAGCGGATGTTCTCCTCCACCCAATTTCCCAGAACCAAGTCCAATTCAAGAAATCCACGTTGCCTGCTTCTATACAACAAACTGATACCAAAAAAAAATGGAACTTTTCAGGGTTTTCATCACCAAATTCTTATTTTGTACACATAAAAACAAAAAAAAAATCCCAGTGGGTTTAGAATGATAGAGAAACCTGTTATAAAGACGGCGCTTGCTTTCCTCATTGGATAGGTCGAGTTCAGTCGATCCGTGGTCAGAAGAGAAACGAGAGATGGAACCGAGATGAGATCTGAAGGAGAGGGTAAATGAGCAGTGATTGAGATACAAACAACCCCTAGAATTCGATCAAGGACCTTCTAAGAGGGAGGGAGGGATCTGTACCTGAATAGGGACCCTGAAGGTCTAGGCTGGTCGAGCGCTAGGGTTTGGTGGAGTCTGAGCAGAGCCCTCCTGAAGGTCGTCGCCATGGGCGCGGACTATATTGCCTTCTAGGGCTCGCGTCGTGGTGCTCCTCAAGGCTCAAGCTCCTTGACGAAGAACGGAAGAAGGTCTTCTGTGAGTGGGTGACTCGGTGAGGAACTCAGAAGTCAGAAACAGAGATCACAGGGCTTGTCTGCGCCTCTGCGGGATGGTCCGTGGTTGGGGAAGAGTTGGGTCGCCGATGCGCCACGCCTCCCACTCGTCTCCTCTCACTCTCTCTCTCCCTGTATATATAAGAAGTTTCCCAACAAACGATAAGCCGAAGTCACGTATATAAAAAGTAAAGAACTATGTAACACATCTGATAAAAACATCGTTTTTTCATTCAAACCATTCGAACTACTAAAAATTCTCAAAAGGACAATGCAACACATATGGTAAAATATTTATCAACCATTCGGACATCGACTTAATATTTGTGCACAAAGTTAAACTGATAAAAACTAAATTATTATTGTACTAATACTTGAACAAAAATTATTTTTTTATTTATAATACTAAAAATCATGTTTAAAAATTGTATATACCAACATAAAACGTAAATAAAATGAATAAATCATTTTTTTCTTGCATCATCATTATAAATCATCATAACTCCGTTCATGCATCACCATGACTCCGTGTATAGATCATCATTATGCATCATCGTGACTCCGTGCTCTACAAAAAAACATTTAAATTGTTAAATAAATTATACAGAACCAAGTTTAAAGGTTAATTAGTAAAAAATATTTAAATAAATACCAACCTTTTGTTTATTTTCTTCAACATGTAATCCATCTCAATGGATTTGAATACTTTATCATTTTCTTTGATAGGAAAAGCAGTATAAACCACAAATTCGTGCATTTTTGGATCATTTATTAATGTAATTGGTTTTTCAATCACAAAAATATATCGATCGTAGATTCTAGAATGTGCATGGCCTTGAATATTTTTCTTGGCAAAATCATCAAGTTAAACAAATCAATATCGATCTAAATCTTACATGATAATTAAATAGTATAAACAATTACATGTGTTAATATTTCTTTAATTTATTGTATTGGTTTTCCAATAACTGTCTCTGTCGCCTTTCCAAATAGTAAAAATTTTGGAGTTGCCCATATATCACCAGCTATATCATGTATCGCATATCTATAAAAAAAATTTAGTTAATATAGGAATTATTAATATTTAAAATTAATATTACTGTAAAAGAAAATTAATATTTAATCTTTGTGAGAAACCTGGATTTCTTAACCTACAACGATTGCAGAATTTATGATTTTCAAATGTCTCAATCTTTGAATTGCACTTATGGCATGCAGTATACCATAGTCTTTTGTTAAAATCTATGTCATAAAGTGTGACATTCATCCTGAAATACAATAACTATAGATCCAATAAATTAGTATGATCATTCTAAATATAATTTTATTTACAACAAATATAATTACCGTTGCAAATTCTTGTGGTATATCATAAATTTCTTTTGGCAAAATACGCGTAGCTCTAGATAATACGTTGGATGACATCCCATAGTTTTGATATTTTTGCATCCGAAATTATGTGTATTTATCTCCTGTTAACCTATAAGAGAAACTTAAGATTAGATACTATGATAAAATATAAAAGTATAGATTTAGTAATTACCATGCTTGAAGGTTACGTGTTTCTCTGATTAATCGGTTGATAAATATTTTAGAGTATGCCATCGTTGATAACCCTGTTCCTACAATAGAAATGCATATTAATTACAAATAAATAAAAGATTAATAATTTAGTTTAAGATCATAATAGCGAACTTACCTCGATATTTTGTTATTTGAATGGCACAACCTAAAATTATTGGTTTCTTATCAATAATACTTTCTAACTTTTGACCAATCTCCTTCACGTGTCGACCCACAATGTCATTGTGATAGGAGTACAACTGTATATATAAATTCTATTATTAATTAAATAGATACTTGTTCAAAAAAATAAAAAATAAAATAAAAACTTACATCTGATCAAAAACTAAAATATCTTGCTTGATATTATCATTCGAATCTTGATATGCTTGTCTTTTTATTTCTTGCACAGGACCAATACCAATCACAAATCCAAGTATATCTGATAATTATTTAAAAATTAATTCATATTAGATTACAAACATATATTAAATTATTTTTATTCTAATAAGGTTATACATACCGATCAAATTAGCAGGTAGACCATCCCGGTGCTTGATACCACCTAAAGATACAAAATTATATTTGTATCTCGGAATCTCTAACAATCTTGAAGTAGACTCTCTGATAATTATTCTCTTAGTCACAATAAAATGAAATTCATTATCAACAATCCGATATTGATTATCTGATTTTTGGACTCGAACATTTGACATGGAATAAATTCTTCCTTCTTTAAGTCGATCCTTAAAATAAATAACATCATCATTTAAAATCCGTGCTTCCATCTCAAAATCCTGTTTTAAAATATAGAGATAATTTTTTTATATAAATTTAAATTTAGATAAGTGCATGCTATAATATAAAATTACCTCTATGTCTAAGAGTACCATTCGCCAGATGTAGCCAGTGAAAGAACCATGTTGCTTTCTATGAACATCGAGCATCTTTACGATTCGTCCCTTAACTTTATATCCATCTCCTTTCATTCTTAGAAGTCTAAATGGATAATATTGCAACGTACTCATTCTGTCAAAGATTAATAAAGAAAAAAATATAATGACTTATGAAAATTATGGATAATATTTCACTTAAGAAATAAAAAGATCGATATCTACAATCTAATAATAATTATTGCTTATAGATGAAAATATAAAAATATACATGTTAGCATTCTTGTATAGATATCGTAATTTTCTTTGCTCGACTTGAGTTGAATTACCTCCTTGGTATTGCCAACTATATTTTCAATTGTTACAAAATTTGTTAACCAAATCATAAATTTATATTTTTAATGATTATGTCAAAGAAAATTTATACTGACCTATTCTCAAAATATTCACGATCTATTTTATATTCTTCCATTAACATAATCTTCACCTATAACAATAATATTTATTCTCAAATTTATACTTAAATAGAAAGTTAAATATATAAATTATAATTATTTAAGTAAAAGAATAATACCTGACGTGTGATAAATGTGCATAGAACATGTGACCTCCAGTTTATTGTTTGCAAAAATATTGGAGATATGACCATGAGCGGAATATCATACCAAATTGAAGAATTTTTTATATTTTGTCAATAAGAGATATGCTCAAATATAATTATTTGACATCTAGCATCCAACGTATCTCTATCTATAAAATATTAGAAGAAATATTATAAAGTCAAATAACATATAATTATATTTGAATTTTTCTTGAATTTAAAATTTACCTTAAGAGATAACAATGCGATGGGAATTTTGGATGTTGTTGAAAACTTCTTTATAAACAACATTTCGCGTGTATAATATTGATTTCCCTTACTTATCGAGACTTAAAATTTTAAGTCCAGATCTTGACGTTACACGAGATAATGCGACATATACCTGACCGTGTGTGAACACTGAATTTGGCAGATATATTTCGACTGTCTCTAATGTTTGTCCTTGACTTTTGTTGATGGTCATCGCAAATGCAAGTTTCACAGAAAATTGTCTTCTTTTCAATATAAAAGACTGATTAGGTTCAGAATGAGTCATTACTATTCAAGGAATTAGGACAATTTCACCTAAATTCCTTCCTGAAATAATCTTTGCTTCAAGAACTTTTCTATCGATCTTTTGGATTAATAGGCGCGTTCCGTTACATAATCCAACTGACTGATTCAAGTTTCTGAGTAACATTATTGGTGCTCCCTCTTTCAGCTCGAGATGATGATTTGGAATACCACTGAACTTAAGTGTATGTAAAGTTTTTGGTGCACATGCTAGATCATCAACCTCTAAATCACTTGTTGGATTAATTGTATCTGCACTCAGTAAAGTTTTCTTTTCTCCAAGTATCATTGATAATACCAATTTATTAATGGAATCGACATCATCATTTAAAGGTGCCAATATAGTACGTATTTGCAGATATCTCCAATCTGAGTAATTTTCAGAAAGATCTAGATATATAGAAGCAATTAGTGTATGAACGGATTTGTTTGAATTTTGAATTAACATATCATCTGGAATCTGTATCCAATCAGTCTCATTGTTATTTAGAAGATCATAGCCTCTGATATTTCCATCACCAACCATTAAAAGCCAATTTGTAAAATCTTCAACATCAGAACGTGTATTATTATTATTATTTGATAACCGAAGACGCATATTCGATGTCAAATGGAATAACTGGATATTTTCCAAATATTAGATCTTTGTAATCCTGCTGAAACAATATCCCCTCTATTTGTGCTTTTTATAACTGGCAGAATTTGTCACGCCCCAAATTTCGGGCAAATAAGATGCTCCAAAATTTGGAGGTGATTAAAGGTAAATAGAAGCTTCAAAGAATATCAACTACCACCATTATGATATATGACGCATATCCATTCCACTAATAATCATAACCCATTGTCTCAAATCCCAAACGGATTAATACAAATCTCTTATTACATAACTGCTGAAAGAGGCAACTACTAACTGCTAATAAAATATCTGATTATCGCTGCTCCAAGACCACGCATGTCTCTAATCACCAGTTATTGCTGACCTGAAACTGGATCTGTCCGTGGGAATGGGCAGCCCCCATAGAAATGGAAGATTAGTCTACGTAAAGACTAGTAAGACTACTAATACTAAGCTACTACTCCAGTATACAATTTAGTATATCTAAGCATGCATTCTAACATATAATGTCAATGATATACAATATGCCACAATTGCTAATTCCATGCTCATATAATAATTTTGTTTTGCATAAAAGACATCTATATATTTATTTCAAACATTTGTGAACCGTCGGTTTTCTACCAGTTCCGACAACAGAAACCTACTGGACACAAGTTACCTTGGATCCTCCAGTAGAAATTTTACCCAAATGGCCAAGAGGGGTTTCCCGTCTCTCACGGAGGAGCTCTAACGCCCAACTTACTTTTCGAGGTCAGACCCCAGGGGTGGACTACTAGGCCGAGGTTCTCAATTCCTTGGCTTTACCGCATGTCCAACCCCGTGACCCTACCTACTTTATTCGGACTGTGCACAAGTAGTGGTTCACCTTCCACTTGTACACACGTGTCTCCTTACATACTTCCCTCTAGGTAGGGACAATGTTATATTTCAATCAAGTGATGATTCAATACTATCTATCATGCCCAACTACCAAGACAGCCGGTCTCGTTGCTTACCAGCAACTCAATTATGTTTTCATATATCAATTATAGTTCAGATGTATCTGTCATATCTATATTCATATAGTGATGTGATCAACTTCTCAATGTAATGCTTCTACGATTTCACAAATATAACTGTAAATGTTTAGAGAGACTAGACGGCAACCATCATAGTATGTAATGATGAGCCCACCTCCCACATGCGATAGAACACATGCATTGAACACATCATTCCATATAAAATTTAGAATACCACCAGCTATACTAAATAGTCTACTATTGTAGATAACATAGTAAGAGTAACTTACTTTAGCTAGAATAGCAACCTCCTGTACCAGGTGTCCTAATGTCCACACCCGGGTATCCAAGTGCACGACCACCATTGGGAAGCTCCAATGCTAAAAATACATCAAATAAGAAGGCATCACTAACCTAGCAACTAAACGACAATGGGTCGGTAGATTTGGATTGCACAAGCGTGATTGATAGGATGAAGGTTCGTAGGGGTCAAATCGGTGCGATACGGTGGCTAGACCTACCCTCGACATGGGCAAGTGTGTACATGGGTTTCGAGCTAACCCATGAGATTTTTTCATTCTAAATGATTATAAAAATATGGCCTATGGAAGAAATCCGGGTCACCCTCGGCAGGGGACCGGTGCCGGGTCAGTAACATGGGAACCCGTGCAACTATACGACCCAAAATTAAATTCTATAAGGTACATATGGACTCAGGTTGTTAAACCCAAGCCATCAGGCCCATCTTGGAAGATTAATTCTAATGCCGCCAATTTCGTCCAAATCCGAATTCGGACAAAAAAAAAGACGATCGAATCATGGAAGCCGACTAGCTCGGTTCTATGGCTATAAATAGGATTTTAAAAGTGATTTCTACATGATGAAATCAGGATTATCAGGTAGTATTTTTTGATCCGGTTCCAATGCCGCTAGTTTCGCATCATTCCGACATCGGACGGAGAATCTATGGTCGAACCAAGTTTGGCCGGTTCAAGGGTCTGGTTCGAATGAACCAGGCCGGTTTATTGCATACTATGCAGTCTTGTCGGTTTAGAGGGATAGTCGGGTCGGGTTCAGGTTTTAAATATTTAATGGGGTAGAATCCAATAGTCCAACTTAATACAAATCTGAAAATACCACCCATGTCCCTCTTCTTCTTCAACAAGAGAAAAAAACAGAGCAATGGGTTCACTATGAACCCATCGCCTCGGCACCCATTTTTCGATCACCCCGTGCCGTTCAAACGCGGGGTTGTGGTCTCCTAGATGCCCCAACACCGTCGAGGTCGCTAGATTCCACCGGTGGCCACCATGGAATCCCTACCCAACTCGTGAAGGAGGGAGAGAAGCCATGGCCGTGAGGTGCTCGGCTCGGCATGGACGTCTCTTTGGTTGGGGCTGATTGGTTAGGTCTCGTCTGGGGAGTGCATGGCCGGTGATGGTGTCATGGTGGCGAGAAGAGGAGGAGGAAGCAAGGTGATGGGCGGCTTACCTTGGTGGGCTCGAAGATGAAGATGTTGTCGTGGGTGGTCGGGGGGGAGTCATATGGAAGGGTTGCATGGTGGAGGTGCTCCTCTCTCTTTCCCTCTCCCTCTCAATGTTGCTCTCTATATCTTATTTTTCCTCTACTTCTCTTTCTCTCCCTCTCTATACTTCGCTCAGTCATCCGGCAATGATAGTTGAGTGGGGATGCTTTAAATAGAATATGAGGAGACAAGATGCATGAGACATGCCAAAATTTTAGGGCGGCGGATCAGATCTGCTAGACTTGATTTGGATGGCTACGGATCCTCTTCTTCAAAAAAGTACGGCTAGCATGGAGAGCATTGAATGGTGATTTGAGCCTTTGTCAAAAAGTGACAGCTAACACATAAATGAGAAGAGAGGGTCTTCAACAAAGTTGACAGATGGGTTTTGGTTTTTCTTTATTTAATATTATTTTATTTTATTTTCAAGGAAAACAAGCCTTGGGGAGTTAGGGGCCGTTTGTTTCAACGAAAGTGGCCACCGAAGTCACCGAAGTGCCAGAACTCAAGCACTTCGGGTGTTTGTTTGGGTGAAAGTGGTCGTGGAACTCGGAAGTGCAACTTCCGGTCAACCTTGAGAGGCCTCTTTTTCAACCACTCGACTTCGGAGCTTTTTGGTCCGAAGTGGGACTTCCCCCATCCGGAAGTGGGATTTTATATGCCACATCATCCATGCATAACACTTTTTACACTTTATGTCATTTTCTTATAACACTTTTATCCTTGTAGAACACTTTCTACACTTCTGCCACTTCCTTGCAGAACACTTTCGTCAAAACAAACACTAGAAGTGGTAGAACTACAGCTTCTAGCATTACCACTTCCATCAAAACAAACAATGGAACCGGGACTTCCGATCGGAAGTCCCGGTCAACACTTCCAGCACTTCTCCCACTTTCAACACTTCTCCTACTTCCTAACAGCCAAACGACCCCTTAGACTTTCCACTGACACCATGCAATGTTGGGTATTACGGGTCGGGTCGCTCCTGCAAGTTCCACATGCTGTCATTCCTGCTCGTAACCAGAAATTACTCTAAATTTATCGTTTGGGCTCCGATTTGCATATGTGAATAATCCACGGAGAATGATTCGACGAGCCAGACGCAAGTACGCTAGCCTTGTCCACATCCGAGCATTCTATACTATCTAGATTTGGAGAGCCTAAAATAAGAAAACTAATACCACCAGCCATCGGGACTCTGGTTCAACTCCAGAAAATCCCCTTGAGATGGTCTTTAACGAGGTGGGTTAATAGTGCGGTCATGTTGAATTTTGATGGTTCTAGTTATATCAAATTAATATCCCATGAGCATGGTGTTATTTTCATACTATTCATACTCACCTCAAACCGGTGCAGACAAACCGATGTTGTGACGGTCCAGCAACCCTGGTCACAACAGTGCAACATGTACACGTAATTAAATCACATTGTCACAAAAATGACAATCACACATATAAACTATTTATTAAAGTAATTCAAAATATCCGGGTATTACAGAATTTGTCTGAAATCACCTCCTAAGACAACTGTCTTACCCCCAAAACACATACTATCACCATGCCTGTATTCATTATTCATAAGATCTCGAAATGTACGATCAACTACTTCAAATGCATTTTTATGCATTATAGGTGTCTCATCCCATATGATTAAATTTATTTTCTGAATAAGTTCTGATAATTCTGATTGCTTACTGATTGCACACGTAGAGCTGTTATCCAATTGTAAAGGTATTTTAAATCTTGAATGTGCAGTTCTGCCACCAGATAATAATAATGCTATTATACCAGAAGATACAACAGATAAAACAATTTTTTTTTCACTTCTAAATTTATAGATTAGAGATTTTCATAAAAATATTTTACCAGTTCCACCACTTCCATATTCAAAAAAAATTTGTCCCAAATTGTGTGTACTGGAATGGACCACTGAATCATACACTCGTCTCTGTTGGATATTTAATTGCACGTACAAAGCTTTTGACTCATTTGTAAATGTATCAGCATCATAATTAAGCTCTTCATGTATTAGTTTATTCGAAAAAGAAATATAACTTTCTACTTCATAAGTTGTCATTGGTGGGTAATCAACCAAAGACTTTCTATTTTGATTTAAAATCTTCTCGATCTCTATTAATAATTTATTTTTCAGCATTGCCACTGAAATAGTAGATAAATAATCAATATTCTGTCTAATTTGGTATGATATATCATCACATATTTGTTCCCAATGTTTTTTCCATAGATCAATTGGATTTGTGATCTCACAAAACATTAACAATGATGCAAACATATGACGCAATTGATTACCTGATGCCCATGTAAATGCTTCACTCAGAGCTTCGTGTCATTCATTATCGTCATCAAGTAGTCCACATGCAATACATGCGGCTTTAAACGTAGGATATACAGTATTATTAACAGTCCGTACATCTTCAAAACAAGTTGAACCTTGGACTATATTGAGTAACAAACGAAGAAAGAAACGTTCCCCAGATGTAGGATGTGCATAGTATAAACGACCGATGGAAAAACGTGTTTTTCTTCTATTCCATATTTTGAATTTTGAATCCCAAACCCATTTGGTTGGAAACTCAGGATATGTCAATTCACGTGCATCTTCATATAAACAATTAGCTTCAAACCATGATGTCAGCATTGTTCTTTGAATAGTTGGTCTTGAAAGAACATTGTCAAGAAATTCAGAGTCGTTAAAAAAAATTATCTGTTGATTTGGTAGATGAAAAGATAATCGCTCAACTGGTGGATGTTGTGAGTGGATTGAAAAACCGAACGTTCACGAGCATGCTTCAATAGAAGAGATGTATCGACAATCTAAATATTGTTTTTCCTCATCAATGTCTTTATACTTTCTATCAGCACCATGTTAATCCACAAAACTATTATCTTCAATGACAAATGATATTCGATCTGATCCTTTATTGACATATTTCTACAGATACTTCAAAACCTTAGTTCGTGTAACTTTTTCTACATTAACATGTGCATTGTAGCGCTTTAAGATATCCTTATTATAAGGCACCACCCATCGATTATCAATGAATGCTTCTTTCTTTTCAGTCATTCGACCATCATTACGTCTTTTGTATATTACATATCCATTATCATCAATTGATGTTCCTGAGATAAAACTTTTAGGATAATGTTTACTATATTTCCCATTAATCATACACGGAGAAGACGGATCAATGATTCCACATGAACCATGGATCATAAATCTAATAACTTTCGTAAATCCTTCTGGGTTAGTATTTTTATCCAGAAGTTCTACTGAAATAAAATTATCAATATCTTCCATTGATCTTACTTTATCACTTTCAGACAAAGTTAACAATACATGACTATGTGACAATCCTCTTTTTTGAAACTCTATCACATGCAAATCTAAAAACAAAACAAAATATTAGAAAGAAATATGTAAATAAAGAACAATACAAGATGGTTTTTCAAGTACGTGCTAGCTAAAACATGATTGAAATATTTTTTCTTCAAATCCTGTATAAGTTGCTTCATCTTTATATGAAATACTCTAGAGACCAAATCAGGACGGTTCTCTGTCTTTTGACCAGATATATTTTCAAGAGACGTACTGATTTCTGACCATTTAGGATTATATGTAAAAGTGATAAAGAGATTTGGGGGACCAAGAGAACGATATACAGCCATTGTATCATGGTAATTTTGGTACATATTTCATGGACCACCGTAAAATGTTGAGGGCAATATGTACCTCCTTCCAATAGCTGCAGCTATGGTTTCACCTGCTGTAACAGCATTTTGAAGGCCATGATATAGCTATGATCGCAATTGAACTTGGTTCTTCTTCACCCACTTTAAATGTTTTGCTTCAATTGCTGCCCAACAATCATCCACAAATTGTTAAAATAAACGATCACTTTGTAACAGTGTTTTCCCTTCTGAATGTCGAAACTGTAATATGAAAGCATAATATTCTCTGATTGATACATGCTTCCTATTTGTTTGTGATCGTTTTATATTATAAGGTAGATCAATTCTCCAACCATCTTCACCATAAGAAAATAATAGCGGATATTGAAGTGACATATATGCTGGATGAGTTTCATATATGCGTTCCAATTGTCCTAACTTTTTTTGTAAAATGACATCACGTTGATTCATATTATCAGCAGTATCACCAACTATCAACCCAACTACTTTATCACATGTCGGTATATTATATTGTCTGTTGCATGTCCCTTTTTTTTTCTAATATCCTTATATGTAGATCGATTGCATTATCAGTGATCAACATATCCCTTGCAGATTGGAAAATTCTGACATATGGATTTATTCCATCTAGCATATAAGTTAGATCCTTCAAAATATTCTCACTAACTATTTTGGTAATCCCATTGTTCTCATTCTAGCCTTTAATCAAATTTTTATTCAAATTTGAGTAAAAAATCAAATTAATTCTGAGTACTCTTGTTCTTACTTAAATTTGAGTAAAACCCAATCTGATACAAGTAGTACACCAGCCCTTTTACTCATTTTTTTTACTCAGATTTGAGTAAAATCCAAAATTAGATGGCACGTTTGTAAATAGGAAGGTATTGAAAAATGACCGTTAAAATTTGGTATGGGGTTTGAGTATCTCTTGATTTGGTGAAAATTTTAAGTAAAACTTAGTTTGATATAAGTTTGAGTAAAGGGTTGGAACTGTTTTTTAGGCAATTTTACTCATATTCAAATCTGAGTAACGATTTGAGTAAGGACTGGAGATGCCCTAAGGCGACAAAGACTAGCTTTGAAGAAAAAACCACCTGTGACAATCATCCTGAACCAACACATGAAGAGCCAGTGGTAGAGCACCAATGTAGAAAACCTCTCGACCAAAGCATCAAGCATCGTTAGCCAACCAATCAGTAACCCGATTCCCCTCTCAGAACACATGACCAATACTGGTAGAAGACAACACACGGAGAAGACGACAACAATCCTTCGATAGAGGATCCACCGACTCAGAGGAAAGAAGACATTGGATACACACTTGCAAGTCGCCCTCAATAATCACTTGGGTATGCGGCGACAGAGAACGCAAGAGACGAAGGCTAGACCATAATATGAAAATCTCAGTTTGGAGGGCCGAAGAGCAAGGGGAAGCAGAAGCACCATACCAAGATGATTTCGGAGGACAAAATCGGCCCCCACCACCAGAGGATCCAGTGTCAAAAGAGCCATCAAAGTTCAATTTCAGTCCGCCCATAGGCGGTGGAAGCCACCTCACCACCACAAGGGGCCGACGAATAGTAGTCCCATGCCGGTCCTTTGGTCGACGAGTCGTAACCCGAAGATAAATCTCCAAATCCTCACACAGGTGTTGCCAAGTAGCAGAAGGCAATTCTACCACCAAATAAAAGACCGCACGATTACGAGCTTTCCAAAATGTACAACGCCACCATAATCAAGAGGGGTCTGGCCGGAAAGTTAAAGTTGCCCGATGAAGTAATATTGTCGGAGACGACATCCGGAAGTTGGCATAAAAGAGAGCTGAATTCCATAGTTGTGGAGGGTCGGAGAGTGGGACAAAAAGGACTGCCAGATCTTAATCGGTAGAGAACAGGTAAACAAAGCATGGTTGATCGATAGTTTCCGAGCCAACACCACACCGGGGGCAGACATCATCAACCCAAAGACTTATATGACGCAGGTGAGCTCTATCCGGGAGACGAAAATGAAGAAGCTTCCACACAAAAAACTTGGAGCGAATGCTAGTGGAGGTTGACCAAAGAACTTTCCAAGACAACCCGCCAACAACAAGATCCGAGGAGGAAGTGAGAAAATGATAAGCATCCTTGACAGAAAAGGTTGGCAACTTTTTTGGTCCCCAAAAGTAAGGTTGAACTGGGGGGAATTCCAAAACCAGAATTGAGATATTACAGGCAACCCACGGAAGAGGAAAGACTTGTAAAGAAAGAGTCACGAATCCATCCCATGGAAGAAAGGAGGCCAGAAACCCGAGATAGCATCGCAGAATCAATCATATTAATGGGAGCAACCTCCCGGACAATTGGGGTAGACCCCATCCAAAGGGTATCCCACACATTAAAGCCTGAAAATCGACAAACAGGAGAGACAATGTTATTCCGAACTACGGGATGCCCTCACAAACTGCTCGCCAAGCCCAAAAGCAATTCAAAGGTTGAGGTCAATTCCATAAGTCCTTGTAAGAATCATATTTGTGAAGGCAAAAAGAAACCCATAAAGTAGGTCTAAGATTGATAAGCTCAAACACTTTCTTACCCAGAGGGCTTATTGGAACAAAACAAGCCGACGAATGCCAAGGCCACCCTGCATAACCGGTCAGCAAATATCCTCCCATTTAAGATGAATCCCTTGTTTAGAATCATGCTTCATCCAAAGAAAACGTTGCATCTCTCGCTCTATACTGTTGATCACAGAGCGAGCCACCTAAGAACTAACGACACAGTTAACCTGAATAGATTGCAAGACTGATTTCACCAAAGTAACCCGACCGGCAAAGGAAAGGTGAAGAGATTTCCAAACCACGAGACGATGGGTAACCTTTCGGACCAGCACTTGTTGGTTGTTGAGATGGATGCACCTTCTCGAAATGGGTATCCCCAAATAATGGAAGGTACCGGAGACCTCAGGAACATGAAGCATTGAAACAAGCAGGCTACGCATATCAGAAGACACCCCAGGGCCAAAAATGAGAGAAGACTTGTTAACATTGATCCACTGACTTGAGAGGTGGCAATACCTACGCAAAAGAGCCTGGAGATGCATCACCTCAGCCGGATCTGAACGAGCAAAAATCAGATAGTCATCAACATAGGCCAAAGTGGCAACAGGGTCCCCAAGAAGAGAAGGCCGAACACCATGCAAAGTCCCCGAGGTTATAAAGCCATTTAGGGACCGAGTAAGGACTTCGGCCCCAATAATAAAAAAGGAAAGACACCAACGGATCACCCTGCCTTAGCCCCTAACTCGAGAAAAACCATTGAGTGGGCGAACCATTCAAGAGAATCGTGAAGGAAGGATGTTCAACACACCCCATGACCCAAGACACCCAAGTTGGGCAAACACTAAACCCGTGGAGGACTTTGCGAAGGAAGGACCACGACATCCAGTTGTAGGCACTAGTCAAGTCTACCTTGAGGGCCAGCAGATCCCAATCACACGAAGAATGCTCAAGGGAGTGGAAGAGTTCTTGAGCTAAGAAGAGACCAACCGAGATATGTTGGCTCGACACTAAAGCACCTTATTCCTTGGAGACAATCTTAGGCAACACTGATTTGAAATGACTGACCAAGATCTTAGAAACCAATTTATAAACAACATTACACAAGCTTACTGGGCGAAAATGCTCCGAACGTGAGGGATCAGAGGTTTTAGGGATCAGGACCACGAAAGAGACTTTCCAAGAAGTCGGCATTCGACCAGAGTGAAAAAAATGAAGCACCGCAGAACAAACCTTGGGTCCAATAATTTCCCAATTGGTGACTTGCATTGCGCATCAATAGGAGGGTCCGATAAATTTCACCGCCTGAGACAGGTTGAGTAACCTCAGCGTTCTCTCTCTTGGATATGAGAGAAGGGATGAGGTCCAAAAAACCTTCATCATGATGGACAGTTGGGAGATTCCATTTGGAACGGAAAAATGTTGAAGAAGAATTCCTTGCATGGCTGCCTGATCCCCAACCCGCTCCCCTCTCTCATTATCTAGAAAGTAAATCATGTTTCGCCACCGGCGAACTTGGGTCGATTTATGAAAGAACTTGGTATTCAAATCACCCTCACAAAGCCAATGAAGATGAAATTTTTGACACCACTTGATCTCCTGCATAAGAAGTAGTCTCTAGTAGTTGGAACCCTAGATCATTGAAGGAGAATGAAACACGAGGATGGGACTAGAGCGGGCTTCACAATTCATCATATTGAGACTAGAGCATGCAAAAGCTGGCCTGACCTGACTTGCCTAACCTGACCCTAACTCTACCCGTTCATTAAACTGGCCGGGTTGGGTTCAACATTTGTCAACCCGCTCAAAAACGGGTCAACCTGACCTGGCCCGCCTAACCCGTGACTCCTGTATCCTGTGAGTCTGTGACTGCCACGGTGCCACCCATCATTACTCTGAATGCCCAAGTCCGCTTCAGCCCGTGCTTCTATTCCATTTCAAGAGTTCTTTGTTAGTTTGTCCTTTGGTGACAGAGGTGAAGTTGCGAAAATCAAAGTCTTCTAGACTTCCACTCAATTCCTTTTCTACTTGTTAGTGAGTTTTAGTCTTTAAATTTTTAATCATTTCCTTTGGTTTGTCCCTTAACAATCCCACTAGACTAGGTCCACAAGGCCTACAGCTTATTTCCTTTGGTTTGTATAGAATTATATGGTTGGTTTGTATTGTTTCTCGTGCTGGATTAGTTAATAAATTTTTGGATTATATGATAGGTAAATTTTAATAAAGGATTAAATGATTTTGGATAGTGTATATTTAGAATCTTTAGATTAATAGAGTTAGATGAGTTAGAGTTAGGGTTAGGGTTGGGAAGGTTGACCCATTTAATGGGTTTGGGTTAGGGTTGAGTCGTTCCAATCTGTCAACCCGCCAATCCTAACCCGCCAACTTTGACACTAATCCGTTTGCGAGCTGTAATAATTTTTCCGAAACGAGGGTTAACTATCACGGAAGGGAAACACGTTTGGTGAATGGTGACAGACTATGGGCTTCAGAGGTTGCAGCCGCCATTAGAGCAGAATGGGGCTCTTTTCCCTGACACGGAGGTCATGCTTTCCCTCTCTCTCGCCCAAAGAACTCAATGGCAAGATCCCACTCCTTGCCTTCATTCCCTTCTCCTCCTCCTCCTCCCCCTCTCTGTCCCGCAGCCCAACCCCCCTCCAAACCATCAGCCACGGATTCGAGACTCCTCACGGGACCCGTTGCCCCTTTGGAAGCGGAAGAGGCCCGGGCCTCCCTTCTCTTCCCAAACCCAGATGGTTTTCTTCCCCGGCCGCCGTCCTCTCCGAGCCCACGACGTCCGACGGCCTCACGGTGGACGGCATCGTCGCCAAGGGCTGGCCGATACTCGACGAAGGCGAGGGCGACTGGAGGAGCCACGCGGCCGCCATCGCGCAGTCCATCCAGCTCATCAAGAGGCGGTTGCAGGTCCATTCCCATTCTATCTTCTTATTCAAAATTATGCAGAAAAAAAATGTATAAATACAAATATTAAAGAACACTCTCAAGATGACTTTTTGGCTTTGTATACGCCAATGCTCACTAGCCCAAGAAAAAAAAAATTTCGTCAAGTTTTGAAATGCTGCACTTGGATTGGTGGGTCTCACCTATAAGTGATCCTTCAAACCAAGAAATCTTTGAATTCCGATCACATCATAAAGATCTCATTTAAGTAACATCTTCACCGATATGAATAGAACCTACTTATTCCATTCCAAATTGACGTGATTTAAAATTTGAACAGCGATAGAGGGAAAGGGAGGAAAATATTAGGATTTAACATCGACTAAAAAGAAACAAGCATCCTTGGATCTTAGTAGATGTCTCCAAGCACCTATTTCTGCGCATCGACGAAGAGATGTAAGTGTCCGCTGCTCTCATTGAGGAGCTCAGCCTGGCGGTTGGCACCCCTCCTCTCATCAAGGACCTCCTTGGTTCGAGTCGCGCTATGGAGTATGGAGCAAGGAGTTGAATTTCAGTCGGTAGGACTGTAGGAGTAGTAGATGTAGAGTGAACCACAAAAAAAGTCCGCTAGTTTATGCAAGAGGAATATGAAATGTGATTCTAGGTTACCAAATTTGGATCTCCATAAAGTCCAATATATAAATACCCAAAGCCTCCACAAAACATGGTTTGAGGTTTGGTCCGAACCCGAACCTGTTAGCCTAGACCAATTCTGATTTTGGTCGATCCTAACCCCCGGACCCGCATTATGGTCCCGAATCGGCTCTGATTCAGATTTAATTCATACCATCTTTTATTAGGATATATATATATATATATATATATATATATATATATATATATATATATATATATATATATATATATATATAGTTAGTTAGTTAGTTAGTTAGTAATTATTTCATGGTTCATTGGTCACAAGACTTGGATATGAAACGACCGTTCAACCCAAATCAGGCGAATCATATCCTAATTTGTATTTTTTTCTATTTTTTTAATATTCTTTTGCCGAACCAGCCGAACCAGCCGAACCTACCCTAATTTGTATATTTTTTCTATTTATTTAATATTATTTTGCTGAACAAGTCGAACTCGAACTCGAACGTGTTCGATGTTTGCCCAGTTTGAATCTGAACCTGAAGTCTCAAACCTTGCCACAAGATGCATTCACAAGGGTCATTATACTTTCTCAATCAAATCAGGCGAATCATATCCTAATTTGTATTTTTTTCTATTTTTTTAATATTCTTTTGCCGAACCAGCCGAACCTACCCTAATTTGTATATTTTTTCTATTTATTTAATATTATTTTGCTGAACAAGTCGAACTCGAACTCGAACGTGTTCGATGTTTGCCCAGTTTGAATCTGAACCTGAAGTCTCAAACCTTGCCACAAGATGCATTCACAAGGGTCATTATACTTTCTCAATCAAACCTATAATGAGACTCAGACTTCGCCCCGTTACTTTACTTAGCAATTAACTATAAAGAGACTAGATCTCCAACTACATGACTATAAGGATATTTCTAACTAACCAAAAAGAGGCAGTCTATATTTGTACAATTTCTAAACCAACTGTAATACTCGAGAACCCTTTTTGTCTTTTGCTATTTAATAGTTCTGGAAAGCTATGAGTATAAAATAACAGAATCTAAATCTATGATGTTTTTATATGCATCTAGTATCCCACTTTGTAAAGGATATATTTATTTTAAAATAAATGGTCTTTTACAATTCTACACTGTAGCAGGTACTGTTGGTCAGTGGAGTGTATTCCATACCTGTAATTTCATGATTTTTATCCCTTCAAATCTTTTTTCCTTCTCTTTGTTGGCACCAGATTGCTTTACTTATTGTGCTATTGTGCTGACCTTTTCCCTTTTTTATCACATTGAACTGTTGCTTATATAATAATCACGTGGTGGATGATTTCTTACCATGAGCTCTGTCAAGAATTCAGTTATGGTTATTTTTTTTGCTGTCTTCTGCAAGTACTAGTCAAATTTTGACGATTGTCAATTGTTCTTTAGCTTGAATCTTGACATTTTCAAAGACCAATGAGATGTTTCGTTAGACAATTATGTTGCATGATTCTTATCCATTTCTATTGCATAAACATATGCTTGATTTTGGTCTGATTGATTATTCTATGTCCGCAGTGGAGGAAGTTAATTTTCAAGTTAGAACAATTGTCTATAGTTTTGAACAAGTCGGACCTTTGGGATGATCCCGTTTATGCCGGGAGGATCAGCCGTGAGCACGGTGGGATAATGGGTAAGATAAAAGAGGTAAACCGGTTTGAACAGGAACTGCTTGAGCACATTGATTTGCTGAAGCTTGCACGTGAAGAGGGCGATAAAGAACTGGAATTGGTGGGCTCCTGCTTCTAGGCATGTATTCTCTTTTTCTTTCTTGTTTATTTCTGGTGCTCTCTTTAGTTCTTGGAGAAAAAGCAATTGAAACGCTAGCGTTAGGTGCACTGTGTATTTTTTTCTCTGACGAATATGAGATCAAAATGCTTCAATAATTTGGGATATTCTAATTTCCACTGTATTTCTAGATAATTATTGTCAAGGTAACTTATCACTCAGATTTTATTATCTCTGAGCTTTTCTTATATGTTCCCTAAATATTTGAATAATGGAAAAACTTTTGAATGACTAACATAACCTTATTTGAAAACCAAATTCTAATAACCAATGATCAACTTGTGTTATTGCCCGGAGCGGTGGTCAGGGCAGTGGGGGACACGGCGGTGGAGATCCTGCTACTCTGGGCGATCCATCAGCCAACGGCCTAACGACACAACTCCTTCATCCTCCACTCTTCCATCGCCCTCCCTCTCTATGCCTGCGGTTCACGAGTCCTCTTTGGTCTATCTAAGCCCCGAGTATCTATATATGGGCCCAGGAAGCTAAACTCGAGTTCACCATTCAAATGGTGAACTCGAATGGAGAAGCTGCCACGTATCCTGAGAAAGTATTCAACTCTCTTTTACTTTTTACTTTATTGTCTTTTCAGTGTTTAACCCCATGAAATGCTTACCCCGTACTTGCTTTATGTCTTTTCAGTTGACACATGGCGCAATATAAACCATGTTTCACCATTCATTTGTGAACTCAAGTTCACCAAACCCTTTCCCATATATATATATATATATATATATATATATAGGGGCATGCTTCACTGCGGTCCGCATCCGCAGCCGTCCGATGCCGCGCGCGCGGTGCGGTGCCCTGCATCGGACGGCTGCGGACCGCATGACCGCATTTAAGCATTTCTCTCTCTATCTCTGTATATATATATATATATATATATATATATATATATATATATATATATATATATATATATATATATATATATATATATAGGGGCATGCTATAATGCGGCATGTGGTACGTGCGGCACTGCATCACAGCCGTTTGATGCGCGCACTACGTGCAGCGGTACATCAGACGGCTACTATGCGGTGCCGCACTTACCACATGCAGCATTATAGCATGCCCCTATATATATATATATATATATATATATATAGAGAGAGAGAGAGAGAGAGAGAGAGAGAGAGAGAGAGAGAGAGAGAGAGAGAGAGAGAGAGAGAGGAAACGGGAAATGAGCTGCCAGCCCATTTTGACGAAATGGGCAGCCACCTATTTGAAGCCCTTAGGAGTTTTAGAATGTGCTGATTTTTTGTGAGCATAAGCACCTTATCGTAGATAGAACACCCACAAAAAATCAGCACATTCTAAGACTCCTAGGGGCTTCAAATGTTAAAAGTTTTATCGAACGTCCGTTGTAACCATTAATCTGAAATGTAACATTTGATGCCCCTAAAAGTTTTAGAATGTGCTGATTTTTTGTGGGTGTGCTATCTAAGTTAAGGTGTATATGCTCACAAAAAATCAGCACATTCTAAGACTCCTAGGGGTGTCAAATGGGCGGCTGCCCATTTCGTCGAAATAGGCCGCCAGCCTATACCCCGTATCCTCTCTCTCTCTCTCTCTCTCTCTATATATATATATATATATATATATATATATATATATATATATATATATATATATATATATATATATATATATATATATATATATATATATATATATATGGGTTAGGTTTGGGGGACACTATTTTTGCACTCAAATTTTTATACCAATTTTCAAATCATTAGATAGAGGTTTCAAAATTTCTTGATTTTTTGTGAGCATAATCACCTTGTCTGAGATAGCACGTCCACAAAAAATCAGCATATTTTTTTGTGAGCATCAGGCGGTTACAGTGCGACACCGCATGCCGCATCCTAACATTTTTCTCTCTCTCTCTCTCTCTCTACACACACACACACACACACGTTTTCTTAGTTGGCCTAGCTTCACAACATGCATAGCTGTAGTAGTGCCTGTAGCATGTGCGTACGTGTTGCTTAAATTTATATCTAAGTAAAATTCTTACTAACAAAAACGAAAAGAAAAAGAAAAACAAATTTAAAGGAAAACGGGACAAATAAACCTTGGAGTCTGCTTAATATTGAGTTGGTCTTTCTTTCAACACATGCTCCAAGGAGGAGCTCTTTAGAAAAGAACTTGTATATCTTGCAAATAACTTTTGAGTTTTCAGAAGTGGATATTCTAAACCAAGTCATATTATCCAGTTGGGCAATAAATGAATCACGCTGAATAAAATCATTTGTTGAGGGCATATGATGAGTCGATCATTGTCTTATAAGTCAAAGAGGAGAGTTCTTCAACTTTTATGTGCGTGTTCTTTTATTGCATCATCTTCTGAGCAACTCGCCTCCATTCCCCGAGTTTTTGTTAATTACGTCTTCTTGATTTTGAATTAGATTTCCTGTTATATACGGTAAGCTTTGCTAATAGGTTTTTTTTCTTGCCTCTTTGAAGGAATCTATGAAAGCGTTGTTTAACATGAGAGGAAATGCGAAGGAGAGAGAACTTGAAGCACTGTTATCTGGGGATCGTGATTCCTACTCCTGCTTTATCGAGGTATTTTGTTTTCCAGTTTCTAGCATTGGCCTCTACTGGACAAGAATTCAAGTTTCTTTCCCAGATTGAGTTACTAATTTTATATAATGAGCAACTCCGTATCCATTTTCTTGCTTTTGCATGTGTATATTATGTCAACTCTGCCTTTTATGCACTTTCACTTGCTTAGCTTATAATTGAGCATGGAATAGAATCATCGGCATTGCAGTTGCTGTTTTAATATTTCTTGGTGCATTTCATATATGTTTTTGCAGTTAGTTGGTGGTAGCAATCACTTGCAAACTTAAATCTACTTGAATAAGTTAAAAGTCATAGAACATTGAATTAAATTACAAAATAATGTGTTTTTATGCCTGGATCATGCGATTGGCCCTTTATAATATGCCAATGTCAAGAGTTGAACTGAACCTTTTAGCTGGTGTATGAATTATTTTCCAAGTTTTTTGTGCTGCTCTCTTTTTGTCGTTCCCTATTGCTTGTTCTGCTCAAGCAATGGGATACTGGTACAGTGCCTATCAGAAATGCAATAGTTTATTTATTCTGAAGGTGCATGCTCCCCCTATAGCAGGCGGACACAAGACTTCTTAAACTCAAAGCTATCAAAAGCTACTTTAGATATTGATAGCCTTTGAAAGGAGTAAAACCTTTCTTTTTCTCTCTATGATCCATTCATATTCTTCCATGTACTCAGTACTTATGTTATCCTGTTCCTGAATTTATGAGTTTGTATTGCTCGGGTCCTATTTAGAATCCGAAGTTCAAAATTGAAGATCAGACCAATTATTGGTCATAATATGAAATTTAACCAAAGGCGGCTCAGTTCTTCAGTAGTAAGCGGTTGTAGTTTACGATGAAATCACATGCACTCACTGATGCAAGCCTATTATGAGATGCCACAGATTTTATGAAGAGGCGACTAAAACATATTTTGCGCTCTAGATGGCTTGAAACATGGTTCATTTAATGTAAGTATAGGTTGGACTCTTGTCCGTTGTAGGAGTCTATCATGGGTCCATTTTTAGATGCAGATACAATTTTAAGGTGCAAATCCGAATCTAGTATGTTTTTGGAGTCATTGTTGGTCATCTTAGCTTAAATCTAAGGCATGGGGTTTGCGTCATAATTCATAAAAGTTGATTTGCCATAGTGTATAATCAAAGTGACTTCATTTGTAGCCAAGAAAATAAAGACTTGTGGGGTGGAATACAAAGTTACACTCTAGAAGAGGTTCATACAGAAACTACTCTCGAGTTTGTTCTATACAATTTTTGTAACTAGTATGCAGGTTGTAGCTAGTAAGTAGAAGGTGGGATTAATGTAAGGGTTAATGCAAGCAGGTGGTAGCTGCCTCCATGGGTACAACCATATACGTTCAAACGTACATAATGCGCGCGGGCATGTGCGCACATCCCCCCCCCCCCTTATATATATATAGGGAAATGCTTAAATGCGGTCCGCACCCGCAGCCGTCCGATGCGGTGTACCGCACCACGCCGCGTGCATCGAACGGCTGCGGATGCGGACCACAGACCGCATCTAAGCATGCCCCTATATATATATATATATATATATATATATATATATATATATATATATATATATATATATATATATATATATATGAAAAGGGTAGCTTACTCCATGGAGAGGTAACCTACTCCATGGGCTAAATAGACGCCACATGTTTAAACGAATTTTTTGTTGATGTATGGTCAATCCAATATAGATAGATTAGGATTATGAAAAAAAATCCGAAGAAAAAAACTTAAACCAAGCCGATCAAGTTGAAACAAATTTAACGGTAAATTGTGCACCGTAATTTTTTTTTTTAATACTAAAAATGCCACTTGGCATGTGTTTTTTTCAAATTTTTTCTTGATAATTGTTGGGAGGGGTGAACCTAACTTGCTCAAGTTTTAACTCCGGTTAAAAAGTGCCGCATGGCATCCATTTAACCCATGGAGTAGGTAAGTTGCCTACTCTATGGATTAGGCTACAACACACTAGTCTTCCCATCAATTTGGGTGTCACATGACACTTTTTAACATTTTTTTTTATGGTTGGTCAATCCACTCTACTTAGATAAATATTTTTAAAAAATATTCTAAAAAAAAAACTTAAAACAACCCGATCAACGGTCGACAAATTTAACAATAAACTGTAGCGTGCAAATAGCCCTTGCTATGGTTAATTTAAAAATGCCACTTGGCATATTTTTTTTTCAATTTTATTTTCATGATCATTGTTAGGAGGGGTGTACCCACCTTGACCAGCCTCTAACCTCGGTTAAAAAGTTCCATGTGACATCCAAATTGAAGGGAGGACTAGCGTGTTGGCTAGTCGGGAGGACCGTGTTCCCTATTCCCATATATATATATATATATATATATATATATATATATATAGAGAGAGAGAGAGAGAGAGAGAGAGAGAGGCGTGTTAGGCTGCAGCGTGCGGCGTCACCGCAGCCGTCTGATGCACCGCTGCGGTGCGTGTGATGCACGCAGCGGTGCATTAGACGGCTGTGGTGCGACACCGCACGCCGCATTTTATCATTTCTTATATATATATATATATATATATATATATATATATATATATATATATATATATATATATATATATATATATATATATATATATATATATATATATATATATATATATATATATATATATATATATATATATATAGGGGCGTGTTAGGATGCGGCGTGCAGTGCATGCGGTGTCGCACCGCAGCCATCTGATGCATCACTGCGTGCATCGCACACACGCAGCGGGTGCATCAGACGGCTGCGGTGTGACACCGCACACACCGCACGCCGCATTTTATCATTCCTCTCTCTCTCTCTCTCTATATATATATATATATATATATATATATATATATATATATATATATATATATATATATATATATATATATATAGCTACGGTAGGAGAAAATGAGCTACGAGTAATTTAACGGTGACTACGGACGACATATTTTGCTTCGACCATTTGACCCCCCTAGAAGTTTTGGAATTTGATGAAAATTGGTGAGGATGATCATCTTACCCTAGACAACACCTTCACCAAATTTCATCAAATTCCAAAACTCCTAGGGGGGAGGGGGGGGGGGGGGGCAAAATACCCGCAGCTCACTTTCTAAACCGGCAGCTCACTGTAACATTCCTCTATCTCTCTCTCTCTCTCTCTATATATATATATATATATATATATATATATATATATATATATATATATATATATACACCCAATGTTGTCAAGTGCGATGTGCGATCACACAACTATGCATACGCTAGTCATATATGTGATTAGGTGATCACATCTCTTTTGTATGTTTTTTAAATTTACAAATTAAAAAATTCAATAGAATATAAAAAATTAGAAAAGGGAGGTTTGGGGGGATATGTATTGATAGATTAGGGGGGATATATATTGATAGATTAGGGGGGATGAATATGTTTAAAAAATTAGCCGTTGGGGTTGCATATTGAGTTGTGCGACCGTGTACCTCTATGAGTCACAAGACTCACAACTATAAACTAGTTGGGATGTGCGGTCACATAGGTTGTGCTACTGCACATGATCCTATGTGAATGTGCGGTGTTAGCACAACTAATGTTCGAAATCACGGTATCGGTTGGCCCTCAAAAGGTACGTACCAGTCGGTACCTGTTGATGGCTCGTTTATTTATAATTTCTTTGCTTCTACAATAGTACCCGTTAGACATTTTTGCTTAGTTGGGCTTTCCAAAAGAGGTGTTAATTAGCTTGATTAAGATAAGCCAATTACGCTGATGCTAATCTACCTTCTCATTTCAAAGCATTATCATTGACATGTGGGACCATCAAATTATCTCACTTAAACAGGTGCACTATGGTCTTAACTCTTAACTTCTTAAGTTAATCTCACTGACTTAACTCTTGGTTTATTGGTTCAAGTTATGGTGTAAGGGAGAAAGCAAGGCAAATAACACTACCGGGTGCAGTACCAATACTCGTCAGGCTCAAACCGGCACATATCGGTATCGTATGGTATTTTGAAATATGAGCACAACCATTGAAATGGTTGTGCACCTCATATGCGATCACATGTTCGCATATGTGGTCGCACTTGACAACATTGTTTTGTATTTATGCCTTTGTAACTATGAAATTTTAAACATGTGAATAAAAAACAATTATCTTTTTCTTCTCTTGTGGGTTTCAAGAGAAGCCCCCATGTGGAGGACAAATTCTTTTATTTTAAAGCTCCACAGGAGCCTAGTGAATGGTCTTTATTAAATCATTCGACATCCTTGAACATAAAGATGCTACGAAGGGATATCATTGCCATCTCAAGCTACAACACTGAGAAGACGAAATTTTCAAAGAATAATCTCTTAAGCAATAAATCATAAATTGGATTTCCTCTTGTTCATGATGTACCCATGGAAAAGATGGAGAATTTGTACAAGTCAATCATATTAGAGGGAGTAATACAGGCCAAAAGACCAACGCCAAAGAACTAAAGCCGAAGGAAGGAGCAAAGCTATACTACTTGCTTAATTTGGGGTCATTGTATCAGAAGATTCAGAACATTAGTTCGATTAGTTTTAGTTTTGATTTATTGCAAGTAATAATTTAGCTCTAGGGACATTTAATTGAGTTATAATATTTTTTTAATATATTTTTGAACTATTAAGGACTTATTTACAACTTACTAGAACTAAGGGACTTTTATGCAAAATACTCCTTTAGGGTTAGCTGAATCAGTGTACGACCTATTTAAGGGGGATAAACCCTAGTAAAAAAGCATTGGAGGAGAGAATGTCCTTTATGGTAACTATAATATTGCGGTCCTTGCTCAGTTGCTCCTCAACACCCATATGCTGTTCCACAACTCTCAACCCTTAGCCACCCGGTTGCCGTCCTGCAACTCTCACCCCTCGCCTTTCTCCCAGGCCGTCCACACCTCACCGCCCACTGCAGCCGCATGCCATAGTCCACCGACTATTACCAAAGTTCAATTCAACTCAGCCGGCTAGAGTCAATCACTCTCTCTCTCTCTCTCTCTATTATACCAACTTAGTACATATGTCCGACCCCATTCAGAGAGCCTCATCGCCCCCTAAACCCTTGACCAACTTTGTTGTGGCTATCAAGACTACATTGACCACGACAACTTTGTGCACACTCTTCGAGATCGCAATACATGTGTAAATTAATTTTATGTTATATTCTATACATCCTATTGAGGGTTAGTGATGTAGACGAGGATGGGAGGCAATCAGAGATCCTTTCTCGAAGTGGAAAAGGCAAATATGATTTTTCCCAACAATTAAAACTCATTTGCCACAAAGAGATAAAGTGCAAAACTTAAATTTCAGCAATGAATAAATGCAGAAAATAAAGCAAAGGATAACCAACTTGGTCCCAATTAAGCTAGGATGATCACGTCTGGCATGGGGCATCTAGTGGGCATGCAATGGAGGCAAGCGAAGTGTTTTGGGGAGGCGGAAGAGGCAAATGAATCGAGATATGATGTGCAGAATTTTAGGGGAAAAGGAGGAAAAGTAAAAACAAAAATAAATTAAACTGCCATAAATTCGAAGAAATCTCCCATATGATTAGCTCATGTGAAAGGCCATTGAGACGAGGTCGTCGGATCCTTCGGTTTGTCACCGAGTAACGTCTCAAAGTGTGGAGGACATGAGTCAACTCCAAGAGGACGAGGGTCAACTCTAAGATCTCCACAAGGAGGAGCTTCTCAAAATCTAAAAATCTGCATTCTTTAGGGTTTTTCCTTCTTTTATAGGATTAGGGTTTCGGATGGGTGGTGGGGATCAAAAGAAATAATAGACGAAAGGTGGGGATGCTTCGGGTCAAGGAAAGAAAAAAAAGAGAGAACTCCAAACCTTCCCCAGTTTTCATTTCGTTCTAATCTCAGGTCCATAGCTTCCGCGAGTGAGGGCTATCAGCTATGAACCTCTCAAACCTTTGAATTCTAAAGATCCATTTGTAGAGATATGGATGTTAGTATATTACAAATCCGTTAGAGAAACAAATTGTTTTTTGTGATACAAAGGCAATGAAGGTGTAGCAAGACACAAGCGTCACTTTGCGCATCCACCCGAGGGAAATGCAAAGGCTAATGCAACCATAGAGGATCGATACACACATGGAAACGACCTCCAGAGAACCAATGGAATAAAAATAAATTAAGAGTAAGTAGTAGAGATATAAGCTCCCAACGTATTAACGATATTCCACACGCCCACCGTCACTGCAGGAGCGTGTGCACCAGCTTTGAATTTGAAGAGGGAGGAACTGAAGGATACTAACGATAAGGAGGTGGAGCCCTATTTGCCACTAGAGCAACCAAAGGTGAAGAGGATTAGGAAGTGGATAGTTTGGTGCTTGGCCCGACCTGGCACAGAAGGATTAAATTATATATTTTTTCTGGTATTTTTTTATTTTTAAATGTACTCTTATTTTTATGAATGTGGTAGTAGCGCTAATTAATTCCGTTTCAAAAGTTTTCTTTTAGAATTTTTAACAAGCAAAAACAAAAAACTGCACAAGGCGGCTGTGTGATCACATAATCGCATATGCGGTTGCAAATCTGTGATTGCACAGTTGCACTTTTATAAAAGATGTCAATTTTTAGGTGCAAATGAATTGTGTAGAGTGCAAATGAATTGTGTAGGCACATATTCATCCTTATTTTTTGGTTTTCAGAATCATAGTGGAGTGACTGGAGTCTATGTTACAATTTAATAATCGACAATGTGTCCTATTATACTCAGAGTCTAATTTGATTGCAATCCAATGAAAGATAAAAAGGGCAAACACAGTCATTGTAGAAGAGGTTTGAAAATTTTCTTTTTCTGTTGATATCCCTCTTGGTGGTAGAGGGGACTCAGGGAGGGTTCAGCCTAGACCCTAACCGGTTTATTATTAGGTGAAGGCGGGATTTGATCCCATGTCACTGGTACAACCTCCAAGAGACTTTACCAGCTAAGCTAGATGGCACCCTGTCACCTTTGTTGAAGCGGTATGAAAAAACTGCATTATTATGTTGCAATCCATGCAGATAAGCAGTTTGTGGGATTCGTGGAAATGATCCTAGGGTTGATGCAAGTAGATTGTAAACTGATGGGTATTTTTTTGTATTAGTTAATGCAATAGTCGATGTAAGTAGGTTAAGTGGTTATTCCGTATCCATTTTTTACAACTTTTTTATCTGAAACATTTGCTTTTAATTTCAGTTGTCACTTTTAAACTATAGGACATCATCATGAGTTTCTACAAACGTCTAGTTTTTTGATCTCAGTGTGTTGATGAGTGTTGTCCAGGTTCAAGCAGGCGCTGGAGGAACAGAGAGCATGGACTGGGCTGCCATGGTCTTGAACATGTACAAGATGTGGGCTCAACACCATGGATATGGGGTCACTGTAGTGGATGAAATGCCTGGTGAGATGGCAGGAATCAAGGTTCATTTTCCCACCTTATCGTCTTTGCATTATTTAGGTTCAAGTTTATTATTGCTTTTAAATTTCTGAAAGGAACAATTTTACTATCGTTGAATAAATACTTGATCGTTTGAGACACTTTGGAAACCTCATGGACATTTCTATGGTGATTCAACCTCGTACATTGTAGGAGTAGCCATGATAATTAACTTTGTGGTTACTGATTTAAGTATCCTTTGTATAAATTATCTATCTGCACATGTTGATAGCACCTCTTCTTCTAGACTCTTTCCTAGTCTAGAGGAATCATGGAGGGTTGCTCAGTGGGAGCATGCACGTGGATTGCGCAGCTAATAAGGTAGGTCTTCCTTTCTGGTAATTGGCCTTCTAGGTTTCTTGGCAGACCCTTCTCTTTCTAATTTGCGTAGGTTGATTTTTCAGGCCAATCTTAGGGATAACATTATGTTGACATCTTTCTAGAAAATTCTTGTCAATCTTTTTGTGGAATCATCTTACTTAGAATCGTGCTCCATAGAAAGGATCTTAAAAACTAAGGTCTACAATTAAACACCTCAGGGATCAGCAGGCTTAAATGCTCTATTGGAATGATTCTCACTAATAGTAAGACTAGAAGGAAGTAACATCTGAGAGATTCTAAGCCTTCCACATGATCACTTATGAAGAATAGCTAGTTATCTATCACCTTCCGACAGAGTATACTACTATCTTTAACAAAGTGAAGTACCACCGGAACTTCCCACTGTTTGGAATTTAAATCAGTCAATAACAAAGAAATGTTCTGAAGAATGTGAGCAATATCCACTCTATGGCAGTGCAGTGTTTTTTCTTTATTATATAACATTTATTTTCCTCCAAACTAATGTTTATTGGAGAAATAAATGATTCAGTCTTTTACGTGCAACAAGTGCTCTCCCTCTCTCTCACTCAACACATTCATCACACATGGCACAGTTTCTTCTGTTATTTTGCTGGTGGATGGCACAGTTTCTTTACTAATTCCTGCAATACTATATGACTATTCGGAGATGGTAGAGCACTTAGCTATGTTTAATTGTTGTGCTTACACAGAAGGCTAGCCTTTTACTTTACATATACTATACTGGGGCTTCTAACTATAAAAGATTTTTTGGTTAAGTTATTGAGCAGTGAACTGTGGCTTAAATTTCTAATCCCGAGAGTTTTTCTTTTAGCGCGCAACGATCAAAGTGGACGGTGAATTTGCATTTGGATATGCCAAAGCAGAAGTTGGGGTGCATCGGTTGGTGCGGATTTCTCCTTTTGACAGTGGAAAGCGCCGCCATACTTCTTTTGCCGCTGTGGCTGTAATACCAATCCTGGAGGATGTCTCGACCCAATTTCAGATTAAAGAATCAGACCTTCGTATTGAACGATTTCGTTCTGGCGGTGCTGGTGGCCAGAGTGTTAATACAACAGATAGCGCAGTGAGGATTGTGCACATTCCAACAGGAATATCTGCTACATGTCAGAATGAAAGGTAGCTAGCCCTTTTTTCATCATATCTTCATCCAGAACATTCACTTCTACTATATAATTAATTTAAGCATGATCGATTGGATTAGATAAAATACCTGAACTGAGCAAGGAAAGTTGGGACTTACAAAAGCCTTGCTCGTTATTCGATTAGTGTAGCACTTTTTATAGTTTTTGACTTGAAGGCAATACATTCATAATTCCTTGTTTTATAAATCTATCAGAATATGCATAAACAATTTGAAGGCTAGATCGGCATAAGTTTTGATGAACAACTGTGCAAACTGTAGGATTATTAGACCTATTGTAACGCGCAAGTCTACTATTATTTTTTATAAATATCTAATATCTAAACAGACACACACACACACACACACACACACACACCTGTTGTAAAAGAAAAAGTTTAAACCCCAAAAATTAAGTTAAACCATAAATCAAGAGAATAATAAATTAGGCCTCGCTGCTGCTACCACCAATCTGCCAGTTTGTCATGTAATTTATGTAAATTCCCCTTAATGAAGGATACTCCCTCATGAAAGTAGTGATTTGTAGACGTCGGCCCTTATACTGGAGCATCATTGGTGTGGCAGCACCTCCTATGGTGAGCTGTGGCAGAGGCTGTGTTGTCGCGGTAGCAATTATAAGCGCGATTAGCATGGTCCCCTGGTATTCAACAAGCCCCTTCAGCGCGTGCTAGAAGTCGTAATTGAAGTTGGGAATCAATTGGATCACCCCGAGAGGAAGTGATGCTACTCCTCCGATGAACAACATCACCTTATGAAGTTATGATGAATCAGTTAAAACATTAAAAACACTAGGTCCCTAAAATTTGAGGAATAGAAGCATTAGAGAAGATAAATCATTTTATATGAAAGATAATTTAAAGAGAACAAAAATATTCCATAATTAAACAATACAATTTACTCTAGTAAAAACAATCATGATACAAACTCTACATTAGGACATATAGATAGATAGGTAAGAAGAAAGCCAAAAGGAAATGGTATTTAAGTATATGGATCATATATACATAGGGAAAAAAAGGAGACATAAATAAATAAATAAATAAGGCCTATAAAAAGTCGTCCGCCTAGGCGACTAGACCCAAAAAGACCTAGGCGACGCCTTGACAGTACTAGTGGTAAGTGTGGTGGTTCCTAAACTTCAGCCATATGCTGTCGAGAAGAAAACACATTGCCCTTGGTAGTCTCTCTTGTACATTCGAGGATAATATCTAATGTAAGCCAATCGTTCTGATTTTAGCATCATCTCTAAAAGCAGGGCCCATGCTAAACATTATTCTTTCCAAAGTATCTCTTGTTCAATAGTGAGTTTCTTTAGTCTGATAGATGAGTCCCCAATCATCTTCTTGGTGGCAAAAGCCTTAGAACCGAGACAGTGGCTAAAGACAATCTTTAAGTTCTGATCCAACTCAAATTTAAGAGATCAACGCATGAAATTTTCTGCATATTTGCCTCTCCAAAGGTTTCTGCACAATGTGCTCATCGAACTTACTTTTCCGAGGGTTGTACGGTAGTAGTTTCAGCCTGCAGACTATTTTATGCTTTTCATTAACAATATTACTTTTTTTTTTTTTTTTATGTTCTAACTAGAAGCCGGTGAAATTACAGATCGCAACATCAGAACAAGGCATCGGCGATGTCGGTGCTTCAGTCTCGGTTAGACCAGCTCGAGATGGCCCGCCAAGCCCAGCTAAATGCAGAACATACTCAGTCCCTCACCGAAATCAGTTGGGGCAACCAGATTCGAACATACGTACTCCATGTAAGTCCTTTTTGAGGCTCGTTTTCGTTGTTTCTCTGCTAAGCTATGAAGGTCGCTCACTCCCTCCTCCCTCCTGCAGCCATATCGAATGGTGAAGGATCTCCGAACGAACTACGAAGTCTCCGACCCTGATTCTGTTCTTGAGGGTGACCTCGACGGCTTCATTCTGAGCTTCCTTTCTTCTTCACTGGACAAAGAGGAAGTCAGCCAGTGAAACATGAATCAGAGGTGGTCATGAGGGATATGATAAGGCCAATGCTATAGCCTCGGGATCTCGAGGAGCGCGGTTTGAAGAGCGCCAGGGTTCGCTTGGAACGTTCGGTTGGGTGGTGGCCAATATTAGCTGTAGCCTCTGGCCATGCCGGGCTTAGCTCCTTAAATTGCTGTTAACTTATGTGGATGGTAACGTTTTTGTGAGGAATTAGCACAATCTGATGTATTTGGAATCTTGAGTCCAAATTTGAGCTGCCCTTGTAATAAAAATTCCACTTCGTATACCGGAGAATCTTGCTTTCTCCATTGCTTCACTGGTGGCTATCGGGAGTTTGACTTTTCCATTGCTTAGCCGGATGTCCTCGGGAATCGCATCATTTGTTCCTCCTTACTGTGGAACTCTCGTCAGAGGTTGTCGGGAGTCTGCTTCAATTGCTCTTCATCGAAGGTTACTGTGAATCCCACCACTTGTATTCCTCCTCGTAGTGGAACCCTTGTCGAAGGTCATCGGGAGCGCCCCAAGAACTTTCCCTATTGGTTCACCAGGGTCCATCGGGAACCCCACAACTTCCGTTCCTTGTCGTAAAACCCTGCTGCGTTGCCCTGCATCTGGAAAAATAGACTTCGTTCCCTAATGCCGACCCTATTAATATCTTTTGTTTCTTATTTTTTTTTATCCTTAATATTTTTATGCGACCCTTAACTTAATTATTATTTTTGTTGTAAATGGAAAAAAAAAAAAATCTTATCCGTAGGCCCTAAAACCCTGAGCTGGATGCAGACGACTCCCCAAGAACCAATTAACATAATGTGCTATTAGGGCTGGCAATTCCGGACCCTACACGGCAGACCCGACGCGACCCCATACACATTAGCGGGTCTGGGTCTAGGTTAAACGGTTCGGGTCGTAAATAAGTCGACACAGTAGACCCGTTTAATAAACTGGTCGGGTCTGGGTTTAGGGTCTGGACACGGTAGATCCGGGAAGACCCGTTTAAAATTCAACGGGTCGTGTCGGGTCTACCCGCAATCCGATACTGGAGTATGTAGTACCAGCGGATCTTATCGGGTTAGGTTGGGTCGAGTCGGATTGGGTTGGATCGGGTCAACTGCTGTGTGGTAAATGGGTCTTATCGGGTTTACCCGTTGATAAGCGAGTTGGGTACAGGTTTAGGGTCTAGACATGATTAGTTAAACGGTCGGGTCTGGGTCTAGGGGTTTTGGACACGACCCGAAACTAAACATGACACGAACCGACCCGACACGACCCATTGCCACCCCTATGTGCTATATAGCTTAAGGTAGCACAAAAGTAAACTAAAGAATGAAGAGAAACACTAGGGGGGAACAAAGCAAGTTCTCCAATGCAAGACAATCACAAGGTCTTGTGTTGGTTGGAGAACATACTCTATTCCCCAATTCATTCTTCTCCCTAGCTTGTTCTAAATGGATCAATAAGTTAGGGTTCAGGGTTACACCTTTGCTCATGTTTTGGCAACCATCGTGTAGCAGAGGGTATTATTGGTATTTCTCTTCGGTGGTGGCTCACGTCTATATATATATATATATATATATATATATATATATATATATATATATATATATATATATATATGTAAAACCCTAATTCGGGGGTTATGAGATTTAGAACGCGAGCATGAGCGAAAACTCTTGTGACCGAGCAGCAGCTCATTGTTTTGCTTCGAAGCATAGTGGAATTGGCATAGAGTGAGGACATAGGCACATTGTCGAACCTCGTTAAAACCCTTGTCTTTTCAGTGTGTGAATGCGTCTTAATTTTTTGTTCTTTTCCATAACAACGGGCATTAGGGTTTGAGTGGAAGCGATGGCGGAAGAAGAAAAAGTGAGAATTAAGAAGTTCAAATATTCCAACTTTGAGTTTTTGAAAGATACGTACATAAACTGTTAATTTTTATCTTCCTTTGGAAGGAAAACAAACAAGCCTACATCGACAACATATAGTGATTGGGAGTTACTTGACAGAGAAGCCCTAGATACGATTCAGCTCTCCTTATCCTCATATGTTGCTTTGTATAACTTGAAAGAAAAGATTACATCCGACTTAATGATTGCTTTTTCTAAGTTGTATGACAAACCCTCCACTTCCAACAAGGAATTCTTATGTAGAGAATATTTAGTAGGTATATGGTTGATAGTGAGCAATGCTATTCAGCCCAAAGGTTTTTTCGATTCCGCTCAGCCTGATAGATGTGGCTGTGTGCAACTGGTGGTGTAAATGATTTTAAGGTCGCTAGTGGGTTTCAGCCACCAGTTGCACGCTGCCATGTCAATCGAGCCGTCGAAATCGAAAAAACCTTCGAGCTGAGTAGCATTTCTCGTTAATAGTGGAAGCATTGCAGAGCATCTCAACGAGTTTAACACAACATGACTCAATTAGAATCCACCGAGATTAGTTTTGATAATGACATTGGGATTGCTTGATAGTTAGGATAGTATGGTGATGAATGTGAGTAATTCTTTCTGTTTCAATGAAGTTAAAGTATGATGATTTCGTTGGCTTTAAATTTTTTTTTTGTTTCCCTAAGTGAAGAGGTGTACGTGAAGTCTTCACGACGCCTTTTCCTTCTCGCTCGACTTTAAGCTCAACTGCAGCGACATGAGGTAATGTATTAAGGGAAATTTTATTCATACCCCAAAAATTTGTAATTAGCCCCCGTATCCCTAGCGTTTCTCAATAACTTACTCATCAATCCTTTAATACCAACAATGCCCTTTTTTTATTTGTACCCCAAAGCCCCTGCTCAGCGTCTTTTGTACCCCCAACCCAACCCAATGTTTGTTTAAACTTAGCCCAAGCCCAACCCGTCGGGTTGGCCGGGTTGTGCGGGGTGGGTTCGGGTTAACCCGCCCAAAGTCGGGTTGGGTTCGGGTTGGCCCGCCCAAGTTGCAGCTAGGGGTGGCAATGAGTCGTGTCGTGTCGGGTTCGTGTCATGTCTAGTTTCGTGTCATGTCCGGACCCGACCCGTTTAACTAATCGTGTCTAGATCCTAAACCCATACCCGACTCGCTAATAAATAGGTAGACACAATAAGACCCGGTAAGACCCGTTTACCACCCGGATCTATTCAGTTGACCCGATCCGCCCCAATCCGACTTGACCCGACCTGTCCCGAAAGGCCCACTGGTATTATATATTATAGTATTGGATTGCTGGTAGACCCGACCCGACATGACCCGTTGAATACTAAACGGGTCTTCTCGGGTCTACCGTGTCCAGACCCTAAACCCGGACCCGACCCATTTATTAAACGGGTCTATCGTGTCGACCCGTTTACGACCCGAACCCGTTTAGCCTTGTCCCAAACCCACTAATTTCGTGTCGGGTCCTGTCGGGGCGAGGAGAAATAATTCGGGTTGGGCTCGGATTAGCCCGCCCAAATTCGGGTTGGGTTCGGGTTGGACTCGGGTTGGGTTCAGGTTGGCCCGCCCAAGTTGCAGCTCTACTTGTGCCTTCAAGTATCAGCCAACTGCATGGGGTTTATTTACGAGTGGGGTGTATTCAAGAGTGCATATAATTAGGGTATATTTAAGGGGGTATGTGTTTGATTGGGGTATAATCAAGTTGGGGCGGGTCATTTAACTGGGGTGTATTGAAGGTGGGGTGTAAGGGGGAAGGGTATTTTTGGGATAGGAATGGGGTATGAAAAAAAAAATGGGGTGTGTTCAAGTTTGTTGGAAATGGAGGCTAATTACATATTTGTGGGGTATGAATAAAATTTCCCATGTATTAATTGTTTATTGGGGTTTTTTACAAATCAACCCCTATAATCTTCTCTATTTACATATAAACCCCTACAAAGTTAATATTTACATATAAACGCCTTAAATCATCAAATATTTATATATCGACCCCTACAATTAGTTGGCATCCAAAATGAAAGGAATATTTCGAAATAATCCTTCATTCGGTTGTTATTTTATTAATCTTAAAAAAAAATAACCGATTTACCCATGATTTTAATTACTTAAATTGACATATCTTTATTAAACATGGACTTAACCCAAAACAAACTTGGACCTAATCCGAATCTAACTTGGACCTAATCCGAAGAATTCTCACATTAGAGGGGTATTTACAGGGTTTGGGTAAAATATTAAGGATGAAATTAAAAATATTCTCTTATTTTCGATATCAGCTAACTGTATGGGTCAATATGTCATGTTTGAATGAATTGAGGGGTTTATATGTAAATATCATTTTTATAGGGGTTTATATATAAATAGAGAAGATTGTAGGGGTTGATTTATAAAAAAACCCTTGTTTATTACGTGGGGAGACATATAAAGAGAGGGAAGGTGAAAATCGAGAAAAAGAAGATCTAGACAACCACAAGGAAAAGGCCGGGGATGGTTGCTAGAACTACAGACTCAGAAGGGGTTGAAATGATGCAAAGAAACCAGCGGAGAACACAAGTCAGACGAATAATTATTCGGTAAATCTTACCGATGAGAATAGATCATCACTTGATCCTCCTCCTCCTACTACTCCTACTCCTCCTCCTCGCTCGTAGAAGCATGAGAATAGATGCAGGACTGCCTAAGCGGTTTTTGGCAGGCGCGCAAAAAGTGGTGAGCTTATCCGATCTTAGAACATTTGTTTGTACCTCTTATGCCCTCGTTGGCCCTACAGAGCGAGTAAGCAGAAGCCAAGTCTAGAAAGTGCACATTCATTGGATATAGCAGTAATAAGTTTGGCTACGAGTTTTGGGACCCTGAAAATCAAAAACTTATTAGACGCAAGGATGCGATACTCAATGTGAAGGTAATGCACAAGGTTCGATCAAAGCAACAAGCAGGAAATCCTGAGAATACTGAGTATGTAGAACCCGAGGAAGTGTCTGTAAAGGATGTTTCGAAGCCTTGGGACGAGAATGTACGAAGAACCGCACACCTCTGTGCCATGATTTGGTAGTTCAATCAGAAGTACGCACGGTCAAACCCCGTCTCGGATGTGACTCTACTTAGTTATTTGTCAGTGGCTAATACCGATGAGCCCGAGTGTTACGAAGAAGCATTGCAGGTTGAGACCAAGATCAAGCAGGAGCAAGCTATATATGGATGATGAAATGGACTGCTTATCAACAAACTCGTCATGGGGTGAGTTACCAGAAGGCAAGACAACCTTAAGTAACAAGTGGGTTTACAGATTAAAAGAAGAGCACACATTACCAGATTAGTTGTGAAAGGTTTCTAATATAAGTTGTGAAGTTTTCTAACATCATATTAATGTTGAGCAGTATGTCAGTTGGAGATTTACATTAAGAGCAGCTAGATGTAAAGACATGCATGGCTTTCGCATGGAGATTTTATTGAAGATATCTACATGCAACAGCCACATGGTATTCTGTTCGCGGCGAACAAAATTTTGGGTGTAAGCTCAACAAGTGTTTATATGGTTTGAAATAGAAACCAAGATAGTGGTACATCATATTTGATAGATATATGACTGAAACTGGTCTTAGGAGATTGAGAAATGCTTTTCAGCCCGAAGGTTTTTTCGATTTTGCCGGCCCGATTGACATGGCAGCGTGTAACTGGTGGCTGAAACCCACTAGCGACATTAAAGTCTTTTACACCACCAGTGCACGCTGGCACGTCAATCGGGCTGAGCGGAATCGGGAAAACCTTCGGGCTGAATAGCATTGATCTAGGAGATTTCATGCAGATCAATGTTGCTACTTCAAGGATTTTGGACCCTCATGTATTATACTTTTTTTGTATATGTGGATGACATACTTGTTGTAGGGTCGAGCATGGATGAGATTTCAAGGTTGAAGCAGAGCTTTCAAGAGAGTTTTACTCTGAAGAATTTGGGCGCAACGAAATAAATCCTTGCTATGCGGATAGAGAATCAAAAAGTTCAACATGGAGGATGCGGTAACACAGGAAGAGAAGCAGTACATGTCTCGAGGTCCGTATGCTTCAGCTATTGGTACTTTGATGTACGTCATGGTGTGTATAAGACTAAATGTAGCTCAAACAATAAGGGCAGCACCCCCAGTGAGGGCTCGGGGGCAATGCACCGAAACCAAATTTTTTTGGTGTCGAGACAAGGATGCCGACTTACGTCGGCTTCACTTACGAGGCTCACGTCTATTAATACCCATAAGTCTCTCTTAAGTGAATTAAGAAAGCAAATCCAAGGGATAACTCTTGTAACATAGGCACATTACCGAACCTCTTTAACTTTCCGACAGTGAGCCCCACCATCATGAAACAGGATCCACGAACCCATGTTTCAACATTTTATCAGATTTTGTAGGTTCGATAATGTTGAAACAGGATCCACGACCCGTGTTTCAACGTTTTATCAGATTTCGTATGTTTGATTAACGCTGAAACAGTTTTGCCCGGACCGTATTTCATCAAAAATCGTAGAAAAACACATCTTAGCGTGCGGCTCGGAATCACTTTTTCCACGAAATCTGCTGCAGCTGTGCACGTTTCAACGAAACTGCCATCCGCGTGGATTTCCAGACCAGCGCTATCAAACAAGTGATAAAAACAGCTCCATATGCTTCACTGAATATCCTCTCTCAAGACTGAATTGATCCCAAATGCCGGAGAGAAGCACAACAAAGAATCTGACAACAAACAAACAGAAAAGAAGCCTCCAGGAATTCTCAACAAGCACACAAGTTAGGGTTTCATTGATGGTGCCGTACGTAAGCAGCCACGAAATAACGAATGCAAAAAAAAAAAGAAGGAAACATGAACTGCAGTATTTGTGGTTTAAAACATTGATCAGTATTGTCATCACAAGACTGCAACCAGAATTCTAGATATCCCTCCATAAATGAATGACATTATGCCTTTGAAAATCAAAGATCTCCCACACCAGCTATTTCTAATTCTAACCAACCTATCCCTTCTCTCATTTTACAAGAACTATGATAGGAACCAGCAACCCCCATAAAAAATTTTCTGAGAAAATTTTTCCAACAGATTGGTACTCCTGTCATTTACTCACAGAGAGATGTATGTAAGTAGTTGATGAATGTTTTACAAAGAGGCAATGATGATAGGTCCACTCTTACCTGCCCTTAGTATTACTAAGTAACCACCCATGACTGGAAGGGGGGGGGGGGGCTCGTGCTTCGTCAGGATTGCCACCAAAAATTATTTTCAGTGCAATCTCGTTCTCTCTCTCAACATCGCCGCCATCGAAGCCGCCTCTCACTTTGTCAGCGCTGCTCCGTGAATAAGGTTGGAGCAGCAGCATCATCGAACCGAATAGGGTTCTGATTTTGGGCTATTTACAACCATCTCCGGCGAGGAATTGCTGATGGGTGCTGAGGGGCACTCGTCTCCCGCTGTCTGTATGATATCTGCGGCATCTGGCGGACAGCTGAAGCTTTCATCCGCGCTTTCCTTTACGTTGTCACGTTCATCTGGAGCGATCTTGGGATCTACGGCTTCCGGCGAAGCAGCATGCAACAGCATCCGTTTACTGTGTGAACAGGCAGCAGCTACGGCGACCTTACCATCATTTGAATGCTGATCCAGGGGCCGTCTCCTTTTCGGCTCAGGTTCGTCCTTGCTGTTGGCAATAGAAGCTGCTGATTTGCGCTTTGAGCCTGGTGCCTTGTCATCTTCGGATCCAGGCTTCCTCGGTGGCGGGTTGTAGTCCTCGTCATCATCATCGTCTTCGTAGTCGACAAGTCCACCGGTTCCAGGCCTGTGAAAAGCATATGATTACAAATGCACGTTGCAGTCAGCAGAAGTAGACATGAAACATGTAGAAGACCAAAAGTTAATCAATCCAATCAATGAGTTTCCCCTTGAAGGACTCCCAAGTCATTTGATTTTGAAATGACAGACCACCAAGCACCAAAAGACAAGGTGAAGAAGACCCATAATACCATGCTTCCAATAAATAAACAGCATAGGAAAAAATGAAAACATGTTTTGTCTCCCAATATCATCTGAAGAGAAGGGGGCGGCTATATATATAGCCCAGTTTTTCATAAAGGTAGGTCGCAACAAAAGGCAACCTCTGACTTTGTAGTTTGTACGCAGCCCGCCTTCTTACTCTTCACTTCCTCCCCGCTTGCTGGTGCGGCTGATCTCGTGCAGGACGCAACCCAACCCATCCAACCCACAGCCACCGCCTCCTTCCTCTCCTTCCGCTGCTGCCGCCTCCTCTTCCTTCCTCTCCTTCTCCTTCCTCCTGCTTCTTTCTCCTCCCCCTTCCCACTCCCCTTCTTCCTTCTACACTCGGCCAATTCAGACTGACTCCTTCTACACCCCATTCAGTTAGAGGAGACCGAGCGCACTGTAGTGGCACTCCACCACCATCGATCACTCGACCTACAATGGACGAATGAGATGTAGAGATATGCCTCCAATGGCCAAATACAGTGCACTCGGCCACCGTCGATCACTCAGCCAACGGCCGAATGGTCTGTAGGGCACTCGGCCTCCAATGACCAAAAGGGATGCAGAGAGATTCAACCTGCAAATGTGCAATGGCCGAGTCAGTGTTTAAGATGGAGATAGAAGAGGAAGGAGGAGGATGGAGGATGGAGCTGGGAAGAGGTGGAGGGACGAGGGATGAGGGACGATGAGAAGGAAGGCGGAGGCGAGTGAAGGGATGAGGGACGATGAGAAGGAAGGCGGAGGCGAGTGACGGCGTGCACAAGCCGGCAATGGTGGAGGAAGAGGGAGGAGGAATAAGGGAAGGGTAAAACAGGGATTTTCAAAAGTCCTTATCTCAGGACTGCCTTCGGTAAAGCATGGGTTTAATGGGTAGCCCATATATAGGATTATTTTAGATATATTAAATGTATTACTTAATGGGTTGCCCCTGAGAACTGGGCTGTATATAGCTGCCCCTGAAGAGAAAATCAACCACGTTGTATGATATGTACTCAAACTGTGCCATGTTGCAAACCATATATTCAACCCTTCTGTGAATGCAATCGAAGAAAAAGAAAAAGACGCTGGTGGTTACCTAAAGGATGAAGCTGAGTAGCTGGTGTTACTACCATTCGACAAAGCTGGTCGTTCAACTTGGCGCCGTGTTCGAGACAAACGAGCAGAAGCAGAATCTTCTTCATCACTGACCAAGAACAAGTATCAGCAAAAATTCGGTACACATTTTCCTAAGGGCACCATGTCTGTAAAACAGTACAAACCTATCCTCATTGAAGTAATCTTCTTCTTCCTTCTCAAGAGCTCGTTCATCATTCCTTCTTCTGGGGTCTACTGTGCTAACAGTATTCTGTATATTACAATTATCAAGCAACTGCGATGGAAACAAACACACAAGTCATAAGATACATCAACATTACATCTGGCATATAGTAACCGTAATTTTATTGTTAAGAAGTTATAGATCCAACAAATAAAAGGGCTTATGTTATCTTTTATTGCATAATAATGCACACAGAAAGCTGCCTGGACTTCATAAACTCAAATTCAGACCTTGAAACAGAATAATATAGTATTACAAGAGAGATTCTACCTGCTCGTATTTCACTTTTAGGGCCTGCATAGTCCCCAAATGCTCAAACCTCCGTAGCTGATCCCAGAAACAATCAACAATATGGACGACAAGAGTTTTAAGATTCTCCTGCGGTGATTTAGCACAGTTTAGTGATCAAGAACCCAAAGAGCAAAATCTAATAAGCAGTAAATATATGGACCAACAAGACGAGTACCTTAAGAATATAGACAAAAAGTTCAAGAACTCCTGAGTGTAGCATGTTATAACGGTTGCCATTCTCGATGAATGCTTCTATAATTGGTTTAAGAAGGTTGCTTTTTGCAATATGACGAAGAAGATGCTCATCCTGGAAAATATGAGTTTCAATGTTACTGTACAGTAACAAGGGTATAGAATTATAGCCAAACACTGAATGACAAAATTGACAACAGTTAAAAAAAGATGGTGTTTAAGCGAAAAGAAACAGATGTACCCTAGATTTGTGAACACATTCTACAGTCTACAATATAATACATCAGATCATTTACGCAGTGAAAATATAGAGTAGACCTATGATTCTTATGGTAGGATTTTAGCCCAAATCCTACTGTTGGAGGGTAAATGGTGACCATTTAAATTGGAATACACACCTGTAAATTAACGGGTAACAATGGAAACTTAAAATAAACAAATATGTATACATACGTAATAACAAGATAAATCTCTCTCCCTCCCTCCCAAAATGGGAGGGCAAGGAACAAAATGGTGAGAGTAGTTCTGGGGTGAAGGTGGAGGGTTGCAAGAAGAGGGCTAATTTGTGGCAGGTGACATGGGGCGATGCGCTGGTGGCGGGGTGAAAACAAAAGTGGAGGGCGCAGCACAACATACCAGTGGAACGGCGATCACGGGGTTGACCGACACCTCCACGTACTGCTAGCTATCATGGATAGGAATCAAATGGACGATGGGAAGATAATGTTTATTTTAGAGCAAGGGAAGGGAACAACGTACTATTGTTTGAGGGAGTTGTTGGATCAAATGATTTAACAACTGTTGACTTCATAGAATCCCAGTGTATGCTCTCTATTTGTGAGTATAAGTAGGAACATCTAGATGTATATGATGTTCCCCATAAGGAGCAAAAGGGTCGGTATTTGATGCCTTTAATACACAATATAGTATAAACAAGTAGCTGATCTAAGTTGTTGATGGTTGATCACCAATGCCACTTGTGCTATAACAAAGACAACCTTTGAGAAGCTTTGGTTATCATATTAATTTATATTGATCATCCATGCAATTCCTTATATCAATTCTTGCCTTCTACGGTTCTACCCCCTTTGTCTTAAACTCTTTTTCCAAATCGAGGCATTGTAGTGAGAACTTTTTATCTAGGAGGATTCAATGATCAAATAAAATGACTAGGAACACACCTCCTCGACATCTCTTTGTCCAGGGACTAATTAGAGTATGCCCTCTCCAACAACTGACAATCCTTCAGCGGCTCCCTACCCTAGCCGAGTGGTTTTCATTGGGTGATTGCCTAGCCACTACGCACAAGACGATCACAAACAAATAACACATGAGGTGCCAAATGACATTCATATACTCGAACAACAATTTGTGGTACAATTTAACGAACATTATTCACGGTTTGATCCCAAAGTCAACCTTTGCCTATGGTTGGAGGTGAGGGAGTTGTTGCCACAAGCATCATAGGTATAAATCTCCCCCCCCCCCCAAACGGCTACAACCACCTCTTTAACAAGATAACCCCAATAGCCTACAGTACTCCAAAAAAGATGTACTCATACTAACCTAACTCTCCATCAATGGGAATTTGGAGAAGCTTCCATGGCACTTAAGTTCCAACCACAATCTTAAGAAGAATTGATAGGGTAGCCATGACCTTCCTTAAGCAAGTAAACGACAACTTCCTCTTGTATGTCCGGATCTTGCAACAGCTCCAAATCACAGATTATCAATCTACTCACAATACTAGGGACATCTCGCAAACTAGTTTTGAGAATAAATGAAAGACATCCTCCCAGTTTCCATTATGAACACCTATTCCATCCTCGCTTGGCACACCTTCAGTACAAACAAGGTAGGGAAGGCAAGTGCGAGGAATTTAGCACCCATAGAAAAAATGCCATGTAAACACTTTAAGCCCTGGATTCTCAACAAGGAACAAGGTTCACATAAAAATGACTGGTGGTATGATTGATATTTACTCTAAATATTCACTACACTATGAGCCTTATAACGGATAAAACCGAACCACTTACTTTAAGGGAAATTAGAGTTCTCATGAAGCGAACAGCTGCCACCACCAAGAACTTTTCCCTTCTGCGAGTTAGAAATAAGACTTTCTCTATGGCATTATTCATAAGAAAGTTGCACCTACAAAACAAACAGAATGCTATTAGAACGAATAGTAGTCCACAAACCAATACAGCAAGAAATAGTGAATAACATGGACCCTTACTTAATTCTGTAGGGATGGTGAACCACACAAAAACACAGAAGTTCGCAGATATTTGATAAAATTTCGGGTTTAGCTGCAACATGAGCCATGATCCTTCCACCAGTACCAGCGGATTTAGGAATTGTTTTCGAGTTGCTTTTCAAAGAACAAGATGATGTTATAACATCTATTAACTGATCCAGATGCTTCTCATAAAAAATTTCTATGATTGTATCCCTCTGCAACAATTAAAAAATTCATCACATTGTTGGATATATTAAGCAGAAAGAGAACTATTAAGAACACATTACAGACTAAAATAGCACACACCATATCCTTGTAACTAAAGTTCGATAGTTCTGAAGAGCAAAAGTACCATACATACGGAAACATCAATACTACTAAATAAAAAGAGATCAGAAAACAATATTCCTCCGAAAGTTTAGGTCAAGCAGCATATCTACCTCATAATATGTCATGCTTGGTAGGCAATGGATCAACAGTTTAAACAATTACATGGCAAATGAATAGGATCTATGACCAGAAATTGGTCATAAGTCATAATGGAAGAGACCAAAAACAGATATAAAGACAAAAATTACAATTAAGTCCATAAATTTATACTAATTAATATAAAGGACAAAATCTCAAATACTCTCTTTCAAATTGGAGCAAAGATATCAAACATGCCCATCTTGGATATAGTAGAAAGAAGACAAGTAGGTCCAACAACCTTGGTAAAAGCATCAGCAATCTGGGCAGTAGATGGAGCGAACACCGGAGTGATGGTACCAAATCGAACATGATCCCGGAGGAAGTGAATATCAAACTCAATATGCTTTGTCCTCTAATGAAGAACAGAGTCAGAAGCAAGCATAATTGCTGACTGGTTATCATAGAAGAGGCACAAACAACTTGATGTAGGAAACCCAAGCTCTGCTAGAAGAGAGTGTAACCAAATCAACTCAGTAGTCCTTTGTGCCATAGCACGATATTCAGCCTCAACAGAAGAACAAGAAACATGCTGCTTTTTGCTTTTCCATGAAATGAGACGTGCATCATAAAATGTACAAACTCCAGAAGTAGAGTGACGATCGGTAAGGGAACCCGCATTATCTGAGTCAGTATAACAAGCCAACTCTGATCCATCCTGAATCCTATAGAAAAGCCCAAGTCCAGAAGTAGCTTTAAGATAGCGTAGAATCCTCAGAGCCGCCTCTATGTGTGATGTGCGAGGAGCATACATAAACTGACTAACCACACTAACCGCAAAAGCTAATAACAGAGTGAGTATACGTCAGATAGATCAATCGGCCAACAAAACAAAGATAGGAACTAGGATCAGAAAGATCACTAGACTTTGCATGAAGACGATGATTAGGATCCATATGTGTACTCACCAATCTACACCCAAGAAGACCAATGCCACGAAGTAGATCAAGGGTATACTTTCGCTGAGAGATAGAGATACCTTGTCAAGGGTGAGCTATCTCAATCCCCAGGAAGTAACGAAGGGAACCAAGGTCCTTTACTTCAAAGGCCGCCTGATGAGTAGTCTTGATGGCATTAATCCCAACTGCATCATCTCTTGTAAGAATAATATCATAAACATACACAGAAACAATAGCACGTCGGCTCTCTGCAGTGGTCTTGATGAAGCATGTTAGATCAGTGTGACAACGAGTGAATCCGTTTCGAAGAATCACAGTACTCAAAAGCCCAAACCAAGCCCGGGGAGGCTGCTTCAAGCCGTAGAGACTTAAGCAAGCGATAAATCTTGCCCGAATACTCCCCCTGAGGACGATACCCGGGAGGGGGATCCATATAAATTTCCTCGGCCAAGTGACCATAAAGAAACACATTCTTGATATCAAGTTGATAAAGAAGCCAAGAGTGGCTCGCAGCAAGAGAGAGTAGTAAACGAACACTGGTTAGCTTGGCAATAGTCGCAAAGGTAGCACCAAACTCATCGGCAGACTGGGTGAAACCACGAGCAACCAGTCTGACTTTGTAGTGATCAAGAGAGCCATCAGTACGATACTTGACGGTGTAGACCCACTTACAGCCAACAGTACGCTTCCCAGGGGGTAGAGGAACCCAACGACAAAGTTTCATTATGACACAAAGCAAACATCTCAGCATCCATAGCTTTGACCCACTCAGGCTCACAAGGAGCCTCAGTAGTAGAACGAGGAATACGAATAGAATCCGTAGCGGTAAGGTACGCATGATATGCATGGAAAAAATCCTTATAAGAGACAACACTCGACAAAGGGTGATCGGTAACACAAGCACGCTTACCTTTGCGAAGGAGCAGGAGGAATGATAGTAGAGGAAGGTATGCCTGACTTCGGAGGAAACTTTGGCATAAAGAGAGTAGGTTGGACAACCGAAGGCTGGTGTGATCACCGGTGATATGTCCGTGTAACAGGCGGGCGAGAAGGCAGCATACTGGAGGTAGAAAATACAGACATAGGCTGAGCAGCAGTAGACGGTACAGGGGGCCAAGGGCAGACAGTAAGGTAGGTGAAGGCAGCACCCGAAAATAGGACTCATTCTCATGAAATGTGACATCCATAATTAGATAAACCTGATGCGAATTGGGTTCAAGGCAACAATAGCCTTTGACACCAGAAGAGTCACCAAGAAAGACACCGAATAAACTTGTCAAATTTGGACCGAAAAAGACCGATCCTAGACAAAATACACACACCCAAAGACACGCAACGGAATAGGAAAGAGAGGTTGGTCAAGATGAAGAACCTGAAATGGGGAGCACCCATTAAGGGAATAGGATGCAGTACGGTTGATTAAATAAGTGACAGTAAGAAGAGCAGAACTCCAGAAAGATTTCAAAATCGACATCCCGCGAAGAACACACCGAACAACATTCACCAAATGACGATTCTTCCGCACGGCCACACCATTCTGCTCATGTGTATAAGGACAAGAAAATCGATGAAGGGTACCATGTTCGGTAAGAAAAGAAGTAAAAGAACGAGAAGTATATTCACCACCATTATCAGAACGAAGAACACGAGCACCACACTGAGTTAGTATCATAGCAGAGAATTGACAATACATAGCAAACACATCATACTTGCGTTTTATAAGATAAACCCAGCAACGAGAATAGTCATCAATAAAGGTAACATGGTAACAAAAAACATCATAAGACGTCATGGGAGACGGACCCCAGACATCAGAATGAACTAATGCAAAAGCAAAAGATGACCGACTAGTAGAAGAAGAATAAGAACTACGTGTGTGTTTACAAAGGTCGCACACATCGCAACGAAAGAAGAACTAAATGATAATTCAGGAAAGACATGCGCTATAATTTGACTAGCATGACCAAAACGAGCGTGCCACATAACACCAGTCTTGAAAGAGGAGGAACGAGCAGGAGAGACAGTAGCAGTAGCAGTAGCAGGTGGGGGAACAAGCAGTCGATCTAGCATGTACAACGCATTATTCTCACGGTACGTGCCAAAAATCCTCCTCGAAGCAGGTCCTGAAACACATAGCCACCAGGAAAGAATGTTACAGAATAATGCAGAGAACAAGTCAAACGAAACACAGTAGATTAAGAACCAATTTAGGAACATGCAAAACATAATCAAGACAAATAGAAGAAGAAAGAGGAACAGTACCCTTGCGGAGGATAGGAGTAATAGATCCATCGGCAAGGCGTACGTTCCGCTGACGATAAAGCTTAATATGGGAAAGGAGACTTAGCTTACCAGTCATATGATCAGTGGCCTCAGAGTCGATGATCCATGGAGAAGCACCAGGATCAACCTCTGAAAAATGGAAAGTGAACGGAGTACCTGAGAAGGAAGCAGTGGATGCTGAGGGCTGAGAAGCCTGAGAAGTCAGTAGATGTTGAAGCTGACTCATCAGATGCTGTACTTGAGATACCACCTGACTCAAATCCGAAACACCTAGATGCGGAGAAGACTGCACCAACGAACTAGAGAGCAGTGTTTTAAAAGGCGGCAGAGGCGTGCGCCTCGAGGCGCGCCTCAAGGCGAGGCGGTCCTGCAAAGCCTCGAGGCGCACGCCTTAGCTGGAAGATTAAATAATCCTACGCCTCTGCATATAGAGGCGTCTGCCTCTGCCTGAGGCGCGCCTCAAGGCGTCGGAGGCGTACGCCTCTATATGTGGAAGCGGGTCGGGTTTTCGTGGGCTTGCGGATCAACAGATAGGTCGGGTTAAAAAAAAAAAAAATTCGTGCGCTTATATCGTTCCCGCAGCTACCCGCAGGCCGACTGGGCTTCGTCTAGGGTTTGAGAGAGGAGTTCCTCTCTCCCCATCGCCCTCCCCTCCCTCTCCCGGGCCTCCCTTAGTCCCTTGTTTGGTCTTGTGGCCGAAGCCACATCCTGAGGCGCAGCCGCACGGCCCGCACCTCTTCCTTTGGCTGATCGGTCCCCCCCGATCCCCTCCACCTTTGGCTGATCGGCCCCCCCGATCCCCTCCACCTTTGGCTTTGCGGTTGATCCCCCCTTCCGAGCCCGAACCCGGTGCTAGTCTTCCTTACGGATCCCCTTTGGCTGATCGGACTGAGTTTTCAAGGTAAATGGTATTTCTCTCTTCACTTTCCATTGCTCTTTTCTTTTTTTTTTTTTGTAATGGTATCTCCTGCAGCCTGCAGGGCTGCTCTTTTTTTTTTTTTTAGAGTAATGCTATTTGAACAAACAATGCAATTTGGGTAAGACGAGCGCCTCATGAACAAGTAAGACGAGCGCCTCATGAATATTGCTCTTTTTTTTCCTTTCCAAGCCATCTCAGCAAGTAAGACGAGCGCCTCATGAACATTCCCTTCCCTGCAGGATACAACAGTTATGCACGAGTGTTATATCATTATATAATTTATTTGTAAAAGAATTGGGAGTCAAAAATTATAATTTTCAATATTTGATACATTAGCAATCAGTTGAAAATTGTAGTCAACATGTTACTGAATTATATTCAACATCTTACAAGGCTACATTGTATTTTACCATTCTCATGTGTTTTTTGTAGATGGATTCTAGAAGGGGAGGAAGGCAAGGAGGAGGGCATGGGAATCGAAAAGATCCCGCTTGGAAGTATGGCGAGGAAGTGGTGGAAGGCGAAGGTGGGAGATCTTATGTCTACATTAAATGCAATTTTTGTTCAAAAGTTATCAAAGGCGGTGTCAAGAGGATGAAAGATCACCTTGCTCAAAGTCACAAGAATGTGGGACCATGTGAGCATGTTCCGATGGAGGTCAAAGAAGAAATGAAAGCTTATTTAGAAGTGGGGGTGAAGAAGAGAGATCAACAACACCGGGCTTTTGAGGAACAATGCAATTTGGGTGCATACTTTCATACTTCGGGTTCTCATCCAACTTCTATTTCCGCATCAAGTGGAGCATCTTCTAGGGGAGTCCGAGGGCCTATGGATAGGTTTTTGACAAACCCTTCATTCAATGATGTTAATGAGGTGGATGTTCAAGAAAATCGAGGAACTAAAGAGCAAGAACTTCCTCCAGCGACTCTAAAAGAACACCGAAACAAAGTGTGCTTGGACATTGGAAGATTCTTCATTGAGAACGGGATAGCTTTCAACGTTGCAAGAAGTCCGTCCTTCCATAATATGTTGAGATCCGTTGGGAGCTTCGGTAGGAATTTCAAGCCCCCTACAATGCATGAACTGAGCACATGGATATTGGAAGAGGAAGTGAAAACAACCAAACAAGTAGTGGATGATGTGAAGAGGACCTGGCCACACACCGGCGTGACGATAATGTCGGATGGTTGGACTGATATTCGTGGCCGAATCATTATCAATTTCCTCGTCAACAACCCGGAAGGTACAATTTTTTTGAAGTCAATTGATGCCTCTGATGCCGTTAAAGATAAAAATGTTCTCTTTAATCTTCTTGATAAAGTGGTGGAAGAAGTTGGGGAAGAGATTGTGGTGCAAGTAGTCACCGACAATGCCGCAAATTATAAAGCGGCCGGGACGCTATTGATGGAGAAGAGGAAGAGGCTTTATTGGACGCCTTGCGCGGCTCATTGCATCGACTTGATGCTTGAGAAGATTGGGACTTTGCCGGCACATAAAAATGCATTGTTGAAAGCCAAACAAGTGGCTAACTATATCTACGGGCATGGATGGGTGTTGGCATTGATGAGGACATTCACCAAAAGGGAGCTCATTCGTCTCGCTGCCACTAGATTTGCTACGGCATATCTAACTTTGCATAGTTTGGTTCAATCAAAGCAAAAGTTAGAGGAGATGTTTGCATCGGAAAGTTGGACAAAAGGCCCTTATGCGAAAAAGGCAGATGCAAAGGCGGTGAGGAGGATTATTTTGAAGGATAGACATTTTTGGCCCGGAGTGTATTATGCTATCAAGAGCACAAAGCCACTAGTTCATGTGTTGAAGCTAGTGGATTCGGAGAAGGTACCGGCGATGGGTTTCCTTTATGGGGCAATGGATGTCGCTAAAGAACAAATTAAAACGGCGTTGGGTGGGGATGAAGATGAATCAAATGGAGCATACCGTGAGATTTGGGATATAATTGATGCAAAGTGGGACTTCCAAATGCATCGTGATTTGCATGCCGCCGCGTACTATTTGAACCCCCAATTTCACTACGAAGATGACTTTTCAACTCATAGAGAGATAAAAGATGGGTTATTTTCTTGTATGGACAAAATGATTCCTTCGGAAGATAGAATGATCGCGGACCTCCAATTGGATACTTTCCATTTGAAGCAAGGTTTTTTTGGAAGAACAAACGCACAAGGAACAAAAAAAAAGTCGTCCCCCGGGTAAAAAATTAAACTCTTTTCCCTACTTTATAATTTCTATTTGCATTAATTCTATAATTTTGTGTATACATCTTGTAGCCATTTGGTGGTCAACATTTGGAGATGAGGTACCGGAGCTACAAAGATTTGCCATCAGGGTGCTAAGTCTTACATGTACGGCTTCAGCATGTGAACGCAATTGGAGCACCTTTAATCAAGTAATAAATATAAATTTGTTCCTCTTTCAATTCACTTTTTCGTATTTGCTAGTAACTAGTTGTTAGTTATGTGTTTCTCTCTTTTAATCAAGTTATGTTATATACTTATATGTGTCTCTTTTTATAGGTTCATACCAAGAAAAGGAACCGATTAAGCACACAAAAAATGAACCTACTTGTTTATGTTATGTACAACAAGAGGTTAATGCATAGGCATTTGAGGAGGATGCAACTTAAGGATGATGAGATGCTTGATGTGGAGGAGTTGGCTTCTGATGATGAGTGGCTCATTGATGCAGAGATAGAACGTCTTCACCAACCCAACCAAGAGGAAGAAAGAACCGAGCAATTGGAGCTTGACAATGAGATAATGGATTTGACCGAAAGGAGCCAAGGAGGAAGTAAAGCAGGGAGATTGAGGTTGCAAAAGCATAAGATAAGTACAAGCGGGAGAAAAGGTACTAGTGTAGTAGTGTCAACTGTCAAGTGCGTGATTTATTTTGTTTTATTCTCATATATGATTTGTTGTATACTTGTGTTAAATATAATATATTTTGATTTTATAGGGAAAGAAAAAAGAGCAATGGTTGAAGAAGAGTGGAATGATGAGACCGAAGGGGATGAGTCGGAAGACGATAGGGCAATTCGGTACAATGATTGCTCCATGGATGACCCCTCTAGCGAAAGCGATGGTCAAGATTGGCTTGTTTGAGGCTTGGAGCATTTGACTTCTTTCTAGTTTCTTCTTTTCATTTTGTTGTTTGTTAACTTATTAGAAATTAGTAGAATGTTGAACTTGTTATATTGTTGAACTTGGTATGTTTGAATCTTGACAATTATTAGTTAACTTATTATATATTGTTGAACTTAGTATGTTTGAATATTGAAATGTTGAACTTGTTATATTGTTGAAATTAGTATGCTTGAAGCTTGTTCGAGCAATTTAACTTTCCATTTTGTAGTTAGATTGTTTGATGGAGTCCTCGAGTGTGTCATATAAGGTATTTTCTAACACATTGCGATTTATTATGCATATCTACTTCAATTATTATTGCACATTCAATAATATTTTTTATTCTGATTTTTATTCTTTTTTTTTAACATTTTTTTACTAAAATGCCTCAAAAAATTCTGAGGCTTACGCCTCGAGGCTTACGCCTCGCCTCTCCGAAGGAAAAACGCCTCGGTACGCTTTTCGCCTTTTTAAACATTGCTAGAGAGGTCTGCAGTAGCAACAGTCGGTGACCGAGGAGAAGGTGCGGAAGCAGTACACAGGTGTGGGTACAGCTAGAAGCATCTTGAGCGATCATGAAACAGCTTGCCATAATACGTACAAGGACCGGGAGGACCAATAGATCCTCAGTTACTAGGCAAGCCACGTCCACCAAACAAAGAGCGACCTCCACAGCCGCGACCGGAGGACGGGAACCAGAAGCAAGAGTCATCTGCTCAGTCAGAAGATCACTGGTGGAGGGACAAGTACCTACAGAGAACCAGGCAGACAAAGGCGACGCTCCTGGTCAGCAACAAGAAGATCTGGTAGAAGAGACATCCCAACGATCTAAGCACGGACGGCCTCAAACTCTGATCGAAGTCCTCAGTGTTTTAAAAGGCGGCAGAGGCGTGCGCCTCGAGGCGCGCCTCAAGGCGAGGCGGTCTTGCAAAGCCTCGAGGCGCACGCCTCAGCTGCAGGTTAAATGAATCCCACGCCTCTGCATACAGAGGCGTCCGCCTCTGCCTGAGGCGCGCCTCAAGGCGTCCGAGGCGTACGCCTCTATATGTGGAAGCGGGTCGGGTTTTCATGGTCTGCGGGTCTAACAGGCGGGTCAGGTTTAAAAAAAAAAAAAAAACTGCGGCTCAAGGCGTCCCGCAGCTGCCCGCACACCGATTGGCTTCATCTAGGGTTTGAGAGACAAGCTCTCTCCCCGTCGCCCTCCCCTCCCCCCTCCTCCCTTGTTTGGTCCGGTGGCCGGAGCCACATCCAGAGGTGCAGCCGCACCCACCGGCGGGGACCGAAGTCACCGAACCCTTCCCTTTGGCTGATCGCCCCCCCCCCCCCCGACTGGCTTCAAAGCTGATCGCCCCCCACTGACTGGCTTCAAAGCTGATCGCCCCCTCCGAGCCCTCGAACCCGGTCAGGTAATCGGGCATTCCGGCTGATCACTCTCCAGTCTCCATTGCTCTCTTTTCTTTCTTTTTTTAAAGGTATCCCTTGCAGATGCAGCAGACCTACTCTTGTTTTTTTTTTTTTTTTTGAAACAGTCTCCATTGGGTTTTTGTTTGAAACAGTCTCCAGTCTCCATTGGGTTTTTGTTTTTTTTTTTGAAACAGTCTCCAGTCTCCATTGGGTTTTGTTTTTGTTTTTTTTTTAGCGGTCCCTGATTGGTTTTTTTTTTGAAATCAATGTAGCTGTTTGAATCTTGACAATTATTAGTTAACTTATTATATATTGTTGAACTTAGTATGTTTGAATATTGAAATGTTGAACTTGTTATATTGTTGAAATTAGTATGCTTGAAGCTTGTTCGAGCAATTTAACTTTTCATTTTGTAGTTAGATTGTTTGATGGAGTCCTCGAGCGTGTCATATAAGGTATTTTCTAACACATTGCGATTTATTATACATATCTACTTCAATTATTATTGCACATTCAATAATATTTTTTATTCTGATTTTTATTCTTTTTTTTTAACATTTTTTTACTAAAACGCCTCAAAAAATTCCGAGGCTTACGCCTCGCCTCTCCGAAGGAAAAACGCCTCGGTACGCTTTTCGCCTTTTTAAACATTGGAAGTCCTATCAGAAACTGATACGTCTTTCTCTTCTCCTACCGGCGCCGAGTAAGTGCGGCATCAGTAGGATCCTGAAAGGCACTCAGGGGCTCAAGATCCGAGAGCTCGAGAAAACGACTCTGAAGAAGAAAAAAAAACTCCTAAACTGAACGATCGCCCTGAGTAGCAGTAGTGATCTCTCGGTAGACAGCGTAGATCCGAGAATCAACTCGAGTATGTCGATAAGTCCGTTGGAGGGCAGACCACAAACCAGAAACGGAATCATACTGCATAAACTACTCATAGATTTTGGGCTCCATGGAGCATTGAAGCCAGCCAAGATTCTGAAAATTTTCGATCGTCCACATTAACACCTCAGCAGCCTCGGTAGTTTTCGGGACACCAGTAAGCCAGGCAAACTTATCCCAACTAGCAAGGTAGACACGAACATAATTCGACAAAGAAAGAAAATTCTTGTAACCTTGTTATCCAAAAGAATGGTAATAATGTGTTGAGCAAAACCCTCCTGGGAGCCGACAAGCGGGGCTTCCTTGGAGTCCATGGGAGGTGATGAGAAATATAGGAGAAAAAGAAATCAAGGTGACCCTTGCACAAAATCCGCAAGGTAGAGAGCAAAGGCAAGAAAAATGGCAAGAAAAAAAAATGAAAATGATTACCACCTCCATTAAAAAAAATTGCAAGAGAAATTTATACCATCTCAGGCAAACGCCTTATACGAGCACTAACGAGACGCGCGGCAAACAACAGAGGGGGGTCGCCGACGGCGTGTGAGGTCAGAGGAGGGCTGCGAGGTGGCCGGTGGGCCTGAGGGAGGGACCGGCTGAGCGAGCGGGGGCCTATGGAAGGTCTGGGGCCGCGGGGAGGGAGCTTGTAGGAGGTCGGAGGCCTGGCAGGGGTCAGGGGGGCCTGTAGGGCGAGCGGGGACCGGCAGGAGCTTGCGGGGGGCGAGTAGAGCAGTGGGGTGCGATGGCGAGGTGACAAGAGGGAATTGAGGTGGGCACACGGGGGGCCTGCGGTGGTGATCGGCGGGGGGGGGGGGGGGGGGGGCGGGGGGGGCGGTGGAGGTCTACAGGGGGTGATCGGAGCGGCGAGGGACGATGACGGCGCGACGAAGGAGGAACGCGGGGGCCTGCGGGGGCGATCGGTGGGGCGGGGGTAAACGGGGGCAATCGGAGGGGTCTGCGATGGAGATCGGGATGGGAAAGGGGGGAGGTCGAGTGAGGAGGGGGGCATGCGATAGCTCTGATACCAAGAAGACCAAAAACATATTAGGGTTCATTGAGAACCCTAATGATGCGGGAGCAGATTCGAAGAGCACACATTTCGAGACTTGCACGCATCTCAAGACTTGAATAAGAATCATTTTCAGATTAATAATCCATGAAATTAGTATTTTCGGAATAAAATATTAATTTCGAAATAAAATAAATATTTTATTCCGAAAATATTATTTTAATCCGAAAATAGCATATTTCGGATTTGTTAGTTATGGTTATTTTAAAACCTGATTTTAGGTAAGATTTGAATAGATTCAAATCTTTTATATTAGGAAGTTAATTAGATAAGATTAGGTAATTTAAATTATAATGGGAAGTTGAGATTTGGAAGATTGTAAGCCCAAATTATAAGGGACTACATTTATTCTATTTTGGTTATTTAAGGAGACCTAGTCTCCTCTTGTAAGGTATTGAATGATGGAATGAAAAAATTGTATGCATCCTGCCACGAGTTCACCTGTGAGAGGAGAGCGAGCGAGAGGCTCAATGCCGATGTGAGATCGGATTTGGCGAGAGGCCAAGGGTGCGAGGCCCCCCCTTTTTATCTTCTTCTTTCTTCCTATCTCTCGCGACGACGATCGACGACTGTGCTGCATCAAATTGGTATCAGAGCGGGTTTCTACAGATTCCTCTTCCGTCGGACGATCCGCGGTGTCATTCGAGGCTCGTCATCACCGACAACCATCAACATTGTCATCGTCGTCAGCCCCAACCGCAGCCTCCTGGCCCCGATTCGCAAGCCCTAAAGCCCTGACTTGATCGGCCCGACTCTCGTGTAGCCCAGTTGCTGTCGCCCTCCTCCGAGCCCCGTCAGGTCACGATCCGCCGCTGCCCAACCTCCAGGTCAGAAAAGGAAAGAAAAAAAAAGGAGAAAGAAAGAGAGAAGAATAGAAAAAGGAAAGTTAGAAAAAAAAGGGAAATAATTCTTACCTTATGATGTTGCTACTTTTGCTTGCCTTCCATGTGCTGGACGCCACCTCCCCTCCTTGCACCTGCCAGTACTCTTGGTTCCCCAAAGGCTTGAACGGTTGAACCCAAAACAACCCTAAATCATCACACCTTTAATCCATTTCTTTGACCACTTTACCCCTCACCCACACCCTTAGATACACATCCAAAGGTGTCAATTAATCCCATTATTAGACAAACCAAAAACAGCCCCTTCACTTTAATTGTTGAACCGTTTGAATTCGGATCCAATCCGAATAGTCAATTCAGACCCGACAACTTCGTTGGGCCATAACTTTTAAACCGATTGCCGGAATTGGTCGGACAAAATACCAAACTTTAACGATTTTGTGAACTCGACCGAGTCGTGCCTTCTGTGCCTCTATCCAGTCATCCCAGCACTACAGAATTACGACTCTGCCCCTGATCGCCATGTTCCATCAGACCACCCTCTTTGTACAACTCATGGATTGGGTAAAGACAATGAATCTTAAACTACATCCTTCCACATCTGGTGATTCTATTTATGTTTGGCGCATCAAGGATCGAGCCCGAGAGCTGACTATGCCAACCGACCCCTTTGTCCAATGGTTTCTACACCAAGAAGGATCGGCTGAAGAGCGACTTGATGATGTGATGCAGCTGATTAGCGAGATTGAGCAAGAGGCTACGATCATACAACGGCACAGAGTCCGAGCCTCAGTCGGATCTCCATCAGTTGTGCTTCCTGCACCGACGGCTCCACCCGCACCAGTGGTGCCACTTCCAGCAGTACCACCAGTGGAGATTCCTGAGGACATTCAACATCCGGACGAGTTTCCGAGTTCGACAGTGGATGATCTTCTGCCTGCTACAGTGCCGCATGTCGAGTCTCCACGTTCTGCAGCACATCCAGTGGATCTTCAACCTCTATTTTTGCCTCCAGTGGAGCATTCACTACCTACAGAGCCGTTATCGGGTGTCGACTTCAGCACACTAGTCCCGACAGTTGACTTCCTCGAGTTAGACCTTCTACCCTCGGCTCGGGTACTCTTCCAGTTTCACTTATGTGTGCCTTCCTCCAGACCGGACTACTTCAGCCAATATTTCAACCGACTACTTGTATGGGATCCGGGAGGCGATTGTTTGATGATACGACATTCACTACAGGGTCTCCACCATCAGCTACTGACTTTGCTTCCTGCCTGGGTCTCACAGAACTCGAGGTCGAGTTCTTTCGTAGCTGAAGATTTTGATGCGGGAGCAGATTCGAAGAGCACACGTTTCGAGACTTGCACGCATCTCAAGACTTGAATAAGAATAATATAATCATTTTCAGATTAATAATCCATAAAATTAGTATTTTCGGAATAAAATATTAATTTCGGAATAAAATAAATATTTTATTCCGAAAATATTATTTTAATCCGAAAATAGCATATTTCGGATTTGTTAGTTATGGCTATTTTAAAACCTGATTTTAGGTAAGATTTGAATAGATTCAAATCTTTTATATTAGGAAGTTAATTAGATAAGATTAGGTAATTTAAATTATGATGGGAAGTTGAGATTTGGAAGATTGTGAGCCCAAATTATAAGAGACTACATTTATTCTATTTTGGTTATTTAAGGAGACCTAGTCTTCTCTTGTAAGGTATTGAATGATGGAATGAAAAAATTGTGTGCATCCTGCCACGAGTTCCCCTGTGAGAGGAGAGCGAGCGAGAGGCTCAATGCCAATGTAAGATCGGATTTGGTGAGAGGCCAAGGATGCGAGGGCCCCCATTTTTATCTTCTTCTTTCTTCCTATCTCTCACGACGACGATCAACGGCTGTGCTGCATCACCTAATATCTTTTATATTATTAATAAAGGTAGAAAGTACAATCAAGTCCATAGACTTATACTAATTAATATAAAGGATAAAATCTCCAATAATAATGATATATAATAAAGTTTGTTTGCCATACTTTTTGAAGACAAATGTTATTGTTTTCACAAGCACTGCAGACATGATGCTTTTAGTTAGTTAGCGTTAGCTTTGCATATTCCAATACCACTAGTTAGAAGACAATTCTATAGAAACCAATTAAGTTTTGACATTAAAATAGGAGATGAAAAAAAGAAGAAATAAAAAAGATTACATGCCCTTACTAATGATGCAAGTTCAATATAGTTCCATAAATTAAACTTCGATGGGCAGATTAATGTTTCAAGTTCAGCATAGTAATCCATGATTGTTAAATATGTTATACAAATTAGGAACCGCTTCCTAATTTGAATGCTCCAAAAGAAGAGGCCCCATAGTTTCACATACATTGATACTATGATTACTATCCTTGCTGGGCAGATATCATGCACCTGTGGGTAAACAGTATAAATATCAACCGCTAACTAGAGCACAAAATGAGAGTTTGGCAAAAAAAAAAAAATTGTTTGCCAAAAAGGGTACGAGTGAAAAATTATCCTTCAAGAACCATAAGGTAAGAAGTGGAGAAGGCTATTCAAGAACAAATAATTAACCAAGGAGAAAACAAATAGAACGATAGTAAGCCATCACAACATTTCACTGAGAAGTGCCTTCAGACGCAGTTTGTGTGATCTTAAATAAAGTTGAAAAGATATTGCAAAAGCTTGGGTTGGTCCTGATGATAATCAACCTAAGCCCTTTAAGTCGAGGTTGATTGCCACCAGGAATGCCCTGCTCATGTTAACTTTGGATGTGGTTATAAATATCGATGCCCAGATTGAGATTCTCAAGGAGCGCATTAATGACCTCCAGGGCGCAGAGTGCACTCGAGGGATGAATCCTATCAAGCATGATTGCCTGAAGGGTTTAGTTGCTAACTACCATAACAACTTGGCCATGTTAGAGATAAACTGGAAACAAAAGTTCCATGTGCAGTGGCTTCAGGGAGTAGACCATAACACACCTTTCATCGCACCACAATCACAGAAATCACACCATTAGGAATGGATGCAAAGAAGATAACAATTGGATCTTCGTAGAGCACTTTAGAATTGAAGTGAAACCTCCCAATGATGGGGATCGACCAATCGTGCCCGAGTGTCATCCCACCTTTGGTGTCAGCTCATGACAACCGCCGACTAACTAACCTCGTCACTTGGGAGGAAATCTGCACTATTTGGGGCAAACACATATATGCGAGGCGAAGGGTCAGGGTAACGAGATCATCAACAAGGTCTTGGCCAGGATCTCAAGTTGGAAGGCGAGGTTATCTTTCCTTGGGAAGATTCCCTCGTTAAACCAGTCCTCACTTTGATGTTGATATAAGCTCTATTGTACTAATGTCCCCAAGAGGATGTTGAACATCCTAGATAAAACATTATGCTAATTCTTATGGGGAAACAATGTGGACCATCGAGGTCTATGTGTTCACATATTTGACTTTATGAAAACAACTCTCATGGGGAAGAAAATTTTGAATCTCTTTTGGAAAGATAGCTTATGGGGTAATTTTTGCAAGGCCAAGGACAACCTTAATTCTAATGCCTGACATTAGCGTCAGTCTAGGAAGCACCCCTGGGACTGGCGTGATTTGTCGAACGGGATCAATGTGGAACGAGATAACCTTCACAATACTTCTCATAAATCAAAATGCTATTATCCGAGTGTAATTGATCCATGGATCCCGACTATTGATGACTTCCGAATTCATCCTCTAACTAATGCTTACTTCCAACATCACTTTGAATTTGATTGTTGTTGACCTCATAGATTGGAATTTGAAAACTTGGAGCATCCAGAGGATGGTTGATCTTGGGATCGATGACGATACCTAGCATCGCTTCACAGCCATCCGATTTTCTCTAAATGGATAAGAGGACGAGTTGACATGGTGCAAAACTTCTACTAGACAATTTTCTATAAGATCGGTTTATTGTCAACTCCTGGGGGAGAAGTTCCACGAATACCATTTTGACTTTAAGCCTCATGCCAACACCTTCCAATGGAAGAAAATATGAAAAATCAAGGCGCTCCTATTGCGGGTGCAATTGTTCTTATTGTGAGCCATTACCCATTGTCTCCCAAAGTCCCAGTTAGGGATAGTTTAAGCGATACATTCCGTCACTAGACCCAATCTGCCTCCTCTGCAAACAGGATGTGGAGTCCATCAATCACATATTTTTCAAATAACCATTTGTTGCTGAATTGGTTTGGATCTTCTCTTCAAATCCCGATAGTCGCCTTCCAAGACTGCTTTGAAACCAACGTGGATCTTATTTAGCAACCAAACTCAAACAAATATCGATCCCCAACTTCCTACTTGGGATCTATAAATTATGGTTTATCTGGAATGAACAAAACTCTGCTATTTTTGAGACAACTCCTAGTCCAATCCGAGTCTTGGAGGTTGCTAAATCTATGTTTGGTTCCACTCTAGCCACCTCTCAGCCTCTGATGTCTCAAATGAGCAGTTCTACGTCTACTAGGTGGAAAAAACCCATCAACCCATTCCTCAAACTCAATGCTATGCAGCGGTGGGTCATGATAGGTGTGTAGGTGGCTTGGTTATTAGAGAAGCCGAAGGGTAATTTCACATGTTGTGAAGGCTTCATTTCCGGATCAATCAATCCATTGGGAGCGGAGGCACTAGCTATGCTACGTGGTATCAAATTGCTGTTGACGATTGGTGCTAACAATGTAATCCTGGAGGGAGACAACCCCACAAAGATTACACTCCTGTCAGATAGGACGATGATCCCACCTTGGATGATCCGCAACACAATCGTGGAAGAGGAGTCTTACGAAGCAATTCCCCTCTTGTATATTCTCTCATGTGCCTAGAGATGCCAAGAGGGTGGCACACACACTGGCTTCGTATGTGATACAGTGTAAACACGGGAGTTTCTCTCTATCCCCCCTGGCTTGTATCTCCTCTGTCTTACAAGAGGATTGTTGTAACTCTTTTTTAATTATTAATGATCAATTGCATCCCCTCACTTACCACTGTTTATGCTGCTACTCATTATGGCTCTGGTAGTTTGAATATCAATCAAACTGTACCCAGAGAATAGTAGAAACTTTGGTAGGGGATTGGTGATCAACCTTCTATGCAAACAAAAACCGTATGGCATGCCACATTTTGATTTCTAGGAAATCTACTTACCCACTCAAGCACCTAAATTCCCAAAAACAACTGCTCATGGCATTTGTAGGCCTTACTCAAATTTTTACTCAGATTTGAATCTGAGTAAAATCCCCTCAAAAGCAACTCCAGTCCTTGACTCAGACTTATACCAAACTATGTTTTACTCAGATTTTGCACCAAATCGGTGGACTTAGACCCCGTATCAAATTCTAACAGTCATCTCAAAAGACCTTCCTATTTACAAACATGCCATTCAACGAACTTTAAAAAAAAAGAGAGATTTGAGTAAAGAGCTGGAGTGCTCAGTATCAGATTAATTTTTACTCAAATTTTAGTTATGTACTAGAGCATCAGATTGAGTTTTTACTCAGATTTGAGTAAAAATCTGAGTTAAGAGCTGCAGATTCTCTTAGGCAACTAAAGTATAGATAAACGTATTATATATCCTCAGCTTATGTTCATGGGTAAAAACAACTTTTTTGGTTTAAATGCTAGATCCATTTAAATGAATATGTTTAAATCATGCCTACCTATCAATGAAGAGAATCAAAAGTAGTCTAGATTTTAAAATAAGAACTTTCTTACGGATACAAGCCTACTTTTGGTGCATCTTTGAGTAGTGATGTGCGTCATCAAGCATGCTAGTCCATGGTAATATGCTACTTTTGGTGCATCTTTGAGTAGTGTCGTGCATCATCAAACATGCTAGTCCATGGTAGTATGATGCATGACATGTTTCACAATGCCAAGCATGGGTACAAAACACACAACTTTACACCTCGCCATATACTAGACAAATAAATGATGCCATAGGTGCCAATCCACAGGTGATGCGATATCACACGGCCAATATTTTGTCAATCAATAATATCACTACAATTGACTTGAATTACAACAAAATTTAGAAGCAATTTAAACATAATCCTCAAATCATAGTCCTTGGTAGAATATCATTCGCTCTATTTAAAGTAGCATAATTGATGACTGATAGTTAACAATTTATATGCATTAGCGAATAGCAGCATGCACAACTTAGTACGACTTTGGATTCTATTTACAATGACAAATTTCAGTGCTAGTTTAGCAAGATGCATCATACCAGTGTTTTAAAACTGTCTGACTCGACTTGGTCGGGTCGACTCGACCGAGTCAATGGGCGAGTCGGCTAGATTTTCTCTTGAGTCGAGTCGACCCAACTGAGTCAACTCAACTCAGTCAAAAATTGAGCACTCACCCATATTTATATATATATATATATATATATATATATATATATATATATATATATATATATATATATATATATATATATATATATATATATATATATATATATATATATATGAGCATGCTATAATGCGGCACTGCACTACAACCGTCTGATGCACCGCTGCGTGCATAGTCACAAAAATCTCCGATTTATTGAAAAAATCGCGTTTAAAACGCGACTAACAACTCTGCCGATTTTTTGCTGATTTTAACCCCGATTTAATCAAGTCACAAAAATCGCCGATTTATTCGGCGATTTTTTGAATAAAACGGATTAAGTCGGCCGCTTTTTGTGACAGTGTGATTTTATTTTAAGTTATTCTGCGGGTCTATGTTACCGCACGATTAATAATCAACTGGCCACTGTTCTCTGAGAGTAAACAGTTTGATCCCTCTCTTCTCCGACCGCGAGGCGACACAGGGCCACAGGCTAGGGCCCAAAACTTGCTGAATTTTTTCAAATTTTACCCTCGCCGATTAAAACCCGAACCCGTTTTTTTTGCCGACTTTTACCCGTTTTTTTTCCGAACTTTCCGATTTTCACCGAACTTTACCGAATTTTACCTTCGCCGACTTATTGCCGAACCCGAACTTGGTGACTATGGCTGCGTGCATGTGATGCACACAGCGGGTGCATCAGACGGCTACGGTGTGGTGCCGCACTTACCGCATGCCGCTTTATAGCATGCCCCTATATATATATATATATATATATATATATATATATATATATATATACACACACACACACACACACACACGCACAGAAATGATAAAATGCGGCGTGTGGTGTCGCACCGCAACCGTCCGATGCATCACTGCATGCACCGTAACAGCGGTCAACTTTCAAGTCGAGTCCAAGAGATTTGAGTTTTTTTTTTGAGTTTTCCAAGTTACCCGACCCGATTAACTTTTAAGTCGAGTAGAGTTTTCGGGTTTTTGAACCATTGATCATACCATGTTGTATTTACATAGATATCATGTACAATTATTAGGAGCACTACCATATGCGATGAAATTTTAAGCCTCATAATGAGTCCAATATTTTATTTTTAAGTTTCATGCTAACTATAATTGCAGTCATAGAAATCACAGCACGCACACGCACACGCGCGCACACACACACACACATATGGTAGTGCTCCTAATAATATATATATATATATATATATATATATATATATATATATATATATATATATATATATATATATATATATATATATATAACCGAGTCGGAGCGAGTTAGAGTTTTTTTTCTTTTCGTGTTTTCCAAGTTACCCGACCCGGTCAACTTTCAAGTCAAGTCGAGTTTCCGGGTTTTTGAACCATGCATCATACCATGTTATATTTACATAGATATCATGTACAACTATTAGGAGCAATACCATATGCGATGAAATTTTAAGCCTCATAATGAGTCCAATATTTTATTTTTAAGCTTCATGCTAATTATAATTGCAGTCATATAAATCACAGCTCATAAATTAGAAAGGACAGCAGTACATCTGGTACAATAACTTAGCGTACCTGTGGTCCGGACAAAGTGAACGAGTCCAACAAAATGCGAATGATTTCAAAGAATTGACAATGCATTTCCTCTCCAAAGTCTGTTATCATACCTTTAACCTGCAAGAACAAAATCCACTGTAAAAGTATGCTTCTAACAAAAAACTAGTTAAGGCTGAGCTACAATCAATGACAAATATAGATACAGCCCGAAGAAGACATTAATAAAGAACCGTGTTTCTTTTCATATAATGTGCAAAGGATATGGTCCAAGATGGACACAGCAAGATACACTATTTTTATTTTTCAATTAACAACAAAAAATTTCACGCACTATTGAAAGCAGACAATATCATGTATTTTATCAACAGTCATTGTAAGTATAACATGTTGTAAGAGCAAACTATTGAACCTACAGATAACTGATCCCAGTAAACTAATACAACCAAGGGAAAGGCATGATGTTGGACAAAGTGACTGGGGGGCATGTAACAATGTCCCAATCTTTAAATGCTTTCGAACTGTATGCTATGAGAGATGCTTTACAAAATAGATTAACATGTAAACAAAAGATAATGTGATCTTAGAGTTTATATCTTAAATAAATGCTTGGGAATTTGACAGAATAGAAATATGAGAGTATTCTAGAGGGCCTCATCATAAAGTTGGGCTCGAAAGAGCATAAAGGAAGAGGCATGCCAAGAAAATATATTGTGAGCCTTACAGACAAACAGAATAGAGGGAAGTTTGGAAACCCATCACAGAATTCCATTAAATTTCTAGATGGAAAATTTTCAAAATAAGAGTCAATTTCAAGCCCTTGTCTGTGGCAGTAAAAATGGATTAGCATATTGTTGATATTAAGGAGACAGAGGCATGTAGCATATCATTGCATAAATTTTGTAAACAATCAAGGAAGACATAAATATTATAAAACGCACTACAGTAGGCCATATGACTTCTTTCAACAGTAAAAGCATAATCATAACTAACATGCCACAAATATCAATCAAAGGAAGAATTTATGGATAACTTTTGCATTCAGTCCTAAGAAGTGTCATAACTCAACCAGGGAAAGATTCTGTAATGTTTCTCACCAAGCTGTCAATAAGCATCAGACATAAGATAATCAAAACCGGTGAGGCATTTAGCGAACATAACTTACAATTTAAACTTTGATTAGTTAAGAAAATATTAAAATGAAGAAACAAGCAGGACAATGCAAACAGGTGCAACTTATATGCAACATCCAACAAGTCAAGCAGTCCACCAAAGAACAAATCAAGTCCAGAAAACACCATATGTGAATAATGCACGTCACAATGTTAAGATTGCTTACCAACATTCCAAGAAGGGAATTTCCTTCTTGTTGAATGACATATGATCTTAGAAAGTTTGGATCTTGGTTAAGGAAGAGTAGAAGGATGTCTGTCCTGCATTTCCAAGGCAAACTAGACCGATCATGATAAGAACAATTATAAAATTCTTTGCAGAAAACTTTGAGATTATGAACAAATGAAATAAATTGAATGACATATAGGAATACCAAATACCCGGTAGATACGAGCTTTCTATCCTGATTCTGCAGTGCATCAGTAATGATGTCAAATAAACCTTCATTAACAAGATCCCTACAAGCAAAACCTGTTAGATGGAAAAAAAATCATAGAACAATAAAATATACTCATCAGAACTATTAGCAAATTTTGGAAAGAACATTTCGTTCCAGACAAATGGAGAGTTGGAAGTGCACAAGCACATGAGCAGAAGGGGTTCAGTCACTTAACCATATGATGTATTACATCAATATGAGTGAATTAGATAAGTAACACGATGTGGCAGACACAAATGAGGTTTCAAGGGGCTTGAGCTCCAACAAGGAAAAATTGGTAGCATTTTCAAAGATAAGTTCCAGACGATGGAACACTGTTACCTTAAGCTATTAAAAAGTAATATTTGATGCATCAGCCATTATAATGTGTGATACTCCTCATTTGATATGGAAAAGGGCCACATAATGTTTGTTCAAATCTTATTTATCCGAGTTTGAATTGACCGGTGAATGTTTTTTAGTAATTAATATCTTCTCAATTGCTCCAAAAGATCTGATGATTTGGTGCTACTAGAGCACTGAGCATATACTTCAATCGAAACCATATTGCTAAGATTATTGTTATTTAATTTGTCAAATAACCACTCGCCCAAAATTTAGAGGTGCTTCTCCGATACATGTTTTACAGGTTTGTGTGTGTGTGTCGAGGGAAGAGGGGGTTGCAAATTGCTTCAATGGAATTACTATCTGAAAGGTTTCTACGCAACAGAACCACCCTTTATGAAAAGCCAATTTATCCCGTTTACCTTTGACTAATTCCAACTAGCTAAAAGGGTACAAGCCCCCTTGACGAGATGATGAGACTACATTTTATTGGTTATGAAATTCCATTGAAGCGTTACCAAGAAAACATAAGAGATGCTCATCATTGGTGGAGAAAAGTAGATATGTTATTCTAATTACCCCTTCAATTATCTTTATTTATCGACTACTTCAGTTATATATTTCAGGTTATGCTCCCCAGTTCCCACAAGCTGACAATCATAAGTAATATCCTCTTGCTTTATTAATTTATCGTACAATATGGATACCTCAAGTGGAGAAAACTACTAATTTCAGTAGGTGGTATAGCTGCCAAGATAAAAAAGTAAATCACATAAAAAAGAATTGAAGTTATCAGTGACCACATACTGAAACAGACGTAATTGCTGTGGAAGCTGCAAACTCTTACTTAAAGCACAAAATTCGTGCAAGAACAATACCTGCACAAGGACAATATACAAAATTAACAATTAGCAAAAGGAATGCCAGAGAATATAAGAAACTATGCCTGAAATTTCAAGACCAACAAAAAAATATATTTTTGGCTTGTGACAACAGAAGACACATAGGTTTGCATTGACGGTTAGAAAATAATGCATGTGCCAAAAACTGGACTCTTTTCATATGTTAGCTTCAGACATACCAAATTAAGCTTATTCTATCATTTTTTGTCAGTCTCACTGTCTATGCTTAAACTTTTACCAAAAAATGAGTGTGCATAAGGTGATACCTTCTGATCTGATAGGAATATGCTTTGGAACCAGATGTAGCATAAATCTTTATGCATTAAGATTAAATAGCAACTTTTGATTACAGAATTTTCAAGCTTATAACATCCTTGTACTGCACTTTATTAGGTTAGCAACACATTAATGTCTTTAATTCACGAAGTCCTAGAACTATTCATTGACATTTTTTAAGGAATCCCTCAGGACCAGGAGGTGAAGGAGGGGTGGGGGTTGTTAGACATTGGCCCCTATTTATTAGTGAAGAAAAGAATGTACTAGTAGTATTCAAAGCCCATATGATGCAGGCCAAAGGTCGGGCCCACCGGGCAAAGGCCAAGTGACCTTGGTCTCTCAACTTGGTTCTCGGATCTCTCATTGGAGTTTGCCCTCTCGCTCGTCGCTCTCCTCTCTCAAGAAAAGTTTTGCAACTGCAGAATCATTTTCATCAATGCTCAAGACCATAGTTACCAAATCGGGCGTTTTTTTGAAAAAAAACGCGTATAAAACGCGTATCAATCCGAAGTCGTAGCAAACAGGAAAAAAACTCATTTTTTTGAAAAAAAATCAGTACGCGTTTTATACGCGTTTTATACAGAAAAAATGCGTATAAAACACGTATAAAACACATCGGGTTTGGTCCGGATTTAAATTGGGTTCGGGTTTTATTTTGTTCGAGCTTAATAAACGCATATGCTATATGTTTTGAACTTTTGATTACTTAATGTTGGAAAATGACATATATACATACTTGATATAATTTTTAGGATTTTTTTTTTTTTGTTTTTTCCGATGTTTTCACGTTTTTTTCCTATTTTTTCCGTTTTCATCGTATCTTTCCGATTTTTTCCCTTGCCGGTTTATTCACGTTTTCCGACTTGGTAACTATGCTCAAGACAGCTACCCTCTAAGGTTTTATAAACAGCCTTAGGCATACTATATGGCCCGCCTAGTAACAATGTAAAAACTAATAAACCACCTTTAATGAGGTATAACCCAAAAGCTCAAAAAATGCCTAATAATTTTCTCACATCCTTGTCGGAAATATAGGGAGTTCTGAAGAAAAATTAAAAAATCCAGTCATGGAATTGAGGAAATCACTTGAATTGTGGATATGTTATTCATATTAGACTTTTATGTATTTGTACAACATGCATAGAAATACATGTGCCTAGCATTCAAACTAGTAGTTATGTGAAAATGTTATTTAAAAGGTGTATCTGCTTTTTTTATTTATAATTGGCTAGAGTTTCCTCGCAAAATTTCATCATTCTTATCTTTAGATAGTTATGCATCTGTACAACAAACATAGAAATATGTGCTATATTGACCTCCATACCCCTAGATAGTGTGTGTGTGTGTGTGTGTGTGTGTGTGTGTGTGTGTGTGTGTGTGTGTGTATATATATATATATATATATATATATAAACTTAAGTGTTCCAATGTGTGGATCTATGCTTGTCCAATGTTACGTTGAAAAAATGAAAATTTTAATCCTTTGACCGATGTTTCCATCACTTCAAAAACAGGTAATATTTCCACCTATATCCTTCATTGTCAAAATATTGGTCAGATCGAAATTCCGAACCTTGCCTGGACTGTATACAGCTTCAATCATAGAAGCTTCAAGCAATAGGGTAAATGAAATAATTGAATAACTTTTGAAGCAAGGGCACATCTTCTATCTTTATCAATGTTTTCAAAGGCGCCTCAGGCTTATGCCACGAGGCGCTCCTAAAGGCGAGGCGCTCCAAAAACATCCCAAAGGCGCTGTATGAGGCGTGCACCTCACAGGCTGAGGCGCAGCTGAGGCGTACGACTCAAGCTCGAGGCGTAAGCCTCAGCTGTGCTTGATTTTTGTGTTTTTTTTAATGAAGTAAATGTTTTTTTTTTAGAAAAAACACTGTTTTATAGGCCCCAAAGTTGCTTTTAATACTATAGAAAATGACGAGCTTCAATTTGATTGAGCAAATCTTCGACTTGTGTTTTTTTTTTGTTAAAGTGACAAATTATAATTTCTAAGTGTGCTTTTATTTCAGATGATTAAATCTTTCAGTTGGAAATTATAGATTTAATTAGAATTTTATGGTGGCATTATATGGAATTGTGGCTTTGGTTGAGTTTTATAAATATTGTCTCAACTCTCAAGTATTATTCAATTTAGGTATAATGATACACTTTACATACTTTATGTATATTTTGATAAACTATTATGATGAGTGGATGTGGAATCACAGATTATAATGTGAAACTATTAATTTTCATACATTTCTTTGTTTTTTATGTTTTATTTAATTATTAATATTTATTTCTATATTTATTATATATTTAATTAATTAAAACATACACTCGCTTGAGGCTTACGCCTCACGCCTCGAGGCTTATGCCTCAAGGCTTTGGACAGCAAAAACGCCTCATGTCACGCCTTCGCGTCTGAAAACTTTGATCTTTATTATTTACTATAAGAAACAAGAAAACCATTGAATGACTCATTTTAAGGTATGTAGATAGCAAAATGGTGGATATACATGAAACACACATAGCTTCCCTTTGATGGTCCTATTTGCAACCCACAAATAGAAGCATTGGTCCTTTGTGACTAAAGAACATTTCTTACATGAGCCTTCGCAATTTTATTTCACATACTACATACAAGGTACAAAAGAAAACGGTCTATGAACTGATTGAGAAGCAACCACATGCAACAGTTGTGTTTCCAAAAGAATTTTAATGCACTAAAGCTGAATAAAAATGGAAACTAAATTCAAACACGCATGCAACTATGAGATACAGTGGTTTAAAAAAATCATGTTACCAAATTCCTCTTTGATTCATCAGATGTAGAGGTTGATCTCATCCTTGCAAATAGTTCTTGAATAAAAGAAGTATCATCCTTCAACAAAGAGACTACCTACAACAGATTCTTTTGTTGTGAAATGAAACAAAGAAATCACAAAATCACAAAATGTAAAGAAAAATGTAGTTGAGATTCTTACAATAACGTTATTCCCATGAATAATGGAATTAAGACTTGCCATTGTTGCTTCATCCAAAACTCTTGGTAAAATTACATCCTAATTGGTGAAGAACAATATAACAAAATCATATGTCTATGTAAGTAAACAATAAGAAGCTCCAATACAGGTAAACGTGTCCGGACCTTGATATAACCAATCCTGTAGGTTTGATGTATCTTCGACAATACTAGTGAATCTTTAATTGGGATGGCCTGTAAAAGAAGAGTGCCATGAATTTATATATAAGAGTTTATTGATATAAAGATGCATTTTAAAACAAATGTACCTCTTTGAAAACAACATGCTCTTTAAGAAAAGCACGATGATGCTGCACTTGAGGAACCTCAGGATCATCTATAGAAACAAAAGAAATCATAGGAATGAATGTTTTTCTAAAAGCTTTATATTGACTATTTCAATCTATCAAACGAGAAACAAAATTCAGATAGAAAATAGTGGCAACACAAAAGTCATGGGGACACATAGTGACCGTAAAATGTAATAGATGGCAACTTAGTCAATGAACACTATATCAAAATTCCTACAACTAGATGATCGCATGCCATAAGCTAAGATAATCAAAAGTTTGCATATGGCAACCACAGTCTGTGCATATATCACATAGCGCCGTAATCGAACATCCGCAACACATTTCTAAAAGTAGATAGCCACCAAACAAGAACTTGTTACACTACAAATGTAGCCCATGTCAAGATATAATTTGAGAAGTTTCTCGGCATCAATTATATAACAATGCTTAACATTCAAGACAACCGAACATCTAGCGAAAAAAGGAACCCAACCCAAAAGAGCTAATATATAGGGACAGAATATGTCTAACTTCTATCTAAAATCCATGTAAAGGATAACAGATATGCAATTAAGCAATCAATGAGCACAATGACGGTATTTAACTTGGGAAAATATGGCGTAGTGTAGACCTCTGTCACTAAAGCAAATATGAGAAGATGAATGGGTCCAGGAGCCCATAGCTAAAAGAGAATTAAATGGGCCCATGTGTCATATGAATAGATGAACACCCACATAAATTGACCAAGGAATAAACTCCAGAAATGCACATCCCAAACCTTAAAGTACAAACAAATCACCTCAAATACCCTAGAAGAATAGATGATGCATGGTAATCAAATCAGTATTTTGATAGAGCTGTTTTAGATTGCACTCAAGCATGTATCAAGATATCATCCAAGGACAGCTCTAGTGCGGTCGAGATGTCTACTCTTACATAACTTATAAGTAAATCATTCATAAAAAAAGGACCTTCCAAATATATGGGTCAAGTCTTGACCACTCATGCATGCAACAGTTCTCTTCTAGATCACTCATCGTAATTCGTCTGTTGCACTAACTGAACCCAAATATATGGGTCAAGCTTTGATGATTATGGTGATTCACCTAATGGGCTATAGTATTACCTAGGATGCTATTTATGGTTGACTGTGTTAGTGGCTTAGTGTCAACAGCGTTCACCTGTGTTGTCATAATTGTGATCACAAAATATTCTCGGTCTAGTTAAGTTTAGGTCCTAGTGTTCTGGGTCAGTGTGGCATGGTCTAATCCCAAAGCAGTGCAGCACAGATAATCCTGATATCCGACTCAGCTCACAACAACCCAATATGATTTCTACTAGTCCTTGGGTATAGGATCTTAACAAGTGCTTAGGGTTAACTTTTCGGGGTTCACGAAATCGGATGTTTTCAAGAGGATATTCTTTTTTGTCGAACACGGGCTTTATCGATCATCGTTTTGGGTTCGAATTCCCCGACCTGACCATCTCAATAGCTGGACTGGCTAGAGCACATGTGCACACGTTGCATAGCTGCACTCACCAATAAAATGGGAACCATGTTTTGAAATTCATGCAAGGAGGAATCCCTCCAATAATTGTGTGTGGAAAGATTCAACCCCACATCAATATTTCTATTGTATGATCTGTTCTTGTCATCTTGAGAATAAATCATATTCCATTATTCAAAGGATTGCATTGCCTATATAATGACAATAAAAATGGTGAAGATCCGAAAACATCAGTTTACAAATCACATCTTTAGCAGAATTTTAATATATCTATCCATGGGATGCATACGCACATGCACAGCAAGGTATTTTAAGTTTGAACAATATAGGAAAAGATACATTTCGCTTTAAACTCAGGTTAGTGGCAGAATTAGGAATAGAACTTGTAAATCGCCTGATGTTTTTTGGTTTCTTGTATACTGAAGGCAACCTAAAAGATAGCATTTTGATGCCGATATATGAACCCATTTTTTAAGGGTTTTTAAGGAGGTGTGTATGGTCAGTTCTTCATACTCCAGAAACCTCTGCAAGAAGTAAATGGCATCATGGTGTAACCGATGCAATAGCAATGGACTGGTCAGGTGTTGCAGCTTTCTTGTATCACAACATTTTCTACTTAATTCTATTCAAGACATGGGTAAAATTATACAGTGAGAGATGCACCAGAAACAAACACAGCACAAAAAGGATGAATTGGTAACCATTGACTTAGATCTAATAAAAAATGCACAAAACTCCAATGCATTTAAAGGAGATTAAAGGAATTTAAGAATCTCAAATGGCATGTTACAAAAAAATACTCAAAATATCTTGCCAACACTCAATATCATGGAATGACTAATTCATTGATGTCAGAAATAAAAATTCTGCCACGAATAAATCGACCAAAAGGACATTCGTTGAGGATACCTCAACAACAATATTAGAATAATAGAATGAGTAAGCTAGATACACCGTTAAAAGCAAATGCAACATCACACTAAAGGTAAAAAGTTGTACGTATCTGTAGATTACTATACTGAAAAGTCAGGTATGACTATAAGCAAAGATCAAGTAACATGAGCCAAGATGAACCTACACTCAAGAGATCCAATAATGTCCGATAGAAATTCATCCCCAAAGATTTTATCAAAGATTTGTGGGCTGTTAAATAGAACTGCACATGGCCAGCAGATGAAGAAGTTAGATAATCGTAAGAATAAGAAAATGTAGAAAATACTAATTACCAGATGCACTTACCAATCCCCTTGACCAATTTGCACATCATGTGGAGGTCGTCCATGCTTGCCAAATCTTCACTCATCCTAAATACGTCCATCAATTTAGGAAAAAATTCTTGCTGCATACCAGAACGAAAAAGGACCAAATTTAAATGCAAGTAACTGTGTGAGTACATTTAGAATGCAAGTAACTTCAATGGGCATTTTTGAAATTCTGAAGAACACGTTTGCTAAACAAGTAATGCAACCATATATCAAACCAAAGTTTTGGATTCAACTGAGACCTTGGATTTGCCCCGGTAATCATTAACCTGCGTTTGGAATAAGGGAAGGGCTTTAAAGTTAAAACGTTTCTTTCGTATTTAATTGCTTTAGTTGACAACCTCCAGATGATCATAGGTCCTTACTCCTTAAATACTTTATTTAAATTGGTATTTGTGCTCACAGCATGGGAAGGAATTGGTTTTCTTCAGCTTCCAAAAGCTCTCACTAAGTGGAAAAAATTAGGTTTCAACTTTACGGCTTGCATCATTGGTACTCTGTAAATAGAATACAATGGCATAAATTCATGACATGATCATAATTTGAACGCGATAGTACATTTCATTACCTGTTTTTCTATTTGGAGATGCTCAAAAGAAATTTACATGGAGTTAATGACCACAAAATAAAATATCATGCCTTTTCCATTAGATGGGAATAGCTAACTCGAAAGCTAAGGTATCTTACAACTGGATGGTAAATAGACAACATGCAACTCAATAGGCGCACATCGTCAAAGGGCGATTGATGGAGGCGGAGATGTAGACGGTGTAATATTTTTTGCATTTTTTTTGTAAATGATAAATGGGGATACGAGATCACCGAGATGGAAGTGGCGGAGGAGGTAAGAACTATGACAGAGAATATAAGGGATTAGGAGTTTAGATGAAAGGGGGCTTGAAATCCATCAGGAAAAGAGGTAGAAAACTCAATCCATAAGCCAAAGAAGGGATTCGCCATCAAATTTCATTCATAATAATATGTTCTTCAATGGTTACAATGGGGACCTTTAAATAGGCTTCAAACAAGATCAAATCAAATCTACCCTAATAAATTCAAAAGATACTACGCATAATTTGAATCCTACCCAAATCTAATAAATAAAATCTGAATTTTAAAACAAAATCAAGTCTTGGCAGATATTGCCTTATTCGCTCTACGCAAGCCTCTGGACTTGGAGTCGGACTGTTGGGCTTGGCCCAGGTCTAGGTCATCTTGGGCTTGGCCCACATCATCCATAGGCCGGTCAAATGGGCTTTCTTGGGCTCGTCCTAGTGGGCTTGCGCCCAAGTCAGATCACATCATTCACTTCCGCTGTGAAGAACTCATCCTCAAGTTCATACAGTAAGGTCCGGTCAGCATCGAGGACTTTACTAATGTGGTAGCATCGTGTCGTCAAGAACTGATGGTGGAGGCCTATCAAGTGGTGTCGCGCTACACCGAGGTTACCATCGGGGTCCCACGATGATGGGATGCGGATGCTTAAATAACTCAAGTGCTGAATTTAAAACATTAAAAATCAGATTTCAGCATATCATAATCGAATTTCAGCAAAGTACAAGAACCCTATTCATCATTCAATCATTCCCACGCAGATTTATTTCAGCAAAGTAATAAACTGACAAGATAAATATTAATTCCAGAGTTTAGTACTCAATTCCAGCAATAAGGATGATCACAATCTCAAATAATAAAGCCAATGTATCAAAGAACAACCAAAGATCTAATCGATAAAACCCTAATGGATGAGATTCTCAGAAAACCAAATATTTAGGAAACCCTAATGAAAATTCAGCAATAAGGCCGGCTGGAAAAAGAAGGTTATCACATGAAAATTATCGAGGGACGATTCCAAACCGTGCTTTGGTCAATGCCGGCGGCTGACAGGAAATCCGTTGTTGCAGATGAAGGGGCGGAAGAGAGGGCGTGGTCCAGAAGAAAGGTTGAAGAAGCCGGGACAAGTTGATCTTTGAAGATGAAGGATCTCCGCGTCGATCTTCCGTGAAGTCGTAGACGAAAAGACGTGGCGACGAGGTAGAAGCTTGCGAAGGAAGAAAAGACTGGAAGCAAGGAAGATTCTTCGGAAGATACAAGCGAACAAGCGTACACGCTTCTCCGTTCTAGGGTTTCAATTTCAATTCATCGTCCCCTTTGCAATTAGGGTTTGATGGCTTTATAGGCGATGAGACACAAAAAAACACAAAAGGAAAGAAAGAGAGAGAGAGAGTCCGCGCGGGAGGAGAGAGAGGGACGCGGGCACGCTTCCCAAGGCATGCCCGCGCGGGTATTGCCGCGGGAAAGAGGAGCCGGCCGGGTGGGGTGTTCGGTTAGGGCTTTTGGCTTCCTGTTGAATCTCATCCATTGAGATTTAACTGATCTAAGATCCTACGACTTAAAACCTAACATAGAAACGATTCAATTCGGCATCTGTGGCTCGAACCGGATGCGAACATGGCTCGCACCTACCCAAACCAGAAAATAAAACAGAAATAACTAAAGATCTGTTAGTCGGATCAACAGAATATAAAAATCAAAGTCCTACATCCTCGAATGAGCTTTCCACTGATGCAGACGGATTGGCGATCGGCTTCCTGGATCTCCGAAGGGGATGAAAATACACGATCAGCTGTGAAAATCTGCACGTAGTAGGCCTCGTTTGCATCACACGAGAAGGCATATCATTGTTGTCAATCAGGGACCACATGTCAGAGCACTGATGAGGTCACCGACAGAGTCGGATAGTAATATCAGACCGCTGTAGTAACTCGAACATCGGCTAGCCTAAAAGAAGACAGTGCTAGAATAACAGTGTAGGCATCAGTGATCGGTCTAGCAAAATAAAGTCGATCTATTGAGGCTTTGCTTGCGAAATCATCTCGAAAGAATCCGATGTAGGTGGTAGCGTGGCAGGCATCAGGGAGGGAGCTCGTTTGCAGTTGGAGGTGCTAGAGGTGATGAGTCTACCAAAGGTACAACTGGAGGAAGCTTTGTCAGTGTTGGAGGCTCCATTGGAGGTGCTGGAGGTGAAGACCCATCTGAGGACTTAGGGAAAGACTTGATTTGTTATCTTCTAACTGATCGAAGATATGGTTACAGAGCACGACATAATTATCTAGGAAAAAAGCTGAATGGTACTGATGGGTTGGGTTTCTTGACAATGGATCAACTAGACTTTTATCATGTTTTGAATACCCACTTTTCTTTTATTTTTTAAAATTTAGAAATCTAATGGAAATCCTTCTGCAGAGTTTTCCACAAAGTGGTGCCTAGGGTTAGGATATCTGTCTCTATCAACGGATTAAATAGACTTTTAACATGTTTTGAATACCCACTTTTCATTTATTTTTAAATTTTACATATCTAATGGAAATCCTTCAACAGAGTTTTCCTCGAACAGGTGCCTCTAGGGTAAGGACATATGCCTCCATCATATCTTTCCAATTCGAATTTATGCTTTGTATATCGTAGAAATGAAAGTGAAAAAATTATAATTCATGACATGCTAGTCAATGGTGCAAATAAAAAGAAGAAGAAGAAAAAAGGAGAGCTCATTCCAATGATTTAACCATTGTGCCCAATTTGACTATCCAAAATGTGGTGTGGCTCAAAGAAGCATTAGAATATTGCAAAAGCTTGGAAATAAGTTAACAGCAATGAATCAAACGATAATGCTATCCACGAAGTTGCAATCAAAACTCAAGCAAATAATTGTGAAAACTATTAATCCAAGTAAAATAAACATTGGTGGATAACTTGGGGGATCGTTAAAAATTATTCAATTCTTCAAGGATATCATTAACAAATATAGTAGGCAGTTTAGGTGGTTCAAGGAACAAAGCATCATTTCAAATTATATATATCGCAGTTAAGGCAGTTATAAAATCAACACCAACATAGTTCCTCAGATCTATAGAAATCCTATTGATAATATCGGAGTTGAGATCTCGATTACAGACTCTATAAAATGAAATAGGAAGGCAAATTAGGCAATGATAAACATATTCAAGTAGTTGGAACAGGTTAAATGACCCTAAAGAAGTCACCGGACAAAGAAAACAAAGAACCAATCAGATTGCTTTTACAGGAGAGCTACTCAAATTTTAGCAACGCAGACAGGTCTGACATTAATTAATAAGTAAAAAATAAAAATGTGGAGGAAGATTATATTGCAAAGGAGTGTCCAAGAAATGCCCACAGGATAGTGGAATCTATCTTTGGAGAGGAGATGAATTATATTTGATGTCTGACATAAGAAAAGAAGGCGCATAAACAAGACCACGAAGAAGGATACAATGGAGAAGATAGCTCATGAGGCCAAAGATTACGACGGTGTGAGATGATTATGTCAAAGAAATGAACAGCCTTGCAGAGGGTTTTGGAAGCAAAGGGTTCTGCAAAGAATGAAGCCTTCAATCTGGAAACTCATTCATTCGGTACTTCAGACCTTAACCTCTAAATGAGAGGGCAACCCGAAGGCATACATTATGCACACATCGTTTAAAAAAAATTATCTACAGAGTGATATGGAATCACATAGTACTGAGATAAAAAGAAACTCAACTAGGTAAAAGAATTACACTGAACCAAAATTATATTGGAACCAGATTAAATGAAAATGGTTTTAAAGAGAATCTTGCTATTAACTTGAAGATGTAGAGACTATGGCAAGAATGTTGTAAAAATATATACAGGTATCCAAAGGGTGAAAGTGTGAAACATAGTGACAGAACAAGTAACTATGGGATAGAGATGCTGAGGGAATCTGAAGAAGAAAGTGAGTACAATACAAGATGTAGCATATGAAAAGAGAATAGTACGGCTGTTTGATGACTCCTTTTGTATATGAACTGATGTTAGCAGGTGAGGTTAGCAAGGGGTAACATCTTTACTTCATGTTTGGGACTAGTCTATAAGTGGAAGTACAGTCCACACCATCAGCATTACAAGAAGCAAGGACTCTAATTCAAATTGTATCAGCATTTTTATGGATGCCAAAGATGATGTGAACATCTTGCTAGCGGACAGTGGCAACCAATAACCTAAAGACTTCATTTAGTCAATAGAGATTGTATTCAGACTCCGAAAATCTTCAGGCACACCGAGAAACGAGGATAAACAGGATGTTGTCAAACATAAATTGATTGGCTATAACAAAACCAAAAAAGTTCAGAAAGAGTTTAGAGTTCTATTCTAGAATGTCAGTTATTGCTAACAGTTATTAGTTGGCATCAAATAGCATGAACACTAAGCAACAAAAATTACAACAAACAGATATACATGCTCCCCAACCTTATTGCTGCAAACAAAGTAGACATTATGTAATAGGCATTTTTGAGTTTGTAACAGATGAACATTATCTTAAACAAAAACATGAAACTATTTATTTATCTAAGTTTAATGTTCCGTCACTCTAACAAACAACCACTGAAAGCCTCCCAGGAACATTTCTGATCCGAATGAACCATGTATGTTGTTGTGAAGATTACCATATACCTCAGAAAAATTATCACATTAAAATAACAAAGTTTAAGCAACAACATTTTCTCCTTTGTCCACACACTTTTCCAACAAATCCTGCCAGCATAATTTGCAAATTTAATACGGAAAATGATTGCTAGAAGCTTACATCTTGTAGTATTAATTCTACCACACGTGTCTTGTCTGTAACTCCACTTTCCAGCACAGTCTGCAAAAAATAATCATTTTTTTTAGCAATATTCAGGTCTCAAGGAGACCTTCAAAATACCAATGCGGAAGCATTGCATAGTGCAATTTATAAGCAATAGATAAATGGTGTATATCCAATGATGTCTTGACAACCGATCACTCTTAGTCATCCGTAATCATCCTCTGCTAAAAATTTCCCATCTGATCCTTTTCTACCCCATATAAAACGAATATCATCTAAGGCTTAAGCCTGAAGTAATACTTTCAATAAAAGAAAATGCCAAGGTACACATTACATATCAGTAACAAAGATCTTGTTCAGAAAGCATCATCTGAATTTTGACTTTAAACTTTAAAGAGAGTGGAGATAGATTTAGAATAACATATGAAGTGTTCCTGTTATCCAATTCGTCATCATCATCCTCATCAGCACTAAAGTCCTTACACCATCCAAGTTCAAGCTATCTCATTATGGTTCAAAACGTTCTACGTCCATCTTTTTTTTCAGGATTAAAAGATAGAAAGGAAACCCAAGAATAATTCTAACCACTAATCAGAAATATATATATATATATATATATATATATATATATATATATATATATATATATATATATATATATATATATATATTGCATAGGAATATGGAGACACGTCCCAATAACAAGCAGGCAGTTAATCAATCAACAAAATCACATAAAAAAAGGGAAATCTGACTACAATAAGTTTAACCCATCAATAAGACTCGAGCTCTCATATATTGTGAAGAAAAGGACAAAACATTACTGAGTTTCAGAATTTCTTGATTGCGGAAAATATGGCACCAACATTACCAACTATCCCAAACAGAGATGAAAAACCAGCGATATGATTTGCAAACCGTAAAACTACAACAAGGCCAATATTATCAGCCATCAAGAAGAGTGTGATAGGTCTGTGTTTAGTGTCTAGCCCCAAACCGTCCCATCCAACCTGGCCCGCTTTTGTCCTAATCAAGGTACTAAAAATCGATATATTTCGCGAAATTTCGTCAAATATATCGATTAGTTGAAAGCTCGGCACGAAATCTGGCATACAGTATCGAACGGCATAGAAACTTTTATGATTTTTCGATATTTCGTAAAATATCGCGATATTTCCATGAAATATTTCCATCTTCACGAAATATCATGATATCAGCACGAACACAAAGAGATTTTGTCAAAATTTCGCGAAAATTTCAGAAAATTTTGCAAAAATTTTGAATAATTTCGCGAAATGACACCAAAATTGTGAGACTGGGTGGTTATAAAAAGGAGATTGTGGTCTGGTTCTCAGTAGCTTACTTACATATAATAATATTTAAGTAAATAACGTTTTACTTAATATCTATTTTCTCTATTTACTTTAAGTCATTATATGTAAATAAGCAAATACCCCCCCCTCCCAATTTGATTTCAATAAAAATATCAAAAAAATAAAAATCAAAGAAATAAAAAAAAATACTTTCAGTTTTAGTAGGAGAAAACAGCTTTCAGGGTTTTTTATAAAATCCGTATTGTGAGAAAAGTGATTAAATCAACTCCTTTTTAGCTCAAAAAATTCAACAAAATGTAGAACTACAAGTGCATCTAGAAAACCATGGTCCGTCTTAGAAAATTTTGAATGAATAAAAACTTTCCTATATAAAAACTCTTTTTTTCCAGACTTAATAAAAAAACAGTGTTTCACATTTCAGCATAATTTTTGCACAATTTCAATTTTGCATAACTTTCTTGTTTTAAGTCCGCTTTCAAAATCATTTGAAACATTATTTTAACAATCAACTAATCTTTATTTTGAAAATATTTTTTTCCACAAAAAAGATTAAAAAGCATTTGGAAAATATATATCAAAACCAAACCAAACAAAATTGCACAAGACTCACAGACTCAATACACTGAATGCTACGTGAAGCTCTACACCCCTAGATAGGGTACAAATATTATTTGAGTGTTCCAAAGTGTGTATCTAAATTTGGTTTATGACTATCCAGAGTTTCCCTAAAAAATTTCATCGAAAAATCAATATTTCCATCATTTCTATAAAATTATAATATTTCCATACTGTCAAAATATTTCCACGAAATATTTCCATATCCAAAGGGTCGAAATTTCAATCGAAATGGAGATTTCAAACCTTGGTCCTAACATTAGTTTCCATATCCAAAGGGCAATATAAGTTATATGATATAGGGGACACGACAAATTGAGGCCTAGGAGACGTGCCACCCCGTGTCAACACGGATTTCTGTGTCCACCCGTGTTGTCACGGCATGATACCATCGCAGGAGAGCACCGAGAGCCATGGCATCGAGGGGATATCACTTCAGCAAGAGACGTTCGGTATAGAATCCATAATTTTTCGTCATAGAGAGATATTCCCTCCGGTCTCTAATCGCGTGAACCAAGGGAAGGGAAGACCATGTAGGAGACGATACACGAGAAAGATCGCAAAGAATCCTTACTGTTTCGATGATAGATAGAGAGAGAGAAATAGGAAGAAAAAAAACTATTGAGTGATAGCATGACGAGAATACATATTTCCCTAGGCATTGACTTCCTCCACATGTACAATCGGGTGTCCCCAGTGTTTTAAAAAACTCGCCCCAGGGTACGCCCGGGGCGCGCCCCGGGGCGGGGCGGTCCCAAAACGCCCGGGGCGGATCAATTTGGGGCTTTTTTCCTGTGGGCGCCCGAACCACTGGGGCGTACGCCCCGAACGCCCGGGCACGCCTTTTACGCCCCAATGGCCTGGGCTTACGCCCCACTGGAGTTTGTCTGCATAGTTGAAAAAAAATGATTTAATTGCTACCGTGTGATCTTTTATATGCGTCTTACTCTCTTGGATGGCGATTATGACATTCTTGGGAACTAAAGTTGTTTTAAATTGGTTATATATCATGTATAGAATAATAGAATCTATGGAATATAAACGTAGATAGTTTGAATATTGGTTAGAAATTTAGAATTAGATCTTAAATGATCTTGAAAGACAATGATAAGTTCATTTTTATTATTGTTTTGTATATATTTGTGATTTATCAACCAATTTTGTAGGCTCAAATGCTTTGTTTGTTCATAATATTTTTTATTTTGTTTGTTTTTAATCTATTTTCACTATTTATATAATATTTTTTATTTCTATATATTTTTTAAATTAAAAAATAAAAAATTCGTGGGGCTTACGCCCCGCCCCACATCAGGCAAAAAGCCCCGCCTTACGCCCCCGCCTCTGAAAACACTGGGTGTCCCTGCACGTTAATCGGGTGACCTTGCATGTTTCAGAGACTGAGAGTCTGTGATTCCTCCACATCTCCAACTGACGATTGTGATTCGCTCTCGTCTCCGAGCGAGTGAAGGAAATGATGGACTGTGTAGGAAAGTATTTATTAATTTCATAATTTTGTTGTGTGTATATATACACACACACACACACACACACCCACATGCCCTGGGGCTTACGCCCCACGCCCTGGGGCTTACGCCCCGCCCCACATCAGGCAAAAAGCCCCGCCTTACGCCCCCGCCTCTGAAAACACTGGGTGTCCCTGCACGTTAATCGGGTGACCTTGCATGTTTCAGAGACTGAGAGTCTGTGATTCCTCCACATCTCCAACTGACGATTGTGATTCGCTTTCGTCTCCGAGCGAGTGAAGGAAATGATGGACTGTGTAGGAAAGTATTTATTAATTTCATAATTTTGTTGTGTGTATATATATATATACACACACACACACACACCCACATGCCCCGTATCTAGCTTTTATGATTTTGTCGTGTCCGACTCCCATGTCCATGTCGTCACTCGACACACATGTCCATGTCCACAGATCATAGTGTATAAGTCTATGCATGTGTGGGCATCGAAATTAACCCACGGGTCGAACCCGATTTGTACACGAAAAATAGGCCCGCACTCAACGGCCTTCGGGTCGAACCCGACTCGCCCATGCAACTTGGGCCCGCACACAACGGCCCACATGCGGAAATCTGGCCCATGCACAACGGCCCGCATGCAACTTGGGCCCGCACACAACGGCCCACATGCGCACTCGACCCGCGTGCAAACTCGGCTCGCGCGCCACAGCCCAACTCAAAGTAAGCGGGTCCCACCGGACCCGCTACCCGAACACAAAGAAGGGGGGGGGCCCACCGGCCCCCCTTCTAGAAAACCGTGCCCCCCTCCTCATGGAGAGGTGGGGCCGGCCATAAAGAAAAAAAAAAGAGAAAAAGAAAAAGAAAAAGAAAAAGAAATCAAAACCGCCTCGATGCGGGGGGAGGTGGCGTGGACGTCTACGCAGCCGTAGATCCGTGACGATCCCTCGATCCAACGGACAAGATGACGTTGTGTCGCCATCCGATCCAAAAGTGCAACAAAAATAACAACTCAATCTTTAAAGGATCGAGTCACATCTGGCCCGTAACCACCCCAACTAAAAAGGAGGGGATCGGGTTTGTTTCCTTGGATAAAGGAACAATATCTTGATGGTTATGGGGGGAGATATCGGATGAAACAAAAAGATTTCAGCCATATCTCCCCCAACCGCCCCCCTTTGCCTATAAATAGAGGGGGTGGGGGAAGGCACAAAGGGTCCGAAAGCCGAAGACGAAAGAGCTCCGCAAGAGAAGCTCCAACGCTCGACGACTGAAGGCTTCACGAGGCACGGCAAGCACGTCCTACGGGAATCCTTGGCCCTTCAAGTCCTCATCAACGTGAAGACCTTGCACTCGAAGGTCAAAGCTTCGACTCCTCGCACGAAGAAGAAAGCGTGGAGAAGAAGACCCGGAGCCGTCATCACCCGATTGCTCCAACGATCTTCATCAGCTCCGAAGACGCCATAAGCAAAGGCCGGAGAAGAAGATCGAAGCCGACAACACCCGTCGTCTTCAACAAAGGCATCGACTCCTCGCACGAAGAAGAAAGCCGGGAGAAGAAAGCCTGAAGCCGGTGCTACCCCTGCCGTCTTCGTCAACAAAAGCCGACGCTACAACCGTCGTGCCGAAGCCGGTGCTACACCCGCTGTCTTCATCAACAAAAGCCGACGCTACAACCGTCGCACGAAGATCGGTGCTACCCCCGCCGAAAAGCCAATACCGACGCCACAACCGTCGAGGAAGCCGGAAGAATAAAGAAGCCTTGAAGAAGTAACGCCAGTCGTTCGAGAAGAAGATCGAGTCAAAGCTAAAGTCAAAGCCGACGCAAGAAGCCAAAGCAAACGCACCGGTAAAGCCCGTGCTAAAGCAACGCACGTGCCAAAGCCAAGCAACTACGACGGTCACGAGCAAAGCACCGCACGTTCTAGCCGATACGACGCGAAGTCCGGAAGAACTAAAGCATCGCAAGTCTCTACCCGCCTACGTTCAAGCGCATGCGCCAAAGCAAAGCAAACGCCAGAGCCACGCCAAAGCCAAAAGCTAAAGCCAAAGCCGACGCCAAAGACACGATCGACGCCGCGAACCGACGATCAAGGACGCAGAGGTCGAGCAAGGATCGAGGAAGACACGAAGACCGAGGAACGAAGCCCAAGGCCTCCCTAGCCGAGAAAGCGCGAAGCACGGACGGGACAAAATCAACGGCGGAAACTCCTTAGCCTCTCAAAAACCCTCACCCTGTAAAGACCTCTGTCCTGGGCAACCCCTTCAGAGCTCTCGCACGAATACCACGTGGAGACGCGGATCAAAGGGACCCTCCAGAGGATCTCTCCCACAATCTCCTGATCAAAAAAATTTGTAATCTTGTGTGATCCGCAATAAAGACGACCCGAATCTTTTTCCGCGCTCACAGCATGATGGGGCCAGCGTCATCGTAAGTGCAGACCCACCCCCCAAAAGAAGTAATAGACGGTGCATGGGTTCCTCAAGCCTACAGAGATTGACCCTCAAGGGCAAAGGAAGATAGTGCTCAACTGCAAGACCCATATGCCTGAGTAGTAAGAAAAATAAATGCAAAAACCAAAAACCACATTAGAAAAAGTGGCCCATATGAGTCTTATACAAGGGATAAAATATGAGCGTATATACAATGAGATACATACACACTACTACTTATGAAATCCCCACTCAAACTCAATTGGACATAAACCAACAATTTGCTTGCAAGCGATGGAGCCAAAATTTGCCCTCAAAGAAAAACTAAGGGGAGAGCGATGAGAAGGGACAGACAATGAGGATGGTCATGGATGAAACAAAAGGAGAGGATAACCGCAAAATCTAATAACCATATTCAAGAAAGAGAGGGCCATGTGAATCCTATACAAAGGGTATGGACAAATACACAAATAGATACACATATACTTGCCCAACGTACCCATCAAACTAATGGTAGGTCATGAAACAAGAATTTGCAAGTAAATGATAGAGTCAAGGAAGCAACTTCGTGAGCAAGACAATTGATTTTACTTTTTCATCAAAAAATTATGGCAAGCAAGTACCTAAAAGGCTAAAAGGTTAAGATAAAATAGCAATCAGTCTTATATGTTTGATTCGCTCATGGAAGATTAACTGACCCACAATAAATTGGCATCATACTACAATGCACTGGCTTGAGAGTAAGCAACATATCTAGACAACTTCAAAGATGATTTAACTCATGGAAAATACACAGCCTCCGAGGAAGCTTGACTGACAATATTTTAATATCTGGATTGCTGCATCACATAAAAGGAGTGTAAGCAATGATGTAGCATCAATATATAGGATTTCTAACCTAAACAACTTGTCTAACTCCATATGCACAACACTCGAGGAGTCCGAGACATCAGACACCATGATGCCTTGTCAGTGCATTCTCTTCATTGCATATACATCACTTGAACTTCATGTCATTCATTTAGGCGTTCCATGTATGCATCGCATCATACATCTACCATGCATAAGGACAGTATAATTATCAGCTACTCTTGTGATGTCCTTTGGTCAAAACTGGATGATCACCTTCGATGCAATACTGCAGACTTTATTCAAATTGGTAAGAAAACAAAGGATTTTATTCATGTCTTTGAAGGTATGCAGCATTACTTAACTATAGTAAGATCAGAACAATGGACCTTAAATCTTATCACAAACTAAAACTGCAAAAGATAGTTCCTTCTGCAAATCGTCTTTCCAAATTGTCCATTTCGCTCCTTATATTCCATATCTGCTAATAGAACATTCCTCCAAGGTTATATATGATCATGCTAGCCTTTCTTTCCTAGATTATCTATCTGATCCGCTTGCAGGACAAACAAGTACAGTTGTTCAAAGAATCATTGCGTGTGCAAAGACCGTTTAACGGGTTGTGCTTGTGATACCTAAGGAGAGTGTTGCCAGATCGAGAGAGAGCATGGACCTACACAGTTACAGTAAGAGCTTTCAACGTTCCTTCTTCCAGATGAACTGCAGATGTTGCCTATTTTCCACGAGACTGAGATCTTCCGAAATGTTGTCGCACGACTTCCTTCAGATATGATCATGGTCCATGGAGTTCTAGGACTTGTGTCAGTCCCAATGTTTTCAAAGGCGCCTCGAGGCGTAAAGTGTCAGTCCCAATGTTTTCAAAGGTGCCTGAGGCTTACGCCTCGAGGCGCGCCTCAGAGCGAGGCGCAGCAAAAACGCCCGAAAGGCACTGTATGAGGCGATCAAACAGCTGAGACGTACGCCTCAAGCCCGAGGCATAAGCCTCAGCTGTGTTTGATTTTGGTAATTTTTTTTAATGACGTGAGTTTTTTTAAAAAATATTGTTTTATGGGCCCCGAAGTTGCTTTTAATAATATAGAAGATGAAGAGCTCCAATTTGATTGAGTAAATCTTCGACTTGTGTTTTTTTTTTTTTTTGTTAAAGTGAATTTATAATTTCTAAGTGTGTTTTTATTTTGGATGATTAAAACTTTCGATTGGAAATTATGGATTTAATTAGAATTTTATGGTGGCATTATATGGAATTATGGATTTGGTTTATTTGATTTGGAACTTAGAGTTCTATAAATATTGTCTCAACTCTCAAGTATTGTTCAATTTAGGTATAATGATACACTTTACATACTTTATGTATAAATTTTGGTAAACTATTATGATGAGTAGATGTGGAATTGTGGATTATGATATGAAACTATTAATTTTCATACATTTCTTTGTTTTTTATATTTTATTTAATTATTAATATTTTTATATTTTTTATATATTTAATTAATTAAAACATACACTCGCTTGAGGCTCATGAATAGGAATTTGAATTAGCTGATCTTTTGTGTAAAGATTCTACCAACTTATCTCTTCTAATTAACTTCTTCCTCTTGCTAACAAAATTTTGGCTCTGTGCTCCACAAGTCCACATCATATTGAGGAATTTGAATTAGCTAATCTTTTGTGTAAAGATTCTAACAACTTATCACTTCTATTTACCTTCTTCCTCTTGCTAACAAAATTCAGGCCCTGTGCTCCATATCATATTGAGTGTACTAAAGCTTCTTAGGTTCTTTCTTATTTTTCTGAGCCTCTAGGACATTTTAGTGTTTCAGTACATTAATCTCTTTTCCAAGAGATGATGCTCTTCCACAAGGTTGTTATCCATTGCAATTGGGTGTCTCTTCTTTTTTCCATTGGAAATAGGCCATCTTTTGCAGTTTGGATCTAGGGTTTTTGTCTGTCCTATTTATTTTCCAAGTTTTTCTTGCTCTTTCTGAGAAGCTTAATACATGTTCATTTTTTCCTCCCTTTGTGATGCAAGTGTATTTCCAGTTTGGAAATAACACAGCATACCACTCCCAATAGTTCACCAGAGATCTAAGGTTTAACATAATTGAAGTGGAGCTTTTCACTTTTTCCTTAAGATTATATAAAAAGGACTTGACACTCACTAACCATGACAGGTGTATCATAACCGGTACAAAATAATGGAAGTATCAAGCACTGCAATGAATACATAATGATGTCCTTTGGTTAGCTAAAAGCAATAAAAAAAAATGAGGCAAACTGATGAAGATATTATAGACAGTACTTATGTATTAGTATGCAAAATGAATAATGTAAATAAAATCATGGAGTAGCATGCTAGCAAAAAGTAACAAAGGATGAGTGTCTTGCAGGTCCATCCACACCTTTAAAATTAAAGGTAACGTGGAAAGCTCAACAGATGGCAGCTCTCGTAATTCACTGTGAGCAACATGGAATGACTCATCTGCAGATGAAAGCAAAATGATCATTTAGCAAACCAATTGTAAAGCTCATTTTCCATAATCATATGCAAAATGCTTCTAGTTGATAAAGACTAATGTCTGCTGATTTACAAATCAATTCGATCTTTAATCAGGAAATGAAATGCAACAAATTCATTTTATCAGAAAGGCAGACATATAATTCCATGCATGGTATAATTCAAACTTCAAAGCATATTGTATATCGTCACAGACAGAGCAAGAAATGCAACATTAGACCAGCTTGAACTATCACCCACCACCAATGCAATCAGAAATTACAGAGACTAAGATCCAATTCTAAGGAGCAGCAATAATATCGCAAGCATGTCTTAGGAAATCCAATCTAATGCGTCCAATATAAATTGAACAACCAAACCATACACAACCAATTCGTGTTCAAAATTTATCTAAATACGACTTGGATGCATTATCCAGTACAGATAACTAGGGCAAGCCATCAAAGGAATACCGATGAAATACACATGAATCGAGCTGTAAAAAAAGCTTGTAGGAAAGCATCACCTACATTAAAACAACACGCATGGGGAACACTGTGGTATAGTAAAGGAAGCACATTGCTTAATCAGAAAGCATGAACATCGAGGAGCAATAAATGTAAAAAAAAAAAAAACCAATGCAATAATAAAAGACCGCAGATCATCAGCCCAAGCAGAGCTTTCTGCAAGCTGCTATTAAGACTCGTCAAAATGACATACACTATAGATTAAAAAAAAAGGCAAGAGAATAAAGAGATAACAGCCCATCCTGGGGTTCCCATAGATAAAGAAGATACTATCATGCTACTGCTGAAAAAACTAGACTTTGAACTAATACCCAAGACACACAGGCATGGAAAAATTCCGCGCAGCATAAGGATCTTCTAAGTCATCCCCACTATTTATAGACTTGGAAGAAAGAGGTCAATACACCTCCCATACTTCCCCATTACAAGTCCCATACATTTAGTCTTTTTTTACCCAATATGTAGCAAATCAATGAAAAAGGAAAGAAGTAAGAGGCTCAAATTACGTTGCTATATATACCACCTTTGGAAAAGGCATGTAAAGGAGGGAAAAAGAAGATGTGTGGTTATGAGAAGTTCAGAAAGAGAAAGAGAGAGAGAGAGAGAGAGAGATTGTGCCTTCTCTTGGGGATGGGTTAGACACGAGGAGGAGGTCATGGCTCCTCTATCTCCTGTGGACTCCTATTAGATACATAATTGGGTTTTTCCCAAATATACCCCTTATGACACCTAATCAGCCCTTAAGTGCTGATTACCTCATTAATTGCTGATTTACATCATATTTACCCCATCCATATCCATTCCTAAGTAGGACTTCTCCAACTCCAATCTTTACCACCACTTCAATTTGACCCACATACTTAATCGCTGTAAAATATGGAAACAATATAAAACTTCTAGCCCAATAAACCACTAAACTGACTCAACCAAGGTGACTAACTGACTCACAAAAAAAGATTTAACGACACCTAACTAATCAACCTGAAACATTTGGCACTCAAGTGCCCTAAAGACATTAACTGATCATGGATGCTACTGCAAAAAATTCCTTGGGTAGGCGAAAATGTTGAATTTGCTTATGGTGAATACCAACATCATCAAGCCGCATACTCCCCCTTTGCAGAAAAGATATAGAAATTTGCTTCCATTACACTCCAATAAAAGGAATTTGAGGTCCACCGGTGCAAATATTGAACGGGGTCTAAAAAAGAATATATTTGTCTTGTATCTCTTCATGTTCTTTAATTCGAACCTTCAGTCTTCTGTCAATTATGATCCCTCCATACGTTATGATATCTTAATGAAATTCATGGAAGCCTCTAGAAGCATGATCATCAATTATGATCCCTCCATAAGTCTTATGTCCATTATTATAGTCAATACACATGTTGTAAGGTCGTCATACAAAGTCGAGTACGTACTGTGATGATCATCATGGGCTTCTCTTCGGACTCTCCCAAAAATCTAATCCAATTTTTCTTTTGGCGCATCGTCAACTTATTACATGGGATTTTTCTTGTGCTCTTCCCTGGATTCTTTCTTGGATGTCACTTCAGGAATAATTGTTAAGCTTGCTTTGTAGTTGAAGACCTCACAGATCGAGGACCTTGATTAGTAGCGGTCCTAGTGGAAAATAGATGTGATCGTCCATCCTTTTGCCATTTCACGCCTTAGATTCTAAACCTCTTGTCAAAGATAATCCATCTAAGAATAAAGATTGAAAATTCAATCTCCTTTGTGAGCTGCTCGATCTGATTTTGCACCACTCATATCTCCTTGTGTTGGCTAAGAAGCACTGACACTGGTACGAGTCACGACAAGGAAGCGCTGACATGGCAAATCCTTAAAAAGGAGGGCACGGGTACAACAACACAACAAAAAAAATTAATATTTTTATTTATTTTTTATGTTTTTACAATTCATATATATTTCAATAACCGAAAAACCTCATAAAAAACAACTAAATTTTTTTTTAATGCATACTGAATCGCAACCATTAGTTACACCCAGCCCGATCGGTGAATCGCGCACAATCCTAAATGGCATGGAAAAGAACGATTGTGTTTCAATTTTGGCTTCAGCCAATCTGAAACCTCAAAGGATCAGATAGATTAAGGCCAAAATTAAATTGTAATCGTCCGTTACAACCATCCTGACAAGTGAATCGCACTCAGGCCCAAATGGCACGCAAAAGAACGACTGCGATTCAGTTTTGCCTTCAATTTATCTTATCCTCTAAAGTTATAACCTCAGAGGATCAGATAGGTTTAAGCCAAAACTGAATCAAAACAGCTTATGACCCAACTCTATATCAAACAGCCCATCAACCCGCCATGTCCAGTGCGTGTCCAGTAAGTGTACAACCATGCCCGACTCCCGGAATCACGTGGGGCACGGCACATGTGTGTCCGGCTAGTATCGGTGCTCGACACGGCTACGGGATGTCTGGGGAAGTGTTCGTGCTCCCTAGTGTGTTGGACTATCCATGTGATTCCTCTTATTAAACTTCAACATCCGCATTCTTCATGTGTGTGGCATCAGGATTTTCTTCTCAATAGAAGAGGGGAAAAAGTGTGACTAGAAAACCAAACACTACTTTCTTGAACTAAAGACAATAATGTTGAATCTTTTATAGTATTCCACAAATAAAATAAAAAATAAATAGAGTAAAAGACCCACAAACGCTTACTATATGAATCTTCTTTAGAAAACCTTGTAAATGAGAGATAGGTTATGTGGGTACAAGAAGTTCCAGAAATATAGAGAAGTCACTGGAAAAGAGAAATTGCGTACCTTCTCCGACGAGTGGAGCCCACGTGGGTATTGCTAACAAGTCATCGCTTTTTTCCTGAATTATTTGTTTGAGGGGGTCACAATATGAAACGCGAATAAATAGTCGGCAGATGCTTACAGCGTTGTTCAGCAATTAATTGCTAACAATTCGGCGAGAGATATGTGGTGCTTGTGCTTTGCCACTCAAGGCAGCTTTACAGATCAATTTTGGGTGCCAAAGATCAAGATTAGTTTGCTGTACTAAAATAGGATCAGCAAGCATTCCTTAGATGGTTGCGCACACCACTTGTTTTAGCTACTATGCAATGTTCAGTTTTATATCACGATAAATTAAGGCTGATTTGTAACGACCGGTACTAGAAAGAAAAGAAAAAAGAAAAAAAAAAAAAAAAGAGACTACCCTCTCTCTCCCCGAGCCCTAAACTAAGAACTAAACAAAAAAAAAGACTCAACTAAGAACTAAGCTAAAAGCAAAAAAAAAAAAAACTAAAACCTAATACCCTACCCAACCCAAACCCGACCCAACTCTCTCACTCCCCAAGCCCAGCCCAACCCGTGAACCTCTCTCTCTCTTCCTCTCTTCTCCCCCATCTCTTTGATCTCTCTATCTCTCTCTTCAGCCCTCTCACCCCCTCTCACTCTCTCTCTCTCTCTCGGATCTCCCTCACCCTCTCACCCGACCCTCTCCCACTCTCCCCCAAACCCGATCTGACCCAGCCCTTCCCCCCAAAACCGTCGCCCGAGCCGCGAATCCCGCCGATCACCAGCCACCCCCATCCCGAGCCCGTGAAACCCACCCCGAATCCCGTCGGCCGCCGCCCCTACCCTGTCGTCGCCGCCCTACCCGCCGCCCCTTTTCCTCTTTAAAACCCCAGCTCCTCTCCCCCTCCCATTAAACCGACCCCCTCCCCCACTTCAGTAAAAGAAGAAGAGAGAAGGGAGAACTAGAGAGAAGAAAGAGAGAGAAGTCAGACAAGAAAGAGAGAGAGATCGGAGAAGAGAGGGGGAGGCGGAGCAGTAGCAAGCGGCGGCGGCGGCGGTGCCGGCGGCGGCAGAGAATCCCGGTCTCCTCCTCCGTCGCGGTGGTGTCGACGACCCCGGCGAGCCCCCTTCCCCCCATTTCCGGTCAACAGAAAAGAAGAGAAGAAAGAGAAACCAGAGGAGAGAGAGAAGAGAAGAAGGTGAGGAGTGGAAGGCGCACGGCAGCCGAGCCCCGACCACCTACGCACACCAACGGCGACGAAACTGGCGGCCCTCGGCAACGGCACCACAGACGGAGCGCACGGCGACCCCAAACCCAACTCCGGCAGCTTCTTCCCGACACCCCAAGGCAAGCCCCTACACTTTGTCGGATTTCCCTTTCTATGCGTGCACTCCTGCGATCGTCACATGCATGCACCATGCACTTCCACACCAAGGCACCTGCGGCAAGAAACTAGACCATCCCGGCGCGAGCGGTCGCTCTCCAGTGGTACCCCTTGGCGCCCACTTCACGTCGATGGCACTGAGGATGACAACCGAGGACCGGAGGTGGAGCTGGCACGGTGCAAAACCCCCATGGCTCTGGTTCGGTTCGTTGGAGAAGAAAGGGACAAATCCGACAAATGGTAATAAAATAATAGTATAAAAATTAAAATAAGGGTTGTGTATATAGGGTGTTATGTATAGTTGGGTGGGCTGCCCTTAGCAGCTACCTAAGTAGCCGGGCTTCACTTAGTGGGTGGGCCCCACTCAAGGTGGTCGGGTCCCACCACCAAGCGGTAAATAGTTGCCGAAACGGTTTTAGCTATCATTTTGCCGTCTAATGTCAGAATACGACGAAACTGGCAGTATCGGACTCGGCTCTTAGAGACCTATCCGTTGGCGATGGGTTGACAATGACCAAACGTAATTACCAAAATGCCCCTACTTGGGGCCCGGTTCAGCAAATCTTCCATCGACCATAGCTTTTAGGATCGGACCCCGATTGCCATGAAATCGTTGGCAATGAGTTCCAAACTTCGAGACCTACTTGTTGACAGTAGATTGGACCCTACTAGTCATAGTTACCAAAATCCCCCTACAGCGGGGCCCTGTTTAGTCGAGATCTTGCATCGATCGCAAACTTGCGGTCCGGACTCCGACTTGTCGCAATACTGGCAACAACGGGTTCTAATTCTCGAGACCTATTCAATTATTATGTCACTGGAATCTAGTGAGTACCCTCTGAGACTTTGGGGTCCACTTTGGCCTATAAGACATGTCCTTTTGAGGGCCGAACCTATTTTGGGGCTAAGATTCCTCGTACCCTACACCGTATAAAAACGGTACCTGATATCGTTAGGAATGTTATACCATACTTCTATTTAAAAGTTTGAAATAGATTCCATAACCAGGGTCGAATGACCCATGTCTGACAAGGGTCTAATGACTCATGTGTACCCCGGGTCTAATGAGTCATGTACAACCAGGGTCTAATGGCCCATCGATAACCATGGATTAATGACGCCTAAAATTCTCGACTCGGCCAACTCGGCCCTAAACCCGTATCTCTCGGTAGGCAAGCATTAACCATGGGTCCGCTGTGTGTGAATTTGGCAGTGCGTAACCGGGACGATCCAGCCGTAGATGGAGCAGAGACGGATCAAGAACAGTTAACAGGAGTTTGTGCGTAACCGACAACCAGGTGACATCTACTCCCTTTTCCGTGGTCTTTGATAGTGGGAAATGAGAACTAGGGTAGGTGTCCATGGTACTACATGCGGGTCCCACCAGGCATCGCCGCATGTGGTCACGTGGACCCCTCCTTGCATGCGAAGTCGCGAGTCCAGCGACGCATGTTTTAAAATATTAATAAAATTAAACATGCTTTAAAATATTATTAGAATATCATACTTTACAGTATTATTAAAATAAGCATGCTTTAAAATATATGATTAAAATAAGTATGCTTTAAAATATTAATAAAATATTCATGAATAAAATAATCACAATTATTGTATGGACACCGTAATTAGGTATTTTCCTTAAATTAAAATATAATTATCAGGGCCCACCCTCCTGAGTGGAGTGTGGAGACCCGGGTACACGGGAATACGGGCGAGAGCAATTTAGGTTTATTGTGATGCATGGGTTGCGAGAGCAGTGCGAGATCATGGTTAAAACGTTGCAAATCACTAATTAACGCATGTACTCTTTTTATCTGTCTTGGTATATATTTAAATATAGTTATTCATTGTGTTGAGTTTTTGGCACTTTGTTAAAATAATAGAATGTGATAATCTATATTGTGGAAAGATTGGACCCCGTGCGCGCAAGGGCCGTGAACCACCCTGCGCGCACAGCTGAAGATCAGTAGGCTATGGGGTCACGGGTAAGGATTGTGGTAAAGCCAATAGGTGGTGCCCTCGAGTAGGGATTGGCCTAGCAATTCCTGTCCCGGGGTAGTTGAAGACCCTAAAGAAAGCAAGTTGGGCGGTAGAGCTCCACCGTGAAAGACGGGAAACCCCTTATGATCATATGGGTGACTTTGCGTATGGTGTCGGAGTATGCACGGCGAGAGAGTTGGCCCTCTACATCGAAATAAAAGGCCCTATAGAAATGCCCGACCGGGGGCAGGATGAACAAAATATCCGGGGTTCACATTAGGATAGATATTTTATATAATTACTTATTAACAACTATGGAATCTTAATGTGGATTTTGAAATTGTAGAGCATGACAATCTAGTGACATTTAGATGATTTTTTTTATATAGTTCATTAATACTATGGAACATTGAATGCACTTTATGTTAGATAATCTAGTGACAATAGGTATTGCATGAGAACATAGACTGATGGTAGGATTAGGACAGCTAAATATAATCTAATTCAATTAGATCAGTTGTCTCATATTATTAAAGGCTACTAGGATGTCACTAGCCATTAATTTGGCTAATCTCCCAATTTCTCATTGGGGGCTACTCTTTCCCACGAGTAGACTCTCCTGCAGGTACGGAGCTTCAGGAGCAGCAGTGGGAGGCCAAAGGCGGAGTTAGAGTCTTAGCTTGTTTTTCATTAGTAGTGGCTTTCTTTCATTCGATGTAATTGACCGATGTAATTGACCTGGATTTGAATAAGAGTTTATAAGTTCTTTAGTCTAGTTTAGTGCTCTGAGTTGTTAGTAGTATTGTGCCAGCTGAATTTTTGGGTAAGCCTCTCCTCAAGGCTCCAAGCCTAGTTTAGACCACAATAAAAATATAAGAAGAGAATTGACCTAATTTGACACGCCAGTAGATAGGGCCTCTAGACCGATGCACCGAGTGTTAGGGAGCGGGTAAGATACTCGGCTCAGAGGCTTGAGCCTCGTGCTCCCTTAAGAGGGACTTCTGTCAGCATGTGGAGCACCGACAAGCCTCACATGCTGAGAGGATAGCCCGGTCGAAGGTCGAGCGTGGTCATCTCTCTATCAACAAAATTCTCTCTCTACCTTTCTTTAATTTAAATAAAAATATTTTTACAAAAATCAAATTTTAAAATACTTCTTGTTTCTCCCTCCTTCTTCCTCATTTATGAGAGAGCCACAGTCCTGTGAGAAACCCTAATTGGCATAGATAGACGACCAAACCTTAAATCCCTTGGTTTTTCTCAATTCACACCCCAGGGATCGGTTCCGGATTTCTGGAGCGTGACATGATTACTAGCATTTAAGCATGAGATTAACAAATAAAATAAGTATTAAAATAGTCCACAGTCAACAGATAAGGATATATGACAAAAAGGTATCCCAACGATTAAAACTAAGATGCTCTTGAGGCTTCAACATGGATATGAAATTAGATCTGAAAATAAACTGCAGCTAAGAGGTTTCAGGCTCAAAGGAGTTTCTCTATTGACTTTATACGTCCAATCCTCTGCGAATACTTGCTTGTCCTCCCCACCTTGTCATTTCCATCTAAGAAGTATGGGTATTGGGTGCAACAATGGTGCACTATCAATTGTAAGTGTGCAAGCTGAAAGGAATACTATACCTTGAGATGATGAGATGATGTTGAGCTAAAGCCGATTATCTCTTCGGTCCTGTCATCATCAACAAAGCCTTGGCACGAAATCAATCATGAAAAAGGTGGAAGATGGGTGCCTCAACAGATGGGTTTAGAAGCATTCTGAAGTTTGATGGAGAATAAGGGAATTTACGGAATCTGGATAATTATGAAATCAGCAACAAGATTGACTGATGGAGGAAGGTGGCCAAGAAGATCAAGATTAGAAGCAAGATGAAGAACTACTGAAAAAGAGGAAGGTGCAATGGCAAATCAACACTTAACAAGAGAGTTTTCTTCAAAATCCAGATGTGGACATAGTGGAGATGGGGTTTTCTTTTAAATGAAGTCATGGGGAATAGAGAGGAGAATGGTGACAAAGATAGAAGGCCTCATTAATTGGGGGAAGCACACACATAGGGAGAGAGAAGTGAGAGATAGACTGATATTTGATAAGAGGAGGGACCCACGAGAAGCAATGGCATGGCTCCCGACGTCGTTTCTCGACTCCCACATGGTTTTTATGGCATGCATTTGACGAGAGCAGGCAGCTAAGGTTCTTTTTTTTTTAACGATCCAATAAAAATAAGCGATGATCCAATAAGTTGCTAGGGCCCCTCCCATCATGATTGAGACCATGTTCAACAAACTCAAACAACCCCGAGCCCCCACAGGGGAATTCAAGAATGCATGTTGCCGGCGGGGTGTGGATGGGGTGGAACCGAAAGGCATTCAAGACAAGGTAAAACGATGCATGACAGGCGAATCTTTATCCAGAGAGAAAGACCTCCTGACTAGAAGTCATTCGTCAATCCAATAAGATTTAAGTTGAGGATCCAACAAGCCTAAAATGGATTTAAGTAACCCATAAGACTTAAGTGAAGATTCAATATGACTTAAGAGTTAAGACAAATAAGACTTAAGTAAAATCCAATAACATGGTTTAGATTCTGATTGAAATGGGCTAGGCCCGATCTGAGTAGGGTCAAGAGTATCCTAGCCTTATGTTGGTTCAAACACCCACATAATATGGCTTATGTTGGTTGGACATCCCCAACACCTAGGAAAGTAAAATTATTGATTCGGGCATCCAATCAAGACTTGAAGACAAAAGATGACAAGTAAACAAAAAATAGAAGTCATCTATAAAAAATACATGGAATAAAATGTAATTTGCCCATGGGGCAAACAGTCAAATTGGGCAATCTGATTTGGAAAAAAACCATATGGAAAAACCTCAGCTCCTAAAGAGTATGTCTTTCATAGTTGTTGGAACGAGCCCACATGCAGTAGTCAACGCTCGGTCTAACTACATGCAGTCACTAAAGGATAGGATGTGCCATGAATAAGGGATTACATGGATGTGCCTCGCCTAATCTCGATGCCAACACAGTCCTCAATATACATGATGTCCTCGAAGACAGTCACTGCAGCTTTGGTAGTCCTTGATGGTGGAACATAAAGTAGATCTGTCTGCTCGAACGAAACTCCAAGATGTTTGGATTTGGTGGTGATCTGGTGGATCTTGTGATGGAACTAGTTAATCTGGTGGCGGAACTAATTAATCTGGTGGCAGACTGGTAAGTCTAATGGCGAATCTGGAGGATCTTTAAGTCGTACTGGATCCTCACTATATGGCTCATGTTGTCGGGAGTCTCGGGACATCCCTCGCACCTAGGCAAGTATAAACAATGATCCGGGTGTCCGATCAACACATGGGGATGGGTGATGGAAAGCTAACGAAAAATATAATTCATTCTAGGGCACAAAACTATAAAATAAATAGGGGTAAAATAGTAATTTTCTACAATGCAAGGTCAAATCAGACAATCTCATCTGCATCAATTTGAAAGGAGTAGAGCAACAGGATTTTCAAAAAAGGCCAAACAGCTAGGGAATATCCTGAAGCAAAAAGGTTACCTAGATAAATTTGGATAACAGCTTTAGCAGGGAAGTCTAGGGAGTAGATCAAGGAAATGTTTTGTTAAATTGTTTTACATTTTTGCAGCCACCTTCGACTGATCTTCTGTACCTTTTGGTTTACTTTTCTAATAAATTTGTAGGGGTATAAGCCAAACACAATCACCACCCAATGAAACAAAGGATTTATAAAGAATAGAACGCCACCTACCATGCCTTTCCGATCCAAAATGGGGTAAGTCATGGACAATAGTCACAATACTAATATATGTCAGGAAAAGATCAAGCAGTACAACTATTTATCAGATTGGCATCAAACATTTCTTTAGAAATGAGAATGATAAGGGCCAACATTTTTAAAATATTTTGCCAAGATGCAATATAGTCGAGGATAAATTAATATTACAAATAGAGCCATCAAGAAGGGAAATTTAAACACACTAAAAACAGATTTTACTTTGCTATAGTCTAGGGCATAACCCTTAACCATATTAAGGGATGCAATAAATTTTGCAATTAACAAATCATAGATTAATCTTTTTCCTTGAGTATTCCAGTTAAGATCCCTCTCCTTGACAACTCTTTATCATTGTAGCTTATCTACCCACTCTTAAAGTAATAAGTGTATCCTTACAAAGAGAAGAGCCAAGTTTTAAACTTTTTTCCAAGATTAACCTTATCTATATTATAGATAGATGCAAAATGATTCGAAATAAACACACAATAGATTAAGCTTCTTCCTTGATTATTCCAGTTAAGATCTCTCTACTAAACAACCCTTTATGAATGCAGCTTATGTACCCGCTTTTAAAACAATTACCCATCCAAACACAATTGAAGAAATCCAAGCCATGAATTTTATAATGCACTCTCTCCAACCAGAAAAAGTAGCAGCATGCAACACAAGCAGAAAAGACTAACTACATAGACAATACTTGCCATTTGACCGAGGACCAGCAGCTTCAAGAACTTCAATTGGCGGGCGGGGTGCAACATCCAGTTCTATAAAAAGATTATATAAGAAATAAGAAGTGTGTAACCAGAGTCACCAGACATTAAAAAAAAAAAGCAACAAAGAAAATACTTACTACCAAGAGTATTATAATGCAGATTTCTCTGCGCGTCGCATATTTGATCCCTACAAATAACCCAATGGTGTACAAAACAAAGTTAAAAAACAAAACTCAAACTAAGAAACCACCCTGCAGTGAAGAAGCAAGGATATGATTGTAAAGGTACCATATATAGGAACAGCCAGTAGCCTCTTGAAAACTAAGCGCCAATTCTGTAGACAATTCTGGATCTCGCCATGAGATGATTGTATCTAAAACAAAATTGAATTGTAACCAAATGCACGGCACTGATATTTTGAAATTAAAAATTGGGCATGTTTACTAATACAATGCAACAGATATTCACACCTTCTTGCCTTCTATAGATTTCATCTGAGGAGATCCGATGCACAAGTAAGGTATCATTATCTTCTTCATCAATAACAATTAAACCAAGATCCTCTGATCTCTGCAAATCAATTCCTATACTGTAATTAGTATACAACAGAGAGAGATGCTACAAAAACAGAGAAACAAGTGGATGTTCTCCATTGGAATGCAGTATAGAGAGCTGAAAAAAATTGGACTAAAATCACACATCTCTCGCATATTCTATAACACCATCCGAAGTACTATAAAACAAATTATGTATAGCACAATAATAAGTCGAGAACAAAAAAGTATACAATAAGAAAGAGCTATAATGGAAGGCATATGTGGGGCACTAAGTTGAAATCCATGCAAGTACCAGCAATCATTAACCATGGGAGTCTGCTACAGCCTACAGCATGCCAGTAATAGTACCAATACTGAATATAAGATTAAGTCTTCTAGTTATTGTTGACGAAAAGATCTAAAACTCAAAAGGGGTATGGCAAAGGTAAGATGGTGGTATGGGTAGCACATAGCAAGTACATAATGTATTGTGAATCAAGAATACCAGTAAGCAATATAGTGAGTGAAGAACTTCAGTTCCAGAAACCTAGAATCTTCTTTTGCTTAGAGAGCAGGTATAATTAACAATGAGAGCATCAAGGGAAGTTCTTCACCAAAATCAACAAAGAGTTCAGTAGGGAAACAAAATTTCTAGCCCGGTGCCATATTAAAGAACAATTCTCACAAATCTAAGAAGTCAGAAAAAGAACATTGAATCCCAACTTTGAATAGTATTCAATATAGACTACCAGCAACAGCCAGTGCAAAAAGTCTTGATGCGCAAATGAAACTGGGCGAGAAAAAGATTATATTCCTTGGATCTTGAAAGCAATGTTGCAAATGTAGTTCTAGCAAATGTGGGCATTCTAAAACTACCATACCCTAAACATGAGAAACACTCCTGGATTTGTTCCCATCACAAAAGTCTAACCCAAATGAGGTATGCACTTAAAGCTTTGTAAAGCTACACCTACTTCTTCAATGTATGATCAATCACCATATACGAAATTTGCTCAAAAAATCAGGCATGCACAAATAAACTCCCATTTGAATGATTATTTTCATGCAACGGAAATTGTCAGAAAATTAAGGATCAAACAGATCCAGATTTAATCTACTGTGCTCCATCTACATTATCGGCAAGATTTTCGAGATCTCGTTTATAATATCTACCAGTGAGTTAGTACACAGAAGTGGATGTCACTAACCAAAACCCTTAGTTGCAAAACCATGCAAATCATACACTGCTCCTGCTTCATAAACCGTTTAGACGCTTCCTAGACAGAGACAATAAGGAAGCACACTCCCAATTAGATTGGATTAGGAATGTTGCTTTACTTCAGATTTAAGGCTAATAATTTGTGTCTCAGTGACTAATGTAATTCCCTCTATCACCTTAATCCTCCACCCTCTTCATCCATACTCTTTCCTTGTCTTGGGAAACCATGCAAATCATCCACTGCTCCTGCTTCATAAACCGTTTTGACGCTTCCTAGACAGAGACAATAAGGAAGCACACTCCCAATTAGATTGGATTAGGAATGTTGCTTTACTTCAGATTTAAGGCTAATAATTTGTGTCTCAGTGACTAATGTAATTCCCTCTATCAACTTAATCCTCCACCCTCTTCACCCATACTCTTTCCTTGTCTTGGGAAACCATGGCGGAGTTTCTCCCTACTTGCATGAGCTTACTTGTGAAACCAATAAGGCAGCTTTACCTAACTAAAATTGGTCTTCTACATTTTTAGATAGCCTTCTCTTGCCAAGTTTCCTTGGTCAGTTTTCGGCACCAATAGAGGGTTGACCTCAGGTCGCCGGTCTATCGGAAAAGGCTGTTCCATCGTTTTGTGGAGCCATCTTAACTAGAGTTGTGCCCATACTCGATCCCATCTTAATGGGATGCGACTTCACAATGATGACGACCCTCAATAAGATGGGAATACACTCTGTCCTTACTTCTATGATTCTTAATATTTGGTTATGTGGAATTACATACAGAACCTTGTTATAGATTATTAGACCATAGGAATGTGCATGTGTCAAAGGGCACTTGTGACTTAAGAATAATATGAAATAATTTGATAAACTACAATCCACTAAGATTGCAGTATGCAGTGTTAATCAAAATACCAAAAATTGTCTTGTTACATCATTGATTATGTATAGGCTCTTAAACCCCTTTGTGGTTGTGGACCTGTGATAAAGCCATGTTAGGTAGTGAATATTTTAATTGCATTATACAGATTTAGGCCTTACTAAGATGGATGGCATAGTTTAACTCCTCTCCGAACATCAAATCACAGGTTTCGCTTCGAAATCCCAAAATGACATATATCAATACAATTTTAAAAAATCAGTAAGACCAATAAAATCATATACAATTAGAAAAGATGTACAAAAGGACACATATTTTCCAGGGATGGTGTAGAGAATGAGGCCTTGTTAAGATGACCAATTTAAATAATTACATTCAGTAATATTGATTGCTCACTTGTCTTATTTTAAAAATAACTTCGTAGGGCGGCTTTACCTATCTCATATTATTCCAGTGTACAAAGACCTGACAAGCGCAAGATATAACCAACTCAAAATACCAATTTGAAATTTAAGGCAACTGAGAGGAAGGTTATATATCCACGAATTTTCAAAGCTAAGCTTGTTAAATAAATGAAGATTGACTAAAAATACAATAGATGAATAACCAACAAGCTTATAAAATCTAGTGTTGCTTATCTGAACATCAAATTACTTTAATAGAATTCATGTAATCAGCTTCCCTTGTGTAAACTGAAAAGTAATATTGCTTTGACTTCAACTACGTGCTCACCACAAATTGCATCTTGAAAAAAAGATTTCACTTTTTAAATAAAACCAAAAAAGGGCGTGAAATAGACATATTAGTTAACTCCATTGAGACCTAACTAAAAACAAAAGGAAGTATGGAAACAGAAATCAAAAAATGCAAGGGACAAAGAGTAGCCGTTGAGTAGAAAGTCAATACCTCCAAATAATCAACATTAACATGCCCAGTTCCCTGGTCGTCCCATTTCCCATCATCATTCAAACGGTAGACCTTAACACGCTGGAATTTTTTAGGCTGGTTAGATATATCGTAATAATTAGGTGATGTATAAATATAAAATAAAAAACTGAGAGATAAAGGGAATATCAGATCCATTATCAAAATAACAAATGCAACTAAACATAGATATCCAAAGAAAGTAATAAACAAACACAGGAGTAGAAATTAGAATTGTGTCACTACAAAAAGCAATATAAACATTGCAACATAATTCGCATGTCTTATTATAGTTTTTCTCTTTCAAAACTTTCTAATTTTTCTTTTATGGATTTTAAGCATCTTTCAAATATTTTTAATAGGACTAAGCCTAGGCCATTACCGTAGTATTTAAACAACCAAACTTGAGTTTATGAACCATGTTACGCTAGCTTCTCGGCCTTTCCTTTGTCTAACCCTTCCAGAAGTTGTGCGGAAAATGCTTTCGACAAATGGAGCCGATTTCTAAGGTTAATATACTATATTCCAAAACACCTGACCACTTTTTTTTTATGCACGATATATTAGAATGCTATTCCATATAGTTTTAATGCATGTATTAGGAAATTACATCCATCATTTGATTCCCTTACAAGGGATACTAAATTCCTTGTGATTAGAAGTCTTCCAATAGTATGACAGATAGTATAAATTATAGAAAAGATTGTGTGAGGTAACCTAACTATATTAAACAAGGGAATTCAATTTATCAATTCTTCCAAACTTGGATTAGTCTTTTTAGTTAAAACCTTGTCAGTAAGTTTATTCCACAGTGGTGTATTTATGCAAATTATAATCTCTTTTTTTCTATCCAACTCATCTTCAACATGTGATCCCGACTTTTTAGGATACCACTGTTCATCCACGCACATATACTCACCCAGATACACAAAACCACCAATCCCTCTAAATAGGAGTCTTAGTTACTTCTAATTTATCTCCGCCCATCTCAATGTCTCTCTCTCTCTCTCTCTTCACATTTACGCACAACCACCAACTCTTATTTAGGAGCCTTGATGGTAGGGACACCAAAGCCTCGAATGTAGAGTTTACAGCCACAGGCGCGCAAGTTGGGCTGCAAAAGAGCCGAGCCAAGCTTTGGTCTGTTTGAGCTTGGCTTGTTTAATAAACAAGCATACATGAATGAGCTCTTACCGAGCTTGTTCGTGAACTCTATCTTAAGCCAAATATGAGACTATATATGTTAGGTCTATTCAAGCCATTTATGAGCCTATGCATGAGCCTACTCACGAGCCCTAAACGAACATGTTCACGAGCCCAACCAACCCGAACTTTGGTCTGTTTGAGCTTGGCTCGTATATTAAACAAGCCTAAACTCTAGGTTTTAGCTTGGCTTGACTAGTAACCGAACGAACTCAAACGAGCTTTTATCGAGCTTGTTAGCCGCTCATGAACAGCTTAGTTCGTTTGCAGCCCTACGCGCAAAAGAGTCCACCTAATGTTCTTATGGCTCGGAAGAGACTACTTGTATGTTAACCAGCCTATTATGGCTTAGTAGTTATTTATCTTTTATTTTTCTAGTTTTATTTGTTATTTTAAACTTGAAAAAAAGGTAAAAATTCTGCAATTATTTTTTTTGATTGTTGTCCTGTTTAGCCCCATATTGGATAGGGGAACTAAATTATAACTCAGAGGTTCTATTTAAAGTATCATATGCCTTCATATTTGATATAAAATTAAAATAAAGAACAATTATTTCCTCATGTGAAAGATTGGCCCGGAGGTGAGACTTCTCAACTCGGTCTTTTTCTCTCTTTGTGCATGCGCGCGCGCTTGTGCACCCGACCCCGGCTCTGACTCATGTTCGTGCCCCGACCCCGGCTCCGACTCCCAGCCTACACTTGAACCTGGCTTCAGACTCTTGCCTGCGCCCAGTCTCGGCCCGGCTCCTTGCCCGCACCCTCTCAGCCTCGGCTCCTTACCCACACGCAAGATCGGCTCCCTGCCTGGTCCCGATCCCAGCACCGGCTACATGGCCCCGCCTAGGCTCCTAGCTTCACCTCCTCACCCACACCCAATTCCTGGTCCCGAACCCTCTTCGCATGGGCCCGGGACTCTGGCTCCCACCTACAGTCGTCCAACTTCTCGTCGACCCTCTGTCGACCTCATGTTGCTCACAACTTACCATCAAGGACTCCGTCGCTTCCCCACATCGACTATGGATCGTGTTTGTGATCACTCTTCGTGGAATTGTCTTGCGACTCCTCTCTAGTTCACTGGATCATATTCCTGCAAACGAGGGGAAGTCACTCATGTTTCCTAACTTGTTTCAGCTTGACCTATTATATTATCAGTCTAGATCTTAATTTTGCTGCCTTTGATAGTACCTAATATGGCATGAACCTACACCTATTAAAACTAAAATCTTTTGTTCTAATTCAAATATTTGAAATCCATTAAAATAATACACATTTTTTTTGTATATTTGTTAAAAATCCCCTTTACACTATTCAAAAGCTCTATCTTTTGATCGATCACCCTACTAAATTTTGAATGGTTTTGCACTGCGAAAACTGTACGAACTTCTTAGCCCTTTCATATCTATTAATCGCTCATGTTAATTTTGAATGTCGTTGATTTATTTCATCTGTTATTTAAAAAGGATTGTCTAAATTTTAATCTCCTTAAATCTTTTAGGCCTCCTTTGTCCTGCAACAGCTTTGGTATCAAAGCAGTCGGTTTAGAGTTTAGGAAAACGTTTCCACCACATTTTACATGACCACAAGAAGTGGTAAATCCTACCATTCAAACATGGAACCCAATAATCAATTAATTGAAGCCATAGTTGCCTTGATTGAACAAATTGGCCAAAGAAATAGTAGCATTGGGATGATAGAAACCTACAACACAACCCGCCTAGAATGTATAGAAGCTTCGATTCACGAACTTCACAACACCAATAATGATGTGGAATCCCAACATGGTGAAATTAAGGATAGGGTTAGATTGCAAGACCAACAAAATCAGGGTAACCCTAGACCACCTGAAACTCCGAATGAAAGTGCCATGCGTAACATCAAATTAGAAGCCTCTAATTTTGCAGTCGCTTGGACCCAAAGCTTTTCATAGACAGGTTAGCTAATATGGACCACCATTTAAAGTGGTATGATATGTTAGATGCCTAAAAAGTGAAATTTGCAAAAATGCAAGTTACAGGTGCAGCAAAACTACATTGGAACAATGTAGAACGCTTGGTTGATAGAGCAAGACAAGAGCTCGTTGAGACGTGGGATGAGATGAAAGAGAAGCTCAAGAAAAAATATATCCCTACTTCCTATAGGCCAGTGTTGTCAAGGCGACGAGGCGTGCTTGAGGCGCAAGGTGCCACTGGAGCCTGAGGCGCAAATAAGCGCATGTCTTAGTGTGTAAGGCGCAAAAATATATTTTTTTCTTTAAAAAATTAATAATAATTATTAAAAAAAACTAAAAATCATAAAAAAATTATATTTTATGAAAAAAAGAGATATAATCACAATGCAATTAAATCAACACAATAAAGGCATACAATACTTATAAGTTATAACTCATAACTAGTGGCCATCAAATGAACAATTTGAGTGAATAATAATTCACAAGTTATTATGCAACATGCCAACATCATATTCATAAGTTAAATGCATGCAATACTCATAAGTGATAACTGATAAATGAGAACTCATAAATAATGTTGAGTAACAAAACAAAAGAGTCGGACTCTAAGGAGAGTTTGGCTCTTTTATTCAAACCAAAAAGGATCGAAATAAAAAAACCAAAACCAAAAAAAAAACTAAAAACAAACCTAAAAAAAACCAAAATAAACCAAAATCACAAAAAAAAAATTAAAACTTGATCAAAACCCAAAATGCATCAAGACATACCCCTCGGCCGCCTTGCGCCTTGTGTCAAGGGCGCCTAAGGCACGCGCCTAGCTGCACGGGCCTCGCCAGAATGCGCCTGAGGCACATATCAGCGCCTCACCTCGAGGGGCACCTGAGGAGCGCGCCTTACTGCGCCTTGACAACACTGCTATAGACAACGTTCATTAGACTAATGGCAGAAATTAAATCAAGGAAGTAAACATGCTATCAAGTATATTGCTCGTTTTGATGAATATCTAATGAGAAGTAAGGTTCGGGAAGAGTTTCAAGTTACACTGTCAAGATTTAGGTCTGGCCTTGGGGAAGATTTATAAAAGAACTTATCATGAGAGAAATAAATTTGTTGAAACATGCCTATCAAGTAGTGCAAGATTTTGAGCGCTTTGTAAAGCAACCCATGTTCGTGTGTTCTGAATCCCGAGAAACAACTAGTAGACCCCTTTCTACTGGAAACAATGCCCCACAAAACCTCCAATCAAGAACTTAGTTCTAGATGAGCAAGAAGAAGAAGAAAATGGAGAGTATGACGAAGAAGTTTGTGAACCTGAATTCAATACTGAAAGAACATAAGACATGGAAGCATAGTCACAAAAATCGCCGATTTATTGAAAAAATCGCGTTTAAAACGCGACTAATAGCTCTGCCGATTTTTTACCGATTTTAACCCCGTTTTAATCAAGTCACAAAAATCGGCGATTTTTTCGGCGATTTTTTGAATAAACCGGATTTAAGTCGGCTGTTTTTGTGACAACGAAATTTTAATTTTAGTTGTTCTGCGGGTCTATTGTACCACCCAATTAATAATCGGCTAGCCATTGCGAGCTGTTTCCTTCCTCTTCTCCGACCGCGAGGCGAAACAGGTTAGGGTTTTGATTCGCAGGTTCTTCCTCCCTCTTCTTCGACCGACGATGCGACGACAGGCTGGCCTCTGCTCCGATCGACGACAGGCGGCCTTTGCTCCAACCGACGACAGGCGATGCCCCTTCTCCGATCGTCTTTCCCTCATCTTCTTCCTCTGGTCTTCTTTCTTTTTTTGTGTGTCCGCACACCCACAGCAGGCCGAAGCTGCTGATCTTGTTGCTGCTGCTCTGTGTGTAGACGAGCCCGACGACCAGCTAATCAGGCTGATCAGCAAGCAGTCCGAGCCCAGCTAGGCAACAACTCCTTTGCTACTTCCTCAAATTGTTTTTAGCCCCAATTTCAGCCTTTCAGGTATGATCCGAGGCTTTGAATGCATCAATTTAATTTTGGAAGAAATCATCTCATCCCATCCAAGGCATTAAATGCTCTGTGAGATAATTCTTACTAATTGAATCAAATTCTAATGCTAGAAGTTCCATAGATTGCAGTTTCGATAATTTTAGGCATTTGTTTTTTTTTGTGGAATGCTTGATTGGTTCATTATAGTTCAATTATCCAGCAGGTACCGTAGAATTAGGCTTAGTTGCATAAATATAGGCTAAAAACTTGACGTTTGAAGGCCCCGAACTTTCTGATTTTTTCCAAATTTCACTCTCGCCAATTAAAACCCGAACCTATTTTTTCCCCCGATTTTTATCTGTTTTTTTCCCGAACTTTCCGATTTTCGCCGAATTTTTCCGAGTTTTACCCTCGCCGACTTATTACCGAACCCGAACTTGGTGACTATGCATGGAAGAACGTATGGGATACATTCATCTCGATATGTTGATCCCGCTGAAACGACTACTTCCCTAGCAGTAGTTCGTTGTGCTTTGGTGCAACCCAAGAAAGATGATGTTTGGCATCACAACACTATTTATCATGTGTTTATTAATAGTGGCGACAACACTTACAAGATCATCATTGATAGTGGAAGCCGTACCAACGTTGTTTCAACCAATTCAGTAAAATGTTTACAGCTTAAGATAGTTCTACATCCTAATCCTTACAAAGTGTCTTGGGTTGATACGACGCCAATAGCAATTACACAGCAATCGATTGTCCTAATTCAATTTTTCCTCTAATAAATACAAGGTATGGTGTAACGTCCTTCCCATGGATGTAGGACATATCATCCTCGGTAGACCAAGGCTCTATGATATCGATGCTACCATTGGTAAATCCAATTTGTGTGTTCTTCCATCCACGAAGGCAAAAGATAAGGTTAAATCATTTACCTCCCAAGTCAATGACCTCAGGAAAGAAGGAAGAAAAGAAGACCGATAAAAATTTTCACATGATCACTCCAAAAGAATTTGAACAGAGCTTGAACCAAGAATACATCATGTCCGGCTTGTCTTTAAAGAAGAAACCAAAGAATCGGAAGAGGAACAACCAAAAAAGGTCCAACTTGTTCTAAAAGAATTCCAGGATGTGTTTCCTGAAGTCATTCTGAATGTACTCACTAGTCACTCCTATGTGTGATATACAACACATTGATTTAGTCCCGGGAGCAACCCTCCCAAACTTACCTCATTATCGACTTAACCCTATCTAACATGCAGAATTAAGAAGGCAAGTGAGTGAACTTTAAAAAAAAGGGATTTGTAAGAGAGGCACAGCCCTTGCATTGTACATGCACTACTTACCCCAAACAAGGATATGTCTTGGAGAATGTGTATAGATAACCATGCCATCAATAAATTAACAGTTAAATATCGTTTTTCGATCCCTTGGCTAGACAACACGTTATACATGATGGTTGGTGCCACTATCTTCTCAAAGATAGATTTGAAAAGTGGCTATCCCCAAATTGGCATATGTTCAGGAGATGAATGGAAAATTGCTTTCAAAACCAATGATGGGTTATACGAGTGGATGGTTATACCATATGGGTTGAAAAATGCTCCCAGCATGTTTATGCGTGTCATAACTCACGTGCTTAGTCCCTACATGGGGAAATTCGATATCTTGATCTAGAGTAAAAGGCCGAAAGAACAATTGATTCATTTGCGTCTAGGATCTAGAGTAAAAGGCCGGAAGAACAATTGATTCATTTGCGCCTAGGATCTAGAGTAAAAGGCCGGAAGAACAATTGATTCATTTGCGTCTAGTATACAAAACCCTGAGGTGATATAGCTTGTTTGTCAATTTGAAGAAATGCCCATTTCTTGCCAATCAAGTTATTTTTCAAGGATTTATTGTATCGTCAGAAGGCATGGCAACCGATCCTCGAAAGATAGAGCCTATTATTGATTGGCATGAACCAAAGAATATTCATGATGCACGAAGCTTTCATATCTTAGCCACATTTTATTGTCGAGTCACTAGAGAGTTGAGTACAGTAACTTAACTAATTGGGTGAAGAAAAAAGACTTTCAATATACGAATGTTGCTGCTAAAACACTCGAGGAAATTAAGTTTAAAATAACGAAAGAGCAAGTTATGAATTTACCATATTTTATGAAAGTCTTTGAGGTAGTTGCCATTGGAATATGTGGTGTCCTAAGTACAGTGGTCTAATTCAGTGAAAAACTAAATGATGTGAAATTAAGGTACTCTACATATGATAAGGAATTTATGCGGTATTACAAGTCGTTAGGAATGGGTGTCATTACTTATTACCTCAAAGATTCGTTCTTTTTCTCTAAACATGAAGCATTGAGATACCTTAATTCACAGAAGTTAAATTCACGTCAGAGAAAATGGGCTAAATTCTTACAAGAATATACTTCCGTGTTGAAACATAAAGCAGGAATTGAGAACAAAGCGGTAGATGCTTTAAGTCGTTGAATCATTATGCTAACTACCATAAGTATCGACGCTTTTGAATCCGAACGAATGATGGAAAGTTATAGTACTTGTCCAGATTTTGAAGAAGTTTGCTTTAGTCTCCAAGAAGGACTAAATTGAGTTGAATTTTGGACAAGTACTGATACCCCAGTTCCTGATTTGGCCAAGGCTCCAAGCTAATATTAAGCTCTCCAACACTCCGAACAAGCTGGGTCTACATGTTTTTTGGATAAAATCATAGAATCCATCCCAACTTGTTCCGAGGCAAACTGCGAGTCCGTTTAGTGGCAACGATCTGCTACATTTGTCTTTTTCAGCTTTATGGGTGGGATCAAAATGATCTTCTCCAATATCTTCACCATTGAAAAATACTCCACTTCTTTGTCGGCCAGATGATGCTCATAATAAACTACATTACCTCGTCACCAACATCCAATCTAATCATGATATCACACCCAAAACTTTGAGAAGCATACCAAGTTAAGGAATTGAAGCTAAGGCAGACCTGACCCACAATTCAATAGAACAACACAGCATAACGTGTGCATGTTGTGCATTATCAATCGAAAAAGTTAACTAGAGGTATCAATCTGCATAGAAAAAAAAAAAAGAAGCAGAGCAGAAAATATGCCAAACTCAGTGCCAAAACCTAGTTAACTAGTAACCCTATCATCATTCAAACTACAAAATTGGGTAAAAAGGATAGCAAACCTTTTAAAGGAAACTATAATGGATCATGGATACATTCGACTACTGTTGATTATAGGAGAAAAACCCACCCAACACGAATCTAGGGCATAAAAAAGACAAAATTTGCACTGCTCGGAACCCTAAAAAATACTAACCTGCATAGAATTCGAAGTATTGGACGGCTTCCCTTGCGGGCCCATCGCTAATTCCTCACTGCAGGAGCTTCTTGACGATGGACTGGAAGTCGCTACCGAGGGATTTGCAGTCAAGGAGAGGGATTTGAAGGATTTCCAGCGCCGCTACAAGGGGGACGAGGCCTGGTCGTTGGAGATCAGTACAAAACCCTAACCGCCATTAACGGCGCAGAAACCCTAGTTACCCCTCTCGCTCTCCCTCCCTCCCTCTCTTTCTCTCTCTCCACCTTCCCCGCCCTTGGTTCAGAAAGCCGACGGGATACTAGTAGGGAACGGGCGCCTCTAATATACCCTTTAAATTCTCTTTATTTACGGAACTACCCATCGTACGCTCGCTAGACTACGTATAAGACCTCATGATCTCTCTCATCACGTGCAAATGGTCACGTGATGAGGTAGACAGTCAAGGATGATGTGGACTATCCCCTAAACTAATGCTGCTTTCCGAGCTTAACAAATAATAACAGCAGCTTACTTGGGAATGACGTGGTATCCAATCACAGCGTGCAATTCGGCCGAGTACAACAGACGGTTATGATCGGGACACATCATTCACATTAAAAAAAAATAGAAAGTATTTTCCATAATTTAGTATAACCAATTGAATCCCTCAAGTACGATCCACTTGATGCAACCCTGTCAATATATGCACTTGGAAAATGCAACATATGTACAGGGGCCAGAAATTTTTTTTGGGCTAGGCTAAAACAAAACTAGTTTTTTTTTACAATAAAATTTTTACTTTATAAAGAAATACTAAGCAAAATTTTTTAAGCGAACATCGATGGTACTAGAAATTATATTAATATAAAAAAGGGTTAATTACACTTTGTCCTCCTGAATTTTAGCTCAAAAACATTTAACCCCTCTATAGTTAAAAAACTACATTTTGCCCCATTGAAGTCAAATAAAAATTACAAAATGGGAGAAATTAAGTAGTTGACAAAAGGAGTATTGTGCTAACATTTTAAACTTTAGGGAGCGTTTTGGAACAAAGTAAACTATAGGGGGGTTAAGTGTTTTTGGCAGCCATTTACGTTTCGTGAGGACTCAGAGGCGATAGCACGAGATTCACGTACGTGTCGCAAGGTGCTAAGGGCCTCACTGGGTTGATGCGGGCTAAGACATGTACTTAATAATATAATAATATGGATTAGTTTTTCTCAAAACTCGGCTGGGCTATAGCCCGGCCGAGCCAACTATTAGATCCGCCCATGCATATGTAGATGAGCACAGCAACATGTAGATGTTATTGTGCATGCACCATCCAGCCCGCCCCAGCTGGTTAGTGTAACATATGCTATGGAAACAGTGCAACGCATGTAATAGAACACCACAACATATAGATGTTGGCGAGCAAACATATGTTAGCTGTGATGCATACACCACCCAAACAATGCACCACAGACATATAAATTAAATCCAACGCCCCACAGCGAGCCAACATATATATGTTAGCTATGATGCATGCACTGCCCAAACAATGCATCATAGCCATAAAAATTAAATTGGACATCCCATAGTACTTGAATCGCATCAACAGAATCATACTAGAGGGGGCCTCATATAACCAAACCCCCATTTAGTGTAGCGCTAATCAGAGGGAAGATGGCGAGGATTGCCCGATACTCCGGTTATTGTAACACTATAGTAGCTGGGGTTTGATTTTGGGCAAAGTAGTCTATAGCCTGTCAAATAGATCGTATTTAACGATAAGGACAAGTAAAGTGATGCTTTAGCGTTAGGTCATGCAGTTTAGAAAATATTCATTTTACCCCTACATGTAGGGGGTACAGGAAAATCACATAAAAAATAGCAATTCAGTAATAAAGAGTCGCATTTATTTGAAATCACATTTCATTGTAGCTGCTACATTGGTTTTATTGATGTTGCTATAGTGATATTTAATTTTAATGTAGCCGCTATAGTGATATCATTGTAGATTGCTACAGTGAATTCATTGTAGCAAAGAGTAACAATCTACTACAGAACTTTGAGATTGTTGCTCTTTGCAAAAGAGTAACAATTTGCAAGTATTTGAGTTAAAAAGTAACAGTTGCATGTTGTTACTATTCGCTACAATGAAGAGTAACATTTGTGATTTTAGGATTAGGGGTAGTTTTGTCATTTAACGGAGAGAATGTTAACTGAGGGACTTGGTGTAAATACATCATTTTTGGCAAGGAGCTGGTGCAACCATCTCTTTGTCTGTCCTTTTCATCTTGCGGATCTGTTGTCAGGGACCTAACACTAAGTGGCTAGTAAAAAAATTTCCTCTCATTACTGTAACACCACAATAACCAACTCTCTCTCTCTCTCTCTCTCTCTCTCTCTCTCTCTCTCTCTCTCTCTCTCTCTCTCTCTCCGGCATTGTCTGGGATTCCCACTAGTATTACTAAATTAGCAATGCTATTTTGTTAACAAATAATAACAACTTAATTACCTACAAAAAAAACACAAATAACATCAGGTATGACGTGGTATCCAATCACATCGTGCAATTCATTGGGCGGGGCCGAGTGCAATGGAAGGCTATGATCGGGACACATCATTCTCGTTAAAAGAAATGTGTAGACCATCGGGGTTAAATAGCACTTTTTTGTAATTTGATATATATCTAATATAACTAATAGAACCCTTCAAGTACGATCATGTTGGTGTGATCCATTTGATGCGACCCTGACGAGTAACATATGCATTGAAAGTATGCATATGTAGTGGAGCACAACAACATATAGATGTTAGCGTGCATGCACCGTCCAGCCCGCCCAGCCGCCTATTGTAACATATGCAATGGAAGTAGTGCAACATATACAATAAAGCACCGCAAATATATGGATGTAAGCTATAATGCATGCACCACCCAAACAATGCACCACAGTCATACAAATTAAATCCAACAGCCCACAACGAGCCAACATATGTTAGTTGTGATGCATGCACCGCCCAAACAATGCATCACAACCATAAAAATTAAATTGGATGGCTCACAGTGCTCGAATCGCACCAATTGGGTCACACCAGCAGGATCGCACTAGAGGGGGCCTCATATAACAAAACCCCCCAGTTAGTGTAGCGCTAATAAGTGGGAAGACGACGAGGATTGTTTGATACTCCGGCTATTATATCACTACAATAGCTGAATTTGGATTTGGGTAAAGTGGTCTATAGTCTGTCAAACATATCGTATTTAACAATAAGGATAGGCAAAGAGATGCTTTAGCGCTAGGTCCTGCAGTTTAGAAAATGCTCATTTTACCGCTACATGTAAGGGTACAGGGAAATCACATAAAGAATAACAATTCGGCAATAAAAGAGTTGCATTTCTTTGAAATCACACTTCAGTGTAGCTGCTATATTTATTTTACTATAGCCGCTACAGTGATATCACTATAGACTGCTACAATGATTTCATTGTTGCAAAGAGTAACAATCTACTACAAGAATTTGAGATTGTTACTCTTTGCTACAGATTATAGTATTTTATAGATTGTTATTTTTTGCTACAATGAAGTCAATGTAGCAGTCACTATAGATGCTATAGTGAAATCATTGTATCAAAAGAGTAACAATTTGCAAAGTATTATAGCTAAAGAGTAACAATTGCATATTGTTATTGTTCACTACAATGACGAGTAACATTTGTGGTTTTAGGATTAGGGGCAGTTTTGTCATTTAACGAAGAGAAAATGTCAACAGAGGGACTGGTTGTAAATACATATTTTTGGGAGTGAGCTGGTGCAAAACCATCTCTTTGTATGTCCTTATCATCAAGCATATCTATTGTCAGGGACTTAACACTAAGTGGCTAGTAAAAAAGTTTACTCTCATTACTATAGCACCACAATAACTAAGTCTCTCTCTCTCTCTCTCTCTCTCTCTCTCTCTCTCTCTCTCTCTCTCTCTCTCTCTCTCTCTCTCTCTCGCGCATTGCCTGGGATTCCCACTAGTTTTACTAAATGAGCAACGCTATTCTGCCAACTCGTTTTTTCAACTTTCTTTTCACCAACCTAAATTTACATGCACTCGATCATAATATTCCCTTTGACTGCCGGTTGGGGCTAAGTGTGATTCACTGGGTGCAACGAATGGCTATGATCATGCCACGTCAGGTTAATAAAGGAAAATCTGGTAAAAAATAATGCTCCGAGACAAAATGAAAATTCTTATCCATTTACTAATGTCAAAACATGTTTCAAACTATAAAAATACCAAATTCGAAATCCAATGTGACCATTGCATCGGGTTGGTCTAATCGTTCAATTTCATATATAATTTTGATATTTTTTGACGATCACTGATAGATGACAAAAATAAAAGAAAATTCTCAATTGTAGGATTTGAACCCTAGTCATCCAGATAAAAATTCTCATTCTTAACCATGAGACCCTAAGCCTCTTATTACTAAAAATATAGAAAAGCAATATAAACAATCCTATTAAACTAAAGGGTCATATAAGCGAAAAAAACATTCAGCTTTCCTCTTTACAGCAGAGAGGAGATTGTTTATTTTTAACCTAAACTTATTTAAAAGGTTATAAATATAGGAAATTTATGAAATAAACGTCCAACTCTTCATATTAACAAAAACACTATATATAGGCCTCCCTACACTCATTTCCTACACAAATCCCAAGGAGCCCTCTCCCCTCCCTAATCAACGAGCCACCCGACCCCCATCGTCGTCGTTGGACGCCACCCGTCGGCCACCCCACATCGGACCGTCGCTTACCGTCTTCTACTGCCAATCAAACCACCACCGACCATCGTCCATCACCTACCGGACCGTCGCCCCGCCTTCAATCGATGTCAATTCAACCACCACTCGAACCTGGTTGACGATTAAGCCCTCTACATCATTGAATTAGCTGAAATTTATATAACATGTATGGCACGTCGATTTTGTGCTGACTAGACAAAACAGAAGCTGACTGGACAAAAATGAACCGAATAGATCTAACCATTCATTCAAAAATCAACGCACGATCTCTATTTCGCAGTCAATCAACTCCCTCTCCTTGGTTTCAAATCTCGACCGATTTAAAATGCACTAAACCTCTAAAATCCCGGCCCATTTAAACTGCGCTAAACTTGACCGTTCATTTCGTGATCGTTGTTCGCATCAACGGCTATAAACCCGCCTGCTGAAATTTCAACCGTCCCAAACCATCGACTCAATCTCGAGGAATCCGTTCGAATAGAAATAACTGTGATTGATCGATTATAGGGGGAGACGGAGTTGGTCGCGCCGAAGGCGCCCGCTTCATGCCAATCATCGACACGGCTGAGGAAATGGGTGTCCCTATGAATGTCGGTGTTATCGTCGAAAGTGTTTTGTTACCAAAGGTGTTTAGGTGTGTTGCCGCCGAAGGCGGCCCGCTGCAGTGCCGACAAGCACGGGCATGCACTAGTAGTATAATAGGTTCAACCAATCGGGCTCAGCCACCTAAAATGGATTGACCGAAATAGTTGAGATCCGCCTAATTTAATTTGGGTGGAACTAATTGGGCCCCCAACTAACTGAATTGGATTTAGTCCAATAGGTTCAATCAACCAAATTGGTTCGATCAATTAAATAGAACTAAATCCATTTATAAATTGAAACCTAATTTATAAAGCAAACTTGACTATTGATAGAAACCCAGTGGTTTTACTAAAAGCAACACTGGACTCCAAGAACCAACTTATAAAGGCCCTTTTGGCCTTGACTTCACCAAACGGATCGAATCAAAATCATTTCATTTGTGGTCACATAACAATGTTGCATTGTCGATGACAAGGGCAAGATACACGGCTATAAGCCTATAACAAAGATGTCCCAGGAGGCGATTTGGCTCGAATACATTGTTGGTCAGCTTGGTCTTTCGTAGTCCAATGTTGTGATATTTTGGATAGCCAGAGCGCTATCTATTTGGCGAATGATGATCAGGTTCATCACTCACGGATGAAACAAAATTGATATCCGGTATCACTTTGTTCAAACGATATATCAAGGATAGGGTTATTTCTGTAAAGAATAATCACATGCAAGATCCTCCCAACATGTTGACAAATTTGGCTATAGTTACTAAAGTTTAAGCATTGCTTGAACTTAATCAGGATGATTTGAAAGAGTTTTGTACCTTTGGGGTGCTAACACCGTTAGGGTGTTTTGGTGCATCTTCAGGATATGTTTTCGAACACCGCAGAGTTTTGTACCTTTAGGGTGCAGTGGAGATGACGATTAGATCCGAGGAAAAATTTCGCCAAGGTGAAGAATTGTTGAGTTATAGCTAAATTATAAATTATAGGGAAACTTATTGCACAATCGATCAGTAGTCTAAATCGACCAATAGATTTTGTTGTACATGAAATATATGTTCTAGAAGACCAATCAATTTCTATTACAGACTGATCAGATTTACTCATGACAATGTTTTCTCAGGTTGAGGTTTAACCGACCGATTGGATCTTAAGACCAACCGATCAGTTTCTCTTCAGGAATCCATTCCTTTTGGGTTTTGGGTCTTTTGTGTATTGTAAACAATATACTATACAAATAGTACTTTGGGGCCAAACTTAAAGACGAGCTATTTGAGAAGGACTTGGTGAGATTCTTGATAGGAAGAGAAACCCTGGGGGGATTAGGGTCTTCTCATTGAGGTTGAGTGTTACTTGTAACTTCCTGTTTTCAGCATTATAGTGGATCATCGATCATCTTCGTCCGTGGCTTTCTTCCACAAGGGTTTCCACATAAAATATTTGTTCCTTCTCTTTGTACTTTGTGTTTGGATTTTGGATTTTTTTTTTCTTGCTCTGTGCTTTATTATTTCTATTGCTTAAGATTGTGATTGTGTTATGCAATTGATTCGTTGGAGGATCTATTTGCAATTATATGTGGTAATAGATATATTTTCTATCATGTGCTCCTTTGTTCTGGTGCAGTGAATCGCACTCGAGCATCTGATGAAGGAAATTACACTTGGCCATCTGATACAAGAAATCGATCCTAATGAGTGCTGAGTTTTGTTGCGTGAGTTGTACTCGATTGTCTGATGAAGGCAATTAAACGGGCAACAACAATGTAATTGAGAGAATGTTGTAAAGAAAAAGGTTGTAGAGAGAGAATGTTGTACAAAATCTTATAGAAAGAAAGTACTATAGAGAGATGTTTAGGGAGTGAAACATACTATACAGAGAAAAGGATGAAGATAGTAAATGTTGTAGAGAAATGTTATAGATAAAGAAGATGTTATAGGGAGAATACATATTATAGAGAAAGAAAATATTATATAGAAAATGTTTTAGAGAGTACATATTATAGAGAAAGAAAATATTGTGAGTAGGATATATGGTGTATAGTGAAAATGGCAGACATAAAATGTTGTAGGGAGAGAGAAAGTATTACAGAAAGAGAATTGTGTGGGGAGAAAAGGAGGGAATAGATGTGGTAGAGAGAGAATATTGTAGTGAAAGAATGTATTTTATGAAAAGAATTGTTAGAGAGAGAATGTTATAAAGAGACAATACGTAATGTAGATAGAGGATAATATAGACAGAAAATATTGTAAAGGTAATATTTTCGAATGCACCCTAAGTAATGAAAGAGAATAATCCATTTTGTTTTCTGTGTATTCAAAATATTTACTTTCTGTTTTGAAAAATAAAAAGTAAAATAATTGGTCAAACATGTTTTCACTTTCATATTTTTTATTTCTAATTAAAAACGGCAAATAGACCCTTGACATTTTGCATATCTTTTGAAAACTATATGCATGGCGTATTCTATAAGAATCTTTGCCCAAGGGGCACGTGCATTCGGGAGAGAGAAAATATTGTTAGTGAGTTTTTTTAAAATTAGTTGTGTTTTGTTTAGTTTTTTGAAAATTATTTGCATGATTAGCCTAACAATATGTGTTTATAGCAAGAAAATGTTATCCACGAGTTTTTCAAAAATTAATTAGTTTGTATAGATGTTTGAAAAATATTTCAATGCTAAAGAATCTTTGCTCAATTGGTGTAATGCATATGCCGGGCAACCAGTCTTTCAAGTAATAAAGTTCTCTTCCATGACATCTCCTTTTCTTTTGTGTGCATGTGCGCGCGCGCGTGCGCGCGCGCGCGAGAGAGAGAGAGAGAGAGAGAGAGAGAGAGAGAGAGAGAGAGAGAGAGAGAGAAGTGAAGATCATGGGTTGTGCAATACAAAATCACTAAGTCTATGACAGTTTTGCTTAAATGTAGTTAATCTTGGACTACTTTTGTTCTTATATTTACTAATTATTTTCTGTGAAATTCTTTGTCCTAATATGTATAGAATACTTTGTTATATAATTCTTCTTTTCTACACATTTGTGTGCTATACCATTTGTTGGTTCTCCTTTATTTATGTAAAAACACATGTTTGCAAATATCATTTTCAACCAACTGAAGTATCAAAAATGGGTCAAAATCTAAGTAAGGTCGCAGGTCGGCTCAACCATAAGGTCACTAGAGTTGTTGCCTAGGGGGCCTGTATGAAAAGAAAACCCTCAAGGTCCAAACTATCTCATAAAACCTAAGGCTCCAACCTGTGTTTTCAAAACCGGACTAGACCGGGCGGTTCAACCGGTTTGGAGTGGAACCAGAACATGTTTTTGGTTCGGTCTTTGAATAAATCGGTTTGTTTGCCAACCCATGAATCAAACCTTGTCATTAAAGAATTTAGTAAATATCTATTTTAAAAAATATATTTTTATGCGGTTCTAACGGTGTTGAACCACCGGTTTGAATCGATTTGGACCAAACCGTATGCCTTTTCGGTTCGCCTTTCGGTCTGGTTTTGAAAAATCTGGCTCGAACCCATTTAACTAGCATGAAACTCCATATTAAAAAAAAAACAAGGCCCTATATAAAATAAAATCATTCTTTCGGAAGGAAACTCACGAGTCAGCATATCACTCATTAATGCTTATAGCACAAGACAAGCCAGGGATTGAATCATACCACGGCTGTACTATTGCCACACAAGAACACAAATAAATCCGTCATAAAAATAGGCTTGCCATATGGCCGGAGGAAAACCAACAAGATTTGACACCACAACCCATCGAACGGTGGTAAATGCTTTGCCACTGGGATGCAACCTTAATTTAATAAAAATTTTGTGTTAAACAAAGTTTATAAATATTATAGTCTTAATATATTAAATAAGGTAAATTACACTTTGGCCTCTGAAGTTTAAGTTTGTTACACTCCTCCTCCCCCCGCCCCTTTGAAATTACCCTTTGAGCTCCTGTCAATTGGGTTGACAAAACGACATTAACATCATAAATAAAAATAAATACCAGAAAGTCAATCAGATTTTTTGTCAAAATTTATGAAAAAAAGGTCAGGTCTAAATCAGAACTGTTTTCATCTTTATGTGGAAATCTATACAATGTTAAACAATACAATTGTAACATCCACCCCAAATACACAAGATATTGCCCATTTTGTGCGTGCCCGCATGAGAACTTCTCAGGGGGGTCACCCATCCTAGTACTACTCTTGCCTGAGCACACTTTACTACGGAGTTCTTACAAAATCCGTAGTGACGCACGATTTTAAAACGTGTTTTCTATGTTTGAGTAGGGAAGTTATATAAGTAGCTCATGATCTCCTTCTCTCCAGGTGATGTGAGGCTAACTCGGTGGCCTTGGACACCTCGTCCATCTTGGCATCACAGTCTCAGGAGTCTTGGCTCTTGGCTTATTGGATCTTGGTCGTCACAATCCACCCCCTTTAAGGGCTACACGTCCTCGTATAGGGTTAGACCCCTTATCCCGAGGAGAACCAACTCTGATACCATTTTGTAACATCCATCCCAAACACACAAAATATTGTCCGCTTGCCCGTGCCCGCACGAGAACTTCCTAGATGGGTCACCCATCCTAGTACTACTCTTGCTCAAGCACGCTTAACTACGAAGTTCTTACGAAATCCGTGGAGGCGCACGGTTTTAAAACGCATCTTTTATGTTTGGGAGGGAAAATTATTAAAGTAGCTCAGGATCTCCTTCTTTCCAGGCGATGTGGAGCTAACTCGGTGGTCTTGGACACCTCACCTCATCCATCTTGGCATCACAGCCTCAAGAGTCTTGGCTTTTGGATCTTGATCGTCACAACAAGGGTAGAATAGGTATTAAAAAATATACAATGAAAGTAACTTTGCTTTTGGCATAATAATGGGTAACATGGTCTTCAAACTTAACACATCAGCAAGCTTTGGGTGGTCTTCAAACCAAAACAAACATGAATTTTGGGATGAGTTCCAACTGCATCAGTTGAAAATTTTTATGAAAAAAAAACTCATTCCAAAAAGATAGGTGTACAAACCCATATAGTTGTAACTCTTTCGCTCACCACCATTGGCTGCCGACACCCACTATCAACTACTGCCTGCAGCAAACCACCACCTGCCGGCCATCGTCCACTGCTCCGTCAGCAACCTGCCGCTGTCAACCGCCAAACAATGCGGTTTTATGATTATGTCAAAAAAAAAAAAAAGGTAGTCCAATCAAGTTCCAGCTGGGGTTTTCTTTTCCTTCTTTTTTTTTTTCGGGTGGCGTTATATAGTTTTCAAATTAGGCCGTGAAAATGCACCATTAAGCCAAATGAGTGGTGCAGAAATTAAGATAAGAGTGAGCAATGAGTGTATTAGGTTTGGATGAGTTGCAACAACCAAAGGAGTTGGTAAGCAACTGATGCTTTGGTGAGGAGGTTTGGGTTCAATTCCTCCCCCCCCCCCCCCCCCCCCCCCACACACACACACACACACACACCCCCACCCCCACCCCCACGCCTACCCACACCCACACTTGAGTTATCTAAGAGTGCGTAGGGAAACTTTTGAGTAGATCGGTGCCCGAAGTGGATTTATTGCCCGAAATATTTCACACCTGCCGATGTCAAAAAAAAAAAAAAAAAGAGGTGGACATATGTTGTGTACAAATGTGATTTCCTCATGTAAATGGTTTGCAAGGCAAAATCACTAGTTGTCTGAGTTTCTATAGATTTCTCTTCTTTGGTTTTATTAATGTATTTTTTAAGGTAGTGTTTTTTTATGTTACTTGCTAATTATTGTACTATTATTTCCTGTTTTTCAGACATTATTGTGGGGTCATATACCATTAAATCCATACAATTGAGAAACTAGAGAATTCTTCTGTACTTTAAGATTGTGAGAATTTTTGTTTCTAAGGGTTTTTGGCATATAGTCCTATAGAAACTAGGCTAATTGTATATTAACCCTAGAAAGTTCATATTTACAGATAGACCCCATGGATACTAAATTGCACGTGCAAATCGGCCTCTCAGGTTAACTGACGTCTATTTGGTATATTCGTTGTTTGACTGTTACTTTCATAAGATGGTTTTATGAGATGATTTTACCCTTAAATGAGGAAAAGTTAGGTTCGGAGAAATGGAGAATCACACATAAAAACCCTAAACTAGGGCAAATGAAGAACATATAAGGTTGGATTAAGTGGTATTAAGCGTAAAATGGTCATTTGAGACCTTGGGTAAATGGCTGACCATGGTTCAAGGTTATCCGGTAACGACGAACCACAAATATTCCTTGCAAATAGGTGTTTGTTAACCTAAGGGGTCGACATGCACATGTAATCTACTTTTCAAGGGTCGATATGCAAATATGAAGTTCCCAAGAAATAATATCTTCAGGCACGACACCTCCGTCGTATTTTATATAAGTGAACGAACATATAATGCATTTAAGCTTGTATCCTAAAACTGTATATTTATGGTCTCACAACATATACTATTGTTATTCAAATATATTGTTATTATCTTACAACGCATATTACTGTTATTGAGAACTATCTTCAGGTGTGTCCTAAAACCGTATATTTATGGTCTCACAACGTATATTATGATCTCACAACGTATATTACTGCTATGTAAAAGTATTGTTATTGTCTTAAAACATATGTTTCTTTTATTGAGACATATCTTCAGGAGTAAGCGGCGCAACTTTGTTGTGAAAAATGGAGATAAAAAATAGATTTTATGACAAGTTTACCCATATACAGGTAGAGATATGGACCATATGGTAGAAAATTGGAGCAGAATACGTGCAACGACGACCAATGGCAAGAAATTGGGAGATTGTGTTTACTTCGTAGTTTTTTTGGAGCTATTTTGATCTTTTTATATTTTTTTGGAGCTATTTTGATCTTTTTATATTTCCCTAATAGTGTGGTTGATGGGTATGGACCTAGCTTTAAAAAACACGGGATTTTGGGACGGGCTTTAAATATCTTTCGACGGTGAATTTTTTATTACATTTGGGCAGACTTTGGACCCTGAATTAATTTTCCCAAATGTGTGTGTATATATATATATATATATATATATATATGAATTTATTTTTGGAAGGTAAATGTTTGAATTTCAATGGCGGAGAAGTTAATGGAACACCTATTTATAAAATAAAAAAAACTGTTCCATAGATAAATATATCCTGGTCAATCTAAAGGGCGTTCCCTTGAATTGATAGTTGCACTAATATAAAATCTAGTAAACCACTTTGCTGTTGAACCTTTATCAATGAATGGGAATAATATTATGAGAAATGGAGCTGACCAATCAGCAAGTACATGTCTGTGAAGTAACACTATGGCTTCAGCCTTCAGGAAAGAGTACAGACAACAGGAAATATTCCATACTATTCTAATTTATATGTTGTAATAAAAGAAAATTATTCACTCCCTTGGTTAACGAAGACTCCGCATTTCAGAAAAAATGTTGGATCCGGATAATGCTGAGTACGGTGATTTGCTCTTTCTCATGGCCTAACTGATCCGAAGCTTCGACACCCAGAAGTTGATTTGCTCGGCCACACATTCTGAACCTGTTGAACCATAGGAGCAGAACTTCTTAACTGAATTTTCAACTCCAAGGAACTCATAAACGTCCTCCTCAAACACAGGATTTATGCCCCGTAGCTCATCAAGAGTAAGATCAATAAGTTGACAGTTCCTTGAGATGCATAGAGCAACAGATCTTCCAACTATATCATGTGAGGTTCTAAATGGAACCCCCTGTACAAAACAAAAGACAGAAAATGGCAAGATGAGCTGCACATTTGCTGACAAGTTACGCAGAAGAAGAACAAGAAAGGATAGGGGGATCCAGACACTATCAAACGAATAACAATTTAACACAGCTATCGAACAATTGACAGATCTAAATGGTCACCAATCTAGTGAATGATGATCCAAGCTGTCATCTACCTTGAGCTTTTTTGATGGCATAAGATTTGGAAGTAACACTGGTTATTGGAACTTAGCAAGTAACTACAGAATCAGTTTTACCTTTTTCACGAGATAATCAGCAAGGGTCGTGGCATCGAGATGCCCAGCTGGTAGAGCCCTTGCAATTTTTGCGCGATTGAAAATGATGTTCTGTGCAAACTCAGAAGTCACTCCAAGCATTCCCGTGACAGCTTTAACACTGTCGAACAGAGGTTCCTTGTCTTCCTGTTCCAACAAAAAGATCAATCATCATCAGATATGGGCAGAAAATGGAAGCGACAAGCCGATCCACGTCTCCAAAGAGAATTGGCTATGAGGATGGTTTTGATTGGCTAATGAGAGAAGTCTTACTTGTAGATCACGATTGTAGGCCTGTGGGAGCCCTTTACATAGGACTAAAAGTGTAACTAGATTTCCAACAACTCTAGCGGATTTTCCACGGACGAGTTCCATCGGATCTGGATTTTTCTTCTGAGGCATGATGCTGCTTCCAGTGGAAACTGAGTCACTTGGGGTCAAGAACCCAAACTCTTCCGATGCCCACAAAACCCATTCTTCACCGAGCCTTGACAGATGAATGGCAGTAATCGAATTGGCAGAGAGAAACTCCAAGACAAAGTCACGGTCTGATACTGCATCGATGCTGTATAATGTAACAAAGCCGTCAGGGAAAGCAGAAACTTTAATTATGTACAATTTGGAAAATTTATACAGCAATTATTTTCCCTTCCATTACAGGGTTCTTATACCCCACAAACTCAAGGAAGAAAGTTGTCATAAGATAATATTATACTAGGAACTGTCTTGATAACTCATGCAAAGATGCACAGCAATTCTTCCTTGATTTTTTTGTTATTCTTTGAATGTCAATCCACAGTCCAGTTTACTCAACTATTTTATGTCATCTTTGGTGACCTAGGTTCCTATGGACTTGGCATGGAAGATAAAAGACTCAGCAGAAGAGAGTTGGTTTGCTCATTTTTTGTAGTATATATTAAAAAGATTTGAACTCAAGACTTTCACACCGATGAAAAATGGCATCATCAACAAATCTTCTTTCCCTTACTGTATTTGATAAGTAATGGTATAGTTTTCTGCATCAAACAGTATCTTTAGATGAAGAATTGAGTATATATAATAGGGTCTGAATGCCGTGTGTGTGTGTTTGCGTGTGTGTGTGTGTGTGTGTGTGTGTGTGTGTGTGTGAGAGAGAGAGAGAGAGAGAGAGAGAGAGAAGGTGGATGCAAATGGACTTTTATGGGGCTTCACTTGTTAGACAATGATACTAGATAGGCGGAGTAGAGTTTCAATAAAACCGAAGGTTGCAATGCGATGCGTATTTTTTTTTTTTGGAGGCTCTTTTAAACAAAGTCCTCGCAAAAACTGGCCAAAAAATGATGTCCTATTATTATTGATCTTTGCTTGCAAATGTGGAAATGAGGGACAAGTTATAATGACAGCTTGTTTTCCTGTAAGTGGATAACTGTCAATAGTAAATCCAGTAAACATGCCCTGATTATAATATGGGAGGATGGATCTCACACAATGTCATCATTATATTACTTGGGGTAAGAATCAAGATGTGAGTTTTTATTTGACCCAACTAGTGGAAAGATTTAAAGACTCACAAATTGGATGCGGAGAAATTTGACAAAAGATTGGCAAGACGAAAGAAAATTACTTATGTTTGGATAAAGAACAATTCTTGTCATGATGATGTTAACTAACGACCCAATTATCTCACTTCAATTTAACTTAGCCACCAATTTGTTTAAGATTAAAATATTCATAGTGATTCTCTATGGCAGGGTAAAAAGTATGAGTTCTCAAAAGGACACGTTGTTTGTGCGAAGTGAAATTCAAGGATGGTGAATATGCCTTTTAAGCTAAAATGGCTAACAAAAGGTCATCAGAGGGAGACACCATAAATAAGAGATGGAAGGAGAGCGGAATTAATCAGAAGAAAAGATGATCAGATTGAGGTATAATATTCTGGTGTGGAGGAATGCAATAATATCATGAAGAATCCAGAATAATTTGAAGAGTAAAGTTTAAGGTTGAATGGTGTGATAAACTCTAGTATTGCATTGTTCTTTGTTGTGGTGATTTGATTAAACCTTAGTTTTTTCTTGAGCTATTTCAAATTGCCTCCAATCTTAGAGCTCTATTCTATTAGGGAAGGGAAGCAAACTTTTGACTATCTATCTTCAAAAGAGGATGCAAGATAAGTGCAGGAAGGTAGCACTTCCTTCATTTGAGTTCTAGGATAACTTAAAATAGCGATTATGCCAACATTAAAGAGTGGAGATGGAATACTAAAGTCATTCTTAACCGAATCATTCCTCTCTATAGAGAAATTCTAAATAGCTATAAGTTGTTTGGAACAAGGTAGTATCTCATAAGGTCCAACTTTTCCATGGATAGGTATACAGGGTAGGACTACATTCTCTACAAACAGGAAGTGAGAAATTTGCCCTGAGGATGAGGATATATGGAACTTACTGCTTCATTGAGATATTATGGATTATCGACTTGGGTTTACCTTTGAAAACTAACATGTGCCGAAGTATGGGAGAGGTGATTACTTCGCTTTAGGTTTCCTGTCCTCCATATACTATGGAAGGCTCAAACATCCAATCCATGGCTTGTCTCTAAGTCGGCTTGCTTGCAAGTCTACCTGTTTTTAGAACAGCCTGCTTGTAGATCGGTCTAACACTTTTGCCCTCACAGCTTCAGAAAACTCCATGTGTAACACATCCTGAGTTTAAGAGAGAGGGAGAGAGAGAGGGCATCGTGGGGGATTATGTATATAGTTAATCCCTCTCCTTTTATGTATTTTTCCTTCTTTGTTATGTGGCAGTTTCACCCATAGGTGATCACACCTTGCATTAACTGTAAGTCCTTATATATTGGCCCCTTGTGTCCTAATACATTTGAGCAAGCGCTATGGGTTTCTCCTCATGAAGCAGTCCCTTAAGGCTTTCTCCCATGGTAATATAAAGGAAAGAAAAATGTTCGTTATCACATCAATATATTGATGGCATTTAGAGGAATATCATGTTTACCTTCCCTCTTGGTCTACCACTCATCTTGATATAGATCTTAAGCATTGAGTTCCTTTTTTTGCTTCCTTATCATCTCATTTTTGTTCACTCCTTACCAACTTGATATTGGTAGGAAATCAACTTAATTTCTTGTATAATTTCAAACCAACTTATTTTTCTAAATAATTTTATGCACTTTACCGCATTTTGAAAGAAAAGTCGGACTCCTATGGATGGGAATGAGCTTGATCGGGTCAACCTCATATGAACAAGTCTAGGCTC